>JAAGEH010000389.1:1012941-1213995 GCA_011751065.1 Lasiurus cinereus
AGTGTCTTGTGTCCATTGGTGTGCTTATATGCATGTATACAAGTCCTTTGGTTGATCTATTTCCCTCCCTTGCCAAAACTCCCCAGTCTTCCTGTTGTAATTTGACAGTCTGTTCGGTGCTTTACTGCCTCTGTATCTATCTTTTTATTCATCAAGTTATAATGTTCTTTATTTTCCATAAATGAGTGAGATCATGTGATATTTTTCTTTCATTGTCTGGCTTATTTCACTTAACATAATGCTCTCTAGGTCCTAGAAAGATATTTTAGACAAGACAAAAATGTCTATGTATTAAGTAAAATACTAAATCTAAATACTGTAAAATTCATCATCAGAAGATACTATAAAGAGATACAAGTCAAAGAATGGGAGAAAATATTTAGAATACATATGACCAATAAAAGACTTCCATATAGAAGTCATATGTACAAATTCATATGTTGGCGGTGGGGCAGGACTGGGCAAGATGGGTTGCACATGTCCTGGAGCCAACCTACCGTGATCCCTCCCTGGCCAGTCGCATCTGGGGTGGCTCTGTGGTTCGAAGGGCATCTTTGAAGTGAGAGGGGTCCTTCAAGCAGGTGGGGTCACTTGGTCTGGCCTGCAGATATCAGGCCAAAAATGGCTGTCCAACATCCCCTGAGGGGTCCCAGATTGCGGGAAGGTGGTTCTCAGGTGATGCACCCTGGACTTAGTCTCCCTCTTCTCTGGTTCCGGGGTGCGTCACCAGAGAACCATCACTGCCAAGTCATCACAGCTCCACAGCTCCTGTGTTGAACATGTCTGCCCCCTGGTGGTCATGTCACGTCATACCTACCAGGCAGTTGGACGGTTGGATGGTTGATTACATATATATATATGTAAAGGGAAAAGTTAGCAAACTTTTTTTTAAATATATTTTATAACTTCACAGAGAATAAGGGAGAGGGACAGAGAGCTAGAAACATCTATCAGCTGCCCCCTGCGCACCCCCTATTCCCCTATTGAGGATGTGCCCACAACCTTAACCAGAATCAGACCTGGGACATTTCAGTTTGCAGTCCGAAGCTCTATCCACTAAGCCAAACCAACTTCTGTGAATATAGCAAATTTTAAGCCCATTATGTAATTCCTTTTTGGATGTTCCTTCAACACCAGCAAGGCACTCTGTGAGAGGATGAGAGGTCACTATCTATGGGCAAATCAGCAGGACTCCATTGAGTGAGTTCTATTATCTTGCAGAGTCAATGAAAATAGTTTCCAAGATCATTTTTCCTTCTATTTCCCCTCAGTTACTGCTCATTTTATCCCCCAAAGAGATTCTTACTCCCTCCCAAGACTCTTTTTTGTGTATTTTTTCCCCAGTATCATATTTCATTTATTTATTTATTTATTTATTTATTTATTTATTTATTTATTTATCCATCTATCTATTTATTTATCTATTATTTATTTATTTTTCTAAGGTTGTCATGGCTGCTTTATTTATTTTATTTTTTAATAAATCTTTATTGTTCAGATAATTACAATTGTTCCTCTTTTTCCCCCCATAGCTCCTCTCCCCACCCTCTGCCCTTACCTCCTCCTCCCCACCCACAGCCTTATCAATAGATGTACAATTTTTGTCCAATCTCTTCCCACACCCCCCACTCCCCTTTCCTCCTGAGAATTGTCAGTTCACTCCCTTTAGATGCCCCTGATTCTATTATATTCACCAGTTTATTCTGTTCATCAGATTTTTTTATTCACTTGATTTTTAGGTTCACTTGCTGATAGATATGTATTTGTTGTTCATATTTTTTATCTTTACCTTTTTTCTTCCTCTTCCTGAAGAATACTTTTTAGCATTTCATATAATACTGGTTTGGTGTTGATGAACTCCTTTAGTTTATTCATATGTGTGAAGCTCTTTATCTGCCCTTCAATTCTGAATGATAGCTTTGCTGGGTAGAGTAATCTTGGTTGCAGGTTCTTGCTATTCATCACTTTGAATATTTCTTGCCACTCTCATCTGGCCTGCATAGTTTCTGTTGAGAAATCAGCTGATAATCATAGGGGTACTCGCTTTTTTTAAAAAAATATATTTTATTGGTTTTTTACAGAGAGAAAGGGAGAGAGATAGAGTTAGAAACATCGATGAGAGAGAGACATCAATCAGCTGCCTCCTGCACACCCCTTATTAGGGATATGCCCGGCAACCAAGTACATGCCCTTGACTGGAATCAAACCTGGGACCTTTCAGTCTGCAGGCTGATGCTCTATCCACTGAGCCAAACCAGTTTTGATGGGGTACTCTCTTGTAGGTAACTAACTGTTTTTCTCTTGTTGCTTTTAATATTCTCTTTTTGTCCTTTGCTCTTGGTATTTTAGTTATAATGTGTCTTGATGTGATCCTCTTTGGATTCCTTTTGTTTGGGGTTCTCTGTGCTTCCTGGACTTGTAAGTCTATTTCTTTCACCAGGTGGAGAAGTTTTCTGTCATTACTTCTTCAAATAGGTATCCAATATCTTGGTCTCTCTCTTCTTCTGGCACCCCCATAATTCTGATGTTGGTATGCTTGAAGTTGTCCTAGAGGCTCCTACACTATCTTTATATTTTTGGATTCTTTTTTATTTTTGCTTTTCTAGTTGAGAGTTTTCTACTTCTTTGTATTTCAAATCTTTGACTTGATTCTTGCAATCCTCTAATCTGCTGTTGTATCTCTTATATTATTTTTTATTTCAGTCAGTGTATGCTTCATTTCTAGTTGGTCCTTTTTCATCTCCTTGAGGGTCTCACTAAATTTATTGGCCTTTTCTAGAAAATTCTTGGCAAAAACCTTATAGCCGTGATTTTGAACTCTATATCCAGCTGTTTTCTTTCCCCCATTTCTTTCATTTGTGATCTGTTTCTTTGTCTCTGCATTTTGGCTGCTTTCCTGAGTTGATAGAGTGGCTTTGTGTTCTAGGTGTCCTATAAGGTCCAGTGGCTCAACATCCCTAGTTACCTGAGGTGGACACTATTGGTGCACCCCTTTGTGGGCTGTGTACACAGTTTTGTTGTCATTAAGCACTGATTGTTGGTATCACTGGGAGAAATTGATCTCCAGGCTGTGAGGATCAACTGTGTCTTCGCTGGGAGAAACAAAACTTGCAAAAGCCTTTGTACTCAGCTTGGATGGGGTGGAGTCTCAGGGCAGAGCAGATATCAATGGCTTCCCATCAGCCCTGCTCTAAGAGTCCCCTGGATCTCAGTGTACCGTGGTAATTGCTGCAAGCACCTCTGAGAGAAAGCTGCTCTCGAGTTTTGCCTGCTGCCAGACAGTCCATTTTCTCCCCGAATGAGTCTGATTCCCCAGAGTCTTGCCTGGAACTGGAGTTCAGAGAGTCAGGAGCTTTTGTCTCCCTCCCAATTGAGAAAGCCAGCTGTGTACTCGGTTGCCAGCCCTCTCTGTGTGAGCCTTCGTACCTCTACCTGCTGCAGCTCCTCTGAGTCTCAGTGTGCTTTTCTCTTTCCTTCTAGTTATAGAATTTCCACTCAGCCAGCCTTCCTGTGGTTCTGGATGATGTCTGTTTTCTCTTTTAGTTGTAGTTTTGAAATTTTTGTGCGAGACAGCAGTTTAGGTTTTTACCTATGCCACCATCTTGTTTTCTCCCCTGTGTATGTGATTTAAGATTGAACTTTTTTTTGAAATGCGATTATTATTTAATGTTTAAATATGAATATGCAAAAGGGTTAGGTTTTACAAACCTTAAATATGTGGTAATATTATAATGAAATAGGAATTTTTAGGGGTGAAATAGGCAGATTTACGGAATTTTTAAAATTAATGGGGTCCATGGAAGAAAAACGGCTACAGAGCTACAAAGGTTACATTTTCATAAGACAAGAGTAAAACAGAAGTTACATTTCCATATAAGGAAACTGGGAATAGGCAAAGGTCTATCTTTATAAAATAAAGGAGGGCCTAACAGGTCCCATGTGAAATTTGGCTTTTGAGCTCAGAAGTTGCTATAGTGACAAAAATCAAAGGGGAATAGTGGCCAAACAGAGGGGATATCAGGCATAAAAACTGCAGCCTTTATAAATGAGGGGGAAAAAGAACTCAGTGAGACCCTTTCCAACTCTCCACGTGAGAGTCTGTGCTGTGGGACCTGTTCCCCTCTCCACGTGGGAGTCTGTGCTTTTTCTTTGACAAATTTCCACCTTTGCTATACCATCTTCAGCCTGTAGTTTCATTCTTAGACTCTGACAGACAAAGAATCTGGGGAAGCCATCCTGCTTGGGGAACACCACGTGTTCCAGTCCAACAATCCCTGTATCAATAAAGTGAAATTATCTCCTGCAGAGGATGTGGTGGGTCCACAATGGTTTTGAGTGCCCTCTAGTCTCAAGGTACCCTTTGCTGTAGGCTGTGCTGGGATTAGACCTAAAGTGGAAAGTGAATGAGAGCAGCAAGAATCTATAAAACATCACTTTTGGTCCCTTCCGATGGAGCTAAATAAGAAGCCCTTGGTTTGCCAGATTTAAACTGAAAAAGACAACTCACCCTGAGGAAAAGATCCAGGGAGCACATTATTTTGATGAATTTTCATGAAAAAAAAACAATGTACTATGAAGCAAAAGTAGAAAAATAAATCTTGGCTAAGCTAAGTATTCATTTTGTGGAAAAGAGCTATCCAGGCACTCAATAGAAAGTAAAAAATCAAATTTCAAAAGGAAGGAATTGACCCTTTCAAAAGAAGTTGGGCTGAACCCACTGCTTTCGTTTTGTGAAACCACATAATTTGTGCACAACATTCGTCTCTCATAATCAGTGCTCTGCAGGCCTCAGCACTTAGAGGACTACACTGGGATTTATGCCCACCAATCAGTGTCTGGGACAACAAGCACCATGGCTGTGATGCATATAGGATTATTGAACTTGATATTCTAAAAAGTGAATTCTCTCCACATTGAAAAGGAAACTATTACTATGGAGAAGGTATCATTACTCTAAATGGATATGTTCCAGACTGTAGTATGCTGATTGTAATTCCTGGAGTGGCTAGTCTCTTTGAAGTGGAAGGGATTTGCTCACCACAGATATTCATGAGGGCCCCTCCTCTGTCCTCACCACCTGCTGCTGGACCACTCAGTAGAGCAGTGGGTTTCAAGTCAGTTGTGCTATGTGTTGCTTTGTGACTTTTACCAGGTGGTTTCTCTCCCATTGCAGTTTATGTCTAAAAGAAGAGTAGTCTGGTTGCACAGAGAGTAAACAATAAAAAGCATCTGACAGAAATGGTTCTACACTTCCCGGGCTCACGGCAGAAAAGAGGGTTCAAATATGACATCTTCTGCTGAATCCTGATGAAGCACACTATTGGGAGTTGAAGGACAAATGTGTCTTTAACTTTTCTGCCTGGCAAAGGCGAGGTGATGAAGAGAATTTGGAGAAACCAAATTTGAACTGGAAAAGAAAAGCTCAGTGCATCTCAGTATGGATGGATTTCATGTTTTCGTGCATCTTGAGACATCAAAGGAAGCAAGGACACAAAGAATGGCTGGGGAATAACGGAGTTGCTCACAGGCCAGCTAGACACTCTGGAAGGGGGAGTTCCGGAAGAGAAGAAACAGCAGTTCTGGGTCTCCTCGGCCTTGTGTCCTTAACATTAAATTGCAAGTGGGAGATCCCTAACAGGAAATGAGAAGGCTACCACCTACCGGTGCTGTGCCAGTACAGCCAAGGGTTCAGCGAACCTGAGGGAGAGCGGCAAAAGATGTAGAAAAGACAAAGAGAATAAACTGGGTCTAGGTGGGTCTTCTGTAAACAAGGTAGTGTTCACCATAGTTACAATGTTCTTGTGAGTTTACTTGTTTTGTCAGCACTTGCTGCATCTTTCTCAGCCCATTAGCTACCCAGGGAGGATCTAGGGAGTGTCATAAGGTCAAGCTTAATTATGCTAAAAGGGCTGTTCCCTCTAAGCTGGGACTGGTTTGTGGCTTTGCCAACAGGTCAGTTGTTGGCTTAACCTTATACCCACTCCCTACACCTACCTGCACTGCTGCCAAGATGCCACTGTGGCTGTTCTCTGTGTTTTTTGTTTGTTTGTTTTGTTTTGTTTTTCCTCAAGGGAAGAGGATGCCAATCAGCCCCAAATTCCTACAGGCTTCGCCTTGGCTCTGCCCGTGGGTCCCTTCACTTGACACCTTTGTCTTCCTATCTAGGTGTGTCCTTCCTTCGTTGCCCTCCGTCTTTGGTACTGACTTCTCATTAGCATTCCTGCATCCTCCTGCCTACTCCCCAGTCTTGTAAAAGCCTGGCGACTACTTTCCCCATCCTTCCCAGCCAGCAGGGTCCTGGCTTCTGTTCTGATCAATGAACGAGTCTCACGTGATGTTTGGAAGGTGGAGGAGAAGGCGTATTTCTTCTGCAGCAGTGGTGAGTAGGCATGTGGCCTCTGGCAGACAGCAGCCTGTGGGGTTGTCAGTCGTTTTGGGATGTCCACCTGTGATTCAACAATGGCGCTTCCCTGTGATTGCTGTACATCTAGCTACCCGAGAGCTCACCTTTCCTCTCCTGTTGCTGTCACCCCCTCCAATTTTTCTGTGAGTCTCTGATACTTGTTACTAAATTATTTTCTGTGTAAAATACTTAGAGTGGTTTTTGTATTCCAAACCAAACTGTTATTGCTAAACAGCCAAGTTTAAGATAGCCTATGTCCTGACAGAATAAGAAACCCACCGTATACTACCTTCAGCAATTTTCTCCACACACTCTAATTTATGGTGCTACGAGGTCTCTAAGCCTCCAGACTTGGGACCCAGAACTTCACCAGGCAGGATTCCTGCCTCTTCTCTAGAAGGGATGAAGGAGACTACTTCATCCACTCTGAGAGTATTATTATCTTTTCTCACTTAATAGGACCAGAGAGTTTCAGCAGCAGAATAATCTGCTGAGAAGCACATAAGTCTTATTTGAACAAGGTTTTCTGTATTATTTTTACCTCTGAATTCTCATCTAGAAAAAACAGTCCAAGAATCCCTTACATCTAACTCTAATCCTCTATTTTCCTTTGGAATTTTGACTGTAGATATTTATTGTCAGATTTAAAAACTTGCCTTCTAGAATACTTTCTGCCTAATGAAGAAAACTGGAATAATAATTTAATATTTAAAATACTTGGCATTTTAAATATTTAAAAGTATTACCTATTTAGAAGTTACAAATGCCAGACACTGTGCTATTTTAATTACTCATTTAATCATTACAATAATCCAGGTAGTCATTCATGCTTACATCTGTTTTACAAAATTAAAAACCCACACTCAAAGGTTAAATCCAAGGTCACATAGTTGGTCTAGAGCAGTGGTTCTCAACCTTTCTAATGCCGTGACTTTTTATACAGTTCCTCGTGTAATGGTGACCCCCAACCATAAAATTATTTTCGTTGCTACTTCATAACTGTAATTTTGCTACTGTTATGAATCATAATGTAAATATCTGTGTTTTCTGATGGTCTTAGGCGACCCTGCTAGCATTTCTCAACCTACAGGTTGAGAACCGCTGGTCTAGAGCAAAGCCAGATGGAAATCTATTTCTCTCCAATTCCAATGCTTCTATTGATTCATTTAATAAACACGTATTGAGGACTCATTTTATGCCAGGCACTTGTTTAGGTGCATTGGTGGTGGTGGGAGGGGGACACAAGTAACACATAAATAGCGATGTGCAGTAGAAAATGAGGCAGGCGATGGAGTCCAGTGTTGTGACTAACAGGTACTCAGATCCCACCAATAAAATGTGCTATGATTATTTAAGAATGAAATAAAAATGTTTTTATTTGAATCTATGGTTATTAGTTTTTCAAATAGCTACACATTTATCAGGGCATAGATACTTATTAAATAGATTCAACCTACTTAATACATGGAACTGTGTGCCTAGGGATGCTATGAAAACATTACTATGACAATAAGGCTGCCACGGGCTGAGAACATTTTGGAACCTCTGGGCTATAGACTAGAAGTGAAATAAAATTTTATTGATGTGATCTCAAATTTGAGCATTTGCTCTAAATTTTAGTGTTCTTTTCCCCCTTTTCTTCAAAGCACATTTCAATCTTCTTTAAATGTATGTTGGTCTATGCTTTTGCTTCAAAGCTTTTTCATTTTGTAAATTTTTATCAAAATGCACCTTTCTGTAGGATAACTATGAAAAAAGGAATTGGAAATGGATAAAAACAATTGCTTCTTTAGAAGATGTTTTGATTTTAATCAGTCCATGCTGATGGATGCTGATGAGCCCAACCCTCTCTCCCCCTGGGGCTGTCAGGTGGGGACCCTGCAAGTTATCTGGAGTCAGTTCTCCATCCTTTTCCCACAGAGATCCCGGGCTTGAGCTAAGGACTGCATTCATGTGCCACTGGTGATTTTTTAAATTTGTTTTCCTAAGAATTTAGAGCCTGTTTATTTCTATAAAGAACTTATATAGTTATAGTATTTTGCATTTTTTTTCTAAAGAGTAAATTGTGTTTACCTGAATTTATTCTCCTGCTGGTCAATGATATCTGTGTTCAGGTCCATTACGAGTTTTCTTACATCATTTTCACAGAAATTTCTCAGAGTTTATGAACCAATGAAATCTGGTTCTGAGCAATTTCCAGACACTCCATTAGACTACATATATCTGGTTTTGTGGTCATTGCCATTGATATTTAATCCTCCTCAAAGCATTTTATTAAACTCATGAGTAGGTAAAAGGTAAAGGCTTTTTTTTTCAAAAGAGATAAATGGAGGTGTCAAGAGATTTAATAAAGTAATTATGGGATTCATTCTAACTCAAATCTTGATACCCCTGTGTCACCAGGCAAGTGCTCAATAAATATTTGTGGCAGGAAGGCAGAGAGCAGGGAAGGAAGATAAGGAAGAAAGGAAAGAAGGGAAGAAAAAACAAAAGAAAAAGAGAGAAAGTAAGGGAAAGGATGGGCCCAAAATGTATTTGTTGAAACATGATGACTACAGTGGTTAAAAGTATTACTATTAAAGTATTACTTTTTGAATGATGATAACAATAGGCCTTGAATGGCAAAGGAATGACTCTGATAACGGTGTGTGCTTGCCAAGTAAATCCATCAGCATTTCTATAAAACTGATTGCTATTCGCTCACAATAAAAATGTATAGAAGACATTCCATGAGTTCAATGGCTGACCTCAAAGAAATAGCTGACAACAATGCCCAAACAATCAGGGAAATCGCCCCCAACAGTAATGAAAGATTGAAATGAAGCACAACCAGCATGGTTCAAAGATTCTGAATTATACTGAATCGTTCTTTCCCATAATCGCTGTTTACATTTAGCCTCGGTGGTCTTCCCTTCTTAGAATATGAGCCCTGGAGAATCAGGGAACTTGTTGTTAACCTTGTAAGACTTTTACTTCTCTCAGATAATCAGTTCCTGTCATCAAAAGTTTCTCTAAGCAGAGGATCTATAATATCCCTTCCTGTTCCTCTTGCATGCGACTTGAAACCATGTCTTGCATTTAACACTTTGACCATTAGTCTCTACCTGATTGTGTATGTCTAATAGGCCAGTGGCTTCCTTTGATTTATTGAGTGAGGAGAGGGTGTGACCGGCCTCCTGGGAAATTATTGCTGCCTCTTGGAAAAGCCCGTAAGGCTCATGTCAGACTCTGTCACATTATACACGAATGGCAGGGTTCTCAAATTCACTTGTACCACAATATAAAAAATTTAGGTCAGAGACTGATTTTTTAAAAGAAAAAAAAAACACACAACAGATTTATAGTCTGACTTGTCGATTGAAGGTATCATAGCAATTTAGGATGTCCAAAACCCTGGCCTTTTCCTTCTGCTCTACATAAGCAATAGCAATTAGTGAAAGCTGGGATGTAAATTCTGCAGACAGTGCAAACAGCAATGAGTTAGAAGACCACTTGAGAGTATTTTGAAGAGGGATCATAAGTGTTTTCCACATTGGAAGGAAAATGGAGAACCTTAAAAATGGATGCAAAGGAGGTCTTTGAAAAGATAGAGCCACTACGAGGCCAGTCCCAGGAGATGCAGCAGACTGGAAACTTCTTGAGGGCCAGATTGGTTGTCACTCATTTTTGTTTCTTCACGTAACTCCACACCTGCTCTCAGTAGGCTCCCCTTCAATGGTTGTTGCCCATTTTTTCCCTCTCAAGTACTGGGGCACATGGTTTACATCTGATACACAGTACCTTTTACTTCTCACTAACTCAGACTATATCTCTTGTGAAATTGTCCCCACGGGAACTGCCCTCAAAATGACAGTCTCTTTACAATTAAATGTATAAGTTATCACTTTATTTCATAACTAAATTTAAAATTTGAATTGAATCATCTGTTTTAATTTTTTTTTTGCCTTACTGTCACATTTGATATCTGCTCATAATGATTTCTTAACACATTCTTCTCCATTGACTTTCAACGGACCATGTTATCTGAGGTCCTGTATCCTACCCTCTTCTTGGCTCCTATTTTCTCTTGTGCATCCTGGAACTGCAAGTTCCACACACTTTTCTCCTTTATCTTCTCCTTATACTGTCATAGAGGGAGGCCTTAAGTCTTCATTTGTGTATCTGACTGTGTCTTAAGAATGATTTATAAAAGGCAAGTTACCAGTTCAAAGAGTATTATTTTAAAATGTCTCCATGCAAGTTGCAAATGGCTTTTCAGGAAAGTTATATCAGTTTTCATTCCCACTAGCAATATTTCAAATGCCCACCTTGATAAACCCAGGTAGGTACAGAATGCAAGCTCAAAGCATTCAACAATTTTCTTAGTGAAATTAATATGACAGTGGTTTTCTGAGGTAGCTAAGCATCTTAAAATGCTACATGCCCTAAGCTGCCCTGGTGCTTTGTGCCATTTTTATGTTGGGCATGTGTGAGTGAATGTGAAGAAAGAGAAAGTGTCAAGGGCTAAGAGGTCAGGGGGCCAAAGAAGGACAATGATCAGATTTGGTGTAGCTCATCAGATACCCTCCTGCCGCTGGGGAGGGACTGTGACCCCCTTCTATGACCCAAGTGGACCCATGAATCCTGACAGCAGGTGCAGACAGTGGGAGTGAATCAGTGTGTCTTGGCTTCTTTAGTTATTAGGACTCACTCTGGTTCACAAAGAACTGCATGGACTGCAGAGGCAAAGAAGATATTATCATTATTTCCTCATTAATAATGGTGTGGGTAGGAATTCTGCCCAGATTTTTGGCAGGTCTCTTTTATGTTTAACGTACAGGGCCACTGCCAGTCTTAGTGATTTTATGCATCTTCATAAAAGTTGGGAGCAGGCATGCCAAGCATAGAGACTCCTGCCATCCAATCATGGGAAGAATTCTTAAAGTCCTTCGATTTAGTTCAGAAATATAACTAGCAGAAATATACTGTAAAAGATCCAATCTTCTTACAGAAAGATTTACAAAGATATAGAAGATTCAGACTCTGCTTTTAAGTAGCCTGTTTAACCAATTAAAGAAGTAAAACAGATATATCAAAATGACTAGAGCATATACATAGCTATTAGGCAAAGATTATGAGCGTAAGTCCAAATGAAGAATGTGAATGGAAATTATAAGAATCACAAGGATGGAAAATTCACAATCTGATGGAAGTGGGCAAAATTTCACAAATAATATACAGCTGATATAAATGTGAAACAATGGACAAAATTTTCACAAGCAGAAAATAATGTCTCATTTGGGGAAAGGAGGCAGCATTTCAAATTGAAGAAATTGTGCATGAGTGAAGGTTATGTATAGAGCAGAGCAGTTTTTCTCAGACTGGCAGGTTTATATTCTAATCGTGGATGTTAAATGTCAAGATGTTGAAACTGTATTACATTTAGTAGCCATTGGAAGCCACTGAGAGGACTTGAATTAGAACAAGATTTAATGCTGAAATTTATTGTGAAGCAGTATTCTTATAATAAGATAAAGTTTGGCTTAGAACAAAAAATGGGAGCAAAATGCCAACTAAAAGGCTATTATTCCATTAGTTTGGGCAAAGGATAAAGTACACTCAAATTAAGAAGGCAGGAATGGAAAGGAAAATGAGAGAAGAGATGTGGAAAGGCCTGGTGGAGAAAAAAAGCTAATGACTTAGAACTTAATTAAATGTGGGACAAGGGGATAGATTTCAAGTCCAGGTGGCCAGGAGAGTATTAATATTATGGTGTTATTAATAGATGATTAAAAAAGAAGAAAATAAAGTAAAAAAAGAGATGTGTTTGAAGGTGAACCTATAGCTTTCAATCTTTCAAGTTTAATTCATTTCTTAAGTAGACAATTGAAAATGAAGGGTTGGGAATTAGGAGATAAAAAGCAATTAGGTTTTTTAGGACCAATTACCATGATTGACCTTGAGATGAGTACATGACCCATGATATGTGAATCAGATTCCTTTCTTAGGAACAAAAGAAAGGAGGGAATGGCCAATCTTGTTTTGCAGACAGCCAGGAGTCCGACAGAACAAAGCCAACAGAGAGGGAGGAAAGGACATGAGGAAAGAAGACAGTCCTGGGGGCACTTCATTCCTTAGAAATGCCTGCATCCCTTTCCTGGGTTGCTTGAGCCTTATAATAATGTATCTTTTTTGCTTAAATGAGTTTAAAGAGAAATGGTATAATTTCTAACAAAAGGAATCCTAACTATTAACACTGTTAAAAGTGAGAGCCAGTCTTCAGATATTTCATTATATGTTAAATGTGCTCTCAGATTTATTTTGTCATTCGTTCACCTTTGTTAAGTGCCTGCTCTGCTGTGGGTGTTGTGATAGTCTTTGAAGATAAATTGGATGTTGAATTGGATGAAGGACTGAATGAAGCAGGGAAGTTTTGAAGACAAAAGCCCAATTAATGAGCAGGCAGAATTCCAAATACCCTTTTGCAAATTGGCTGTTTGACAATTGGAAGAAATTACTCCACAGAAACTGCATTGCGAGTGGTGGTGATGGGCCCAGCAGAGCTTTAAAAAGCCCATTTCATATATAACGTGACAAATTAGACATAAAAACAATAGTGTGACCACATGTAGCATGTTTTTCTAAAAAAAGCTCATAATGAGCAGCATCAGGGCACCACGTATAGATGGGATTTGAGTGGATTCTCGTGCATTGAAAGAAGTCCTTGTATCTACCTCTTGAAAGTTCCATGGCAACGTAGTATGGAATGGGCTTTTTAAAATTCCTGATGTATGAGAAAAACAAGGGCATCTTACTGATGGCAGAGAGCTTCCTATGGGTCCTAGCTATGATACAGAGGCATTCTCACAGGCCTTACATGCAGTTGAGTTCCCAGTGGTGATTCTTTAAGAGATATTTGTAAGTCAGGTATTTCAGAGTGAGAACAACAAGTGAGTTTAAATTTCTATTATCTGTGCAATAGGGGAAAAATTATCATAAGGTAATTGCAAGGTTTTGTGTGCTGAACTAAACTATAAATATAAATGAGGCCAAGATTACACATATTGACTTACATTACAAATATTCACACATACTTCATGCATGCATTCATGTTTGCATTTAATGTATGTATTAAGTACCTTCTATATTTTTATATGTTTAGCAAAATGACAATCCCTTGGGGATCTGAAAAAAATTAAATCCAGGAACTTATAATGGAACAAAATAATTATTTAAACAAATGAACAAAATACTATTGGAATACAGAAGCCCTTAACACAGTTGTGGATTTTTCCAAGCAGCCCTTATTTTTCTCTATAACACTTATTAATACCAGACATAACATATACTGTATAGTCATTGACCTCTTGTATATTTGTCTTTCCTCGCTTAAATATAAATTCAATGAGGTAGGAAAAAATGAATTCAGGCTTTCCCAGACATTTACAGGAAAAACTATGAAGAATGAGTGCTGTTTACCTGTTTGTCAAGAACAGCATGGACAAAGGTAGGGATGGAAAAAGAACTTCTCAAACAGTGTAATCCACAGAGTTCTTGTGGAAGAGTGATCATGTAATGATAATAAAGGCTAGTAGTAATGACATGTTTTTATAGGGGCGATGATATACAAGGCACTGCTAAGAGTACTTTGGTTACATCAACATGTGCAGTCTTTACACACCTGCAGGTTGGATTTTTATGATTGCTCCCTTACAGGAGAGGAATGAAATATAGGGAGATATTTAGTGACTTGAAGAAGATTACATGGCTAGTAGGGACAGAAGAAGGATTTGAACCCAGAGAGTCTATTAGAAGATGAGATTGAAAAGGTTGGACAGGGATCAGATAAAAAAGGCTTTGAATGTCATAATAAGGAATTTGGCTTTGGATTGGAGATAGTGGGGAACATCTGAAGGGGAATTTCTGCAGGGAATCTACCTGACATGACCTGCATTTTAAAAAAAGTGTTTTAGAGTAGAGTACAAAATAGACTTTAGGAGAAGAAGGCTGGAAAGAGGGAGGATAGCAAAGAGGTGATGATAGCAGTTTATGAGAATAATAATGAGTCTGAATTAGAACTGTGGAAAAAGATGATAGTGAGGAAAGAGTAAGAATTACTGAGGAGAGAAGCAAAAAGGAAGTTCAAATATTTTGTTCACTTACATTTCTTGCAAAGAATCAGGCTGTTCATTTCTCTGTCACCTCACCCACATTGAATAATATTATAATTTTAAATTCTTTCCGGTTCAATAAACAAATACATCAAAGTTGGTTCTGTCTTTCATTTCTTTGCTTGTTGGAGATCCTGTTTTTTTATGTGTAGAGGCCATTTGTATCTCTCCATATATGAAATGTTCTTTGCCTTTTTTTTCTATCATAATGCATTTTCTTATTGATTTCTAAAATTTCTGGTATTCTTTTATATGAACCTGCACTCTATTCTGGTGGAGGCAATCTGTCCTATTTCTTGTTTCTGACTCCTGTGGAAAGTAAATCTGGTCAGGACCTGATTAGAACTTTTCTATTAGGAGTTGTAAATCAGGCACTATCTTAATTAAAACAACTAATAAGGTTTGATTATAAAAATAATGTCTTTACTTTGTGAAATGCTTAGTTAATGTTTCTACTGGACAAATGAATTGAACTAGGTTAGGAGAATGTAAAATTAGAAGTAATTATTTGAGAATTGTCAGCATGTCATGATGATTAAAACCACATATATCGATAATATCACCAAGGAAGAGTGTATGGTGTTAGAATGAAAATAAAAAGAAAAACAAAAAACAAAAAACAAAACCTAAAAGCCCTGGACAGAATCCTGGAGATGTCCATTAATGGGTCTTGAGGATCAGAGGAGAAAACTTTGCCAGGGAAACCCAAGTTAAGTGGATATGAGGGAAAATAAAACAAAAATAATTATGAGAGCAAAGGGAATTTTCCAGACCAAAGAGTAGAGAAATGCTTCAGAGAGATAATGTAAGAGGAAGATAAAACTGAAATCTTTATAGTTAGCCAGAAAACAACCTTTGATGAGTTTAGGATTTCTTACGGGATAAGACTGGATTTAAAATGTTGAGAAGTGAATAATACTTACGTTATTCCTCTTAAATGTTGTTGTCAATGAAGGGAGGTAAGAAGGTTAGGATTATGACTACAAAGAGATAAAGAGTTAAGAAGGAGCTATATTTTTAAAGTAAAAAAAAATATTATTTTCATGGTGGGTTGGGGAGAGTAAGCAAGATTTAGGTAGTGGAGCAAATCTTAGAGAAGATGTAAGAGGATAAGACCCAGATGACAGGCAGAACAACTATTCTTGGATAGACTAAAACATATGAAGATGGACAGACATGTTGTTGAGTTTACATGAATTCAGCAAGTATGTATTGAAAGTCCAGGTGTGGAGTCATTGCATTTGGCTCCATAGACACAACTACTATATAAATCACTATTTATGCTCAAAGACTCTTAGAGTCTAGTGGGAAGGGAAGCTGGTGATTAAGGGATGGACGGGAAGATGAGGAAGCTCCTGAAAGATGTCCTATATTTTTCTATGAAGGGGTAGCAAAGTTATCTCTAAAATGGAAGAGAGTAAGGGTGGGAAAGGGACTGGAGGGTGTGAGAAACATTCAGAAATGCTGGTGAGAGTAATGAGTTGAAGAAATGGAGTGAGTATAACTAATAGAATTTTTGAAGGGTTCAGAAGAGATAAGAAACTTTACTTTTTGGGAGACTGTGATTTCCACCAACACTTTTTTTTTTTGAAGGAAGATGATGGGTGTGTATGAATCAAGATATACAGATGGGAAACTGAGAGGTCACTGGTCAAGATGGAAAGGAAAAAGGCCAAAGGGGATTTCATTGAGAGATCATTATAGGGGTTAAACTTTTGTTCTGGGATGCATAAGGAAGAAAATGACACAGCAGGCTGACAGTAGTGGATGAAGAATGTGTGGAGTAAGGAGCTCTTGATAACATTGAAGAGCAGGTGTCATTGGTAGTAAAGAAATGAGGGGTAGTAAAGAAATGGAAGCAGAGAAGTTCATCTTGTGAATCTAGATGATAGGGTTAAGTATCAAGGATTGGGTAGCGGAAGCAAAGTAAAAAGAAAGGTCATTGTGAGAAGAAAAAAAAAGACACATTCATTGTGTGTCTGCTTTGTCTTAGGCACTAAAGATGAGTTTAAAATATTGAAAGTCAGGAATCAGCTGGACCACCCATTTTGATAGCAAAATCCCCCAGGATAATAGTAGGGAGTTGAGATAGAAAGAAATACTGAAATGCATACCAAATGCTGTGATGAGTAGTGGAAAATAAGCTAGTCTGTAAATAGCAGCAGTAAGTTGTGTGCGAGACAAGGCACATAACACAAGTCAGAAGACTTGCAGGAAGAAGCGTTTTAAAAGGGGATGAAAAAAAAAGTCAGTTATCTGGAATTGCCATAGGACTTCAGGAACTCTACCTGCACCTTCTTGCCCTGCAGCAATAAGCCAAAGAAAAATAGTCAGCCCCTTGAGGGGAGAAGAAAGTATTACTTAAGGCCAAATGATAAAGAGTCCAGGGAAGATGTATCAAATAGTTATTACTGCATAACAAAGAACTTCAAAATCTCAGTGTATATAGTAGTAAGCATTTATTTAACTTATCTATCTGTCATAGATGGGGTTGGCTGATCTGGGCTGGGCTTGGTTCAACCAAGGAATCTAGGATATCTGTATTATATGTCTGTCACCCTCCCTGAGACCTCTAAGCTAACCCTGTAATGTTCTCACAGCAATATCAGAAGTGCAAGAGAACACAAATCCAACAATAAAGACTGCTGCATTATGACTGACTGCTCATATCCCATTGGCCAAAGCAAGTCACATGGCCAAGCCAACATCAGTGTAGTGAGTAAGTATATTATTGCCATAAAAGTCAAGAAAAAAGAGGGTCAGTTGATGGGCCACAGGAGTGAAGTTTACTTATATCAATTACATGAAAAAAAAAAGGGACAGCTAGAGGTGGGAGGAGCATGCAGAAAGTGGACCAAGCAAAATAAAGACAAGGATTCTGAGGCACCTATATTTTTCAGTCTCCAATGTGGCCCACAGAGGAGAAGGGTGACTTGAGTTAGCTGGGTTGCAGGCACCTACTGGAACTCTAGTGAAATGCTGTTTTGGAGGATTCTGTTTTAGCTAAGTTGTTCCCAACCTTGATTAGGCATTTCCAAAATTCCCAGAGAAATATGAACTGATAATGACAAAATCAGTCATACCAATACAATATCAAAGCAGTCTGTACCCTGAGATTTCTGTAATGCTATACACCTCTGATCTCCAGTATAACTGGATTATTTAATAGAATCTGATGCTCTTGGCTCCTGCTGCATGGCAGAAGTACCAACTGAGGTAGAAGATGTGATCTGCCAGATGAAAACTTATACAGTTACCACATTTAATGAAATCCATGTGTATTTTGATTATGGTTTGAATGGCATCTGAGAATTTTGGTTGAGGGATTAGTTAATTCCTACTTAGCTCCCTGATATCTAAAATAAAATGAAGAAAATAGAGATCTTGAAATATTTTACTTGATAATTATTGCTTTGATTTAAAAGAAAAACAGGTGTGGAATGTTTAAAAAAACAGATGGAAAGTAAACACCTGAGAACTTTTTGGCTCAACACATTTCAGCTCTAAACTTGCTAACATTTTTCACTGAAAATTCTCCAAGGATTAACCTCTTCTTATTCTCCCCATTCTACACATAAATATTAATTACCCTTAAATATAACTCATTTACTACTATCAATAATGAAACATTTAAAATGCCAAGACAGTGTGAGATGAACTGGAATCTCAAGTACTACATTGTGCTGTGTACTCTGCAGTGGTAGTCAGACTAGGAGTGTTTGATTGGGGGACTGTGTATACATATCATGCAAGTGATACTTACAACATGCCAGAGGAGACTCTTGAATTTTCAAGAGGCTTTAATGACTTCAGGGCACTGGGATGTGGTAGCTGGATCTTAAGAGAATATATCTCAGTGTTATAAAAAATAACTGTGTGATGAGAATGTAGAGAGGGTCTAAATACTAAACTTTCAGTCTGAACTGTTTGGATGGTCAATGGAAGTTAATTTTATGAAAGGTAGGTTCTAGTTTTTCATTTTATAACCTGAGAGAAAGGTAACTAAAAGGGCAAAGGAGAAATGGAGGTGCAGAATTACAGTATTTACCATTTTTGTAAAGCCCACTCACCTACTTTATCCTTCTTTCTCTGAGGAGGAAGGCACAGAAATGATATCCTACAGCCATATGAGATTAACTGAAATAAATGAAGCAGCAAAGATAATAAGAGTATAACAGAATAATGTAACCTGCATTGTTTAAATTATGCAAAGAATGCTAAAAATATTACTCAGGTCACTCTGATGCATATAATAATGTCTGATGGGCCAAACCTTCATGAATGATCTTTAACATATAAATTCTCTGATATGAAAGTAATAAAAATGCTAGGTAAACATTTGTGAAAGGTGTAAAAATACTAAGAGTAAAATAAGCAGTTAAATATTATGTTGTTTCCCAATATTATTTTTTTAACTATTGTTAACCAATTATAAAAGCAGTGCGAATTTCCCATAGAGCATTTATAAGATATCAAAATATAATATAGTCTAAAAGAAATATCATCATTATTATAATCCACTTTATGAAGTGCTACTTTTTTTAAGTTTTAGTGATTTCACTTTGCATTATATCTGAATACCATTTTGAATTAACAAAGTTAAGTCAATGATTAGGGATACTTTTATTGAGCAGGAAATGACATTAGAGAGAAGACTGACTTTATAGATTATTAGTCAATATTGAAACTCTTCATCTTCTGGCAACTTTTGAATCATTTAACATGGTATTATCATCATTTTAAGAAATAGAACTTTTACAAAACATGACCCTCATTTTTAAAAATCAGTGTGTTTTGAAACATAAATGTTCATGAATCATAATTTCATTATAAAATATTGTTTTTCTCTGTTTAATGGTTTTTGACTGGAATTGTATTTTCTCTGATAGCCGTACTACAACCACTCTGGAAAGCAAGCAAAAACTTTCTTTTTATTGTTTTTAATTTATCAAGGATACTTTTGCTTATTATTGTATAAATGACATGCCTATTTCACATCAACATTCATAAATTAATTTGACACATCATAGGAGTGTGTTTTTTTTAAAAAGAAGGAAGTAACTAATTTTATTTATTACTATTGCTCCTATATTTTACCTTATATTACTTCATGTAATATTTTCTGATTTTATGCATTCTTATATTATCATGGTTTCTACATTTTCATTGCTATAAAATTTTCTACTTGTAATAGGTATGTTCTGTCAATGTTGTATGTGGAAAATAGAAAGTAAGACAGCATCCTATATAATAAAACGCTAATATTCAAATTGAGTGAACAATGGAATGACTGGGTGTAACATTCAATGCAGGAATTGCCCCATGGGCAGTGTGCTCCCACAGGGGGAGCCCTGTTCAGCCAGAAGTTGGCTCATGGCTGGTGAGCATAGTAGCGGTGGTGGGAGCCTTTTCCTACCTCCACTATAGGCAGGTGGAAAGGAGAAAAGGGTCCCTGACTGTGAGAGCCCTAACTGTGAGAGGGATGTCTGACTGCCAGCTTAGGCCCAATCGTCAGGGGATACCCCCGTGCATTCCCCAAGAGGTCCCGGACTGCACATGGACACAGGCTGGGCTGAGGTATCCCTACCTCCCCAGTGCACAAGTTTCATGCACTGGGCCTCTAGTTTGTTAGAAAATTGTCAGAATTTCTAGAGAAACAAACTCTAGCCTGGATTTCCAGGAATAATTTCCTGATC
This sequence comes from Lasiurus cinereus, assembly GCA_011751065.1. Lineage (NCBI taxonomy): Eukaryota > Metazoa > Chordata > Mammalia > Chiroptera > Vespertilionidae > Lasiurus > Lasiurus cinereus. The sequence continues at coordinate 1,033,191 of JAAGEH010000389.1, forward strand.
ATTGAAGAACTGACCCATCATAGGAGCTACTATCTCTGAAATCAGCTCAGAATGTTTGAGTTTACAAATATACTGAGTAATATCATTGTGTAGGGAGCTGGCTCAGGCATCTACCCCTGCCTCTGCTGTTGCTGCCACCTCTACCGCATCACTTGGGAAACGGGATGCTGAGCAATGGACAGCTGAGCAAGAAAGCCTCCTGTCCACAGCACTATTCACCAATAGCCAAAATGGAAAAAGAGGCCAGAGAGGACCTCTAATTCTCTCCCACTTCAAAGTTTCTGTGCCTTTACTTGATTGGTGAGAGCCATTTCACCCGAACCCTAGCTATGAAGAAGTCAGGAAACCACTGCTTTACTCTGGAGGCTGTGGGTAGAAGGGACCGTAAAACGAAGTTGGGATAGAGATAGAACCGGCCAGTCCACAGTAACAGTCCTGAGATGAATATGTCTTGTTTGTAACCCTATTTGGCTCATTTGAATCTTACATGGATGATTTAAAATTGTTCTGTTTTATAAAATCTGTTTTCAAGTCTATGTCCAAATTGGTGAGAGGTAAGTTTTAATTCCCAGGCTTTTTAATAGGTAAGTTACTTGCTAAGCATTAAACTTATATTTTATACACATATAAAAACAGGGTGCATTATAATATATACATAGACAAATATATATAAAATAATAAATATATTATATATTTTAAAGTAACTTTTTTTGACATTTGCTTGATAAACCTATTGTTAGAGCCATCTTCCTTTTCCCCACTGATATTTTGAAAATTTTTTGCCCTAGTTGGTTTGGCTCAGTGGTTTAGACTGAGGGATCCCAGGTTCAGTTCCAGTCAAGGGCACATGTCCAGGTTGTGGGCTCAATCCCCAGTAGAAGTTGTGCAGGAGGCAGCCAATCAATGATTATCTCTCATCATTGATGTTTCTCTTTCTCCCTTATTCTCTAAAATTAATGAGATATATATTTTTTTAAAAAGAAACTTTCTGTGTTTTAGTGAAAAGATTTTTTAAAAAATGCATTTGAGACATTCTATGAGTATATGGAATTATAACATAATTTACACTATAACAACACATTCCTTACCCAGAATAACATTCGTGTATCTTAAAGTTATTTTTCAATTTTAGGTGTATTTCAGTTAGTTTTTATTGCAAGTTAAAATCTGGGCAATTTCCCATATATATGGCTTGTAGGTCTCTCTTTCTCTCAGTGCACATCTGTTTCACATTTGAGTTTTTTTGAATACCTGACTGATGTGTCTCTCAATCTTCCTTTCTGTTTCTCCTTGTCCTTCTGTGTTTCTATTCTATGTTTCTGTGTCTCTTTCTACCATTGTATGTATGTGTATTTATGTCTGTAATTATGTATGTATTTCTCTTTCTCTTCATCAATGTATGTGTTTACTCATTAGGTTTCCACATAGCTCTGTGTAGCCTTTTCTCTGTGTTTAATGTATGTCTCTGTGTGAATCTTTATATATGTGTATCTTTTTATTTTGTATCTTTCTTTCTGACATTATTGAGAGCAGAAACATAGTCTTTTCCATAAACCAATAAGAACGTGTAAAAGCCACATCAAAATTTCAGAACCTTAAGTGACATATTTCTTAAGGAGGCTTGGTCAGTTAATAAGAGACCTTCCTGTCCTCCTGTCACCTTCATCATCCTTCAGTTAAGTCACTAGACAGTAAAGGAGAACCTGTGTCTTTGAGTGCTTTACAGGAATCTCACACACACTTATTCAGCCCTCTCCTCAAATTCACACTCTTAACAATGAGGACAAATTTGTTATTCATTTCAATGATCCTAATCATAAAATAATCCTGCCTTTATGCAGATATCATCGCATAGTCATGTCACATCTAACTACTTACTGATACTTGTAATCACATATCTTTCTAGGGCGTGGCCACATCCCACAACCATCAGCAACACCCTGTAGCTTTTTTAATCTGCAAAGCACTTTTGTGCAATACAGATACTTCCTTTACAGTTTGGCAGGCAGCAGCGTCTTGTGCCCTAAATATTTCACTTTCGCATCTGAAATATCGCATGCATTTTCCTTTATGAATTCCTGACTTTGAAACCTGTTGGGTTCTGATCTGGGTGTTATAAAGTTCTCTCTTTTTAGTTGCTCACAGAGTTCTTTTTCCTTCATTGTCTTCTGCTAGAGCAGCGGTTTTCAACCTGTGGGTCCAGACCCCTTTGGAGGTCGAACGACCCTTTCACAGGGGTCGCCTAAGACCATCGGAAAATGCAGATATTTACATCACAATGCATAACAGTAGCAAAATTTCATGGTTGGGGGTCACCACCACATGAGGAACTGTATGCAAGGGTCGCAGCCTTAGGAAGGTTGAGAACCACTGTGCTAGAGGTTGACTTTTTATTCCTCTCCAGCCGCCCTTTCTTCAGCCTTTGCAAGTTCATTGCTAACACCCTGGTCTCCATTTCTTTGTGAATAATCTTCATAGCATTTTCTGATGAAATACAGTTTGGATATTTCCAAAGATAGTTTTAAAATATATTAACCCAAATATGATTCATGAGTTAGGTCATAAAGGAGACAGTGGCTTGTGGATCTCTGGAAAGAAAGGGGTCCGATGCTAAAGTTCGGCTTTAATCTTTGTGCTGACTGGGTGCACCGGGGGAAGTAACCTCTCCAGGTGACTGTCTCCATATGAAAAAGGAGTAATTTGACCTTATAATAATTAGGATATGGTTTGGACATAAACATTTCTAATCATCATCAAAACAAATTTTCACTGAAATAAAAGCATATATTACCATTCATTTCATGACACTTAAAGGAATTAATCCCAAACCTCCATGCTCATGTTTTCAATGAAACATTAGTTTAGTTTTGCAAAATAATTTTGCATTTGTATTTTGCACATGATTTCTAATTTTATTTAGTTTGTGTTTCTAATTTAGACTTCTATAAAACTTTTACTGAAAAATAATCCAACTGACTAGAACTCATTTCACTGCTAAGAAGCAGAATACGTCCTTAATTTCATTTCTCATTATGAATTCCAACAACCTACTTTATATTCATTTATTTATAGTACATTAGTTCCTTTTTTTACACATGAGGAATTTGAATCTAACATATTTAAGCTAGAGCAAATTTACTGAGATCCATTGCAGTATCTGACTCTTTAATCACAAAAAAACAAAGCTATTTAAGACAATGAGACATCAAGTGTCTTAATGCTTTTTGGCTCCCTAATTACTTATTCTGCAAATACACTTATCTTCTTGAAAGAATAGAACACAGAATCTTTTTTTCTCTCTAAAAAATCAATTCAGTTCAAGATCATAATCAAAGAATGTAATAAATACATTGCAAAAATCAGAATGAATCATGAATATGACACTTGGTTAATTAACACTTGAATTGGAAGAGGAGTTGAATGTTGATTAAATAATGTTAAAATCATTTCAATGGGCATATCCAAGAACATATATTTTGCATTTTGAGATTTCTGCCACATATGAATAGGATGCTGACACTTGATTAGTTAAGTCTTGAGTCATTGAGCATAAGACAGCTTTGCTCTAGCACAAATAGTCAACTACATTAAATTCAGCTGGTCTAAAGAAAAATAATGAAATGAAAGAGGAAAGAGGGAATTAGATCTCATAATTTATATATTTCTGATTTATTGTCTTTTTTTTTCAATTTTAACTGCCATATGACAGTGAATGAAAACATTACCACAATTGGGTTTTTTCCATTCTTTTCAGTGTTTGTAACAGAATTTTTGCTTTATGTATTAGAATGGCTTGCTATTTCTTCAATATGAATAGATTCAGTATTGTCATGTCTGCTTGTCACTTGTTTTTATGTAAATCTGCCTTCTTATTTCACTTTATGGTATTTCCCTTACATTTAAATATGGGAAGGAGACAAACAATGGTGGCAATATTAACATCAGGCAGATAGTTTTGTCTATTGTTTTGTTCTAACCTTTGAATTTTTAAAAATGTCTTTTGTATATAGAAAAATTGAGATATATCAATTTATTTTGGGGCTATCATACACTTGGTCTATGTCCTGCTTTTCAACTTTTTGTAACTTGCCTTTTATGCATCTCTACATTTAAGAAGTATGCATGTTAAATGCTGTGACATTACCAAGAATTGTGCTGAACACTAGGGATGCTTTATATAAGGCACTGACACAAAGTTTTATCCCACTTTTTGTCTTATATAGAATTAGACATGATTTTTCAAATTTAGAAATTAAATCAATTTATAGCATTAATTATACATCCTATCTGTGGAGTTGACTTCTTTTTTTTTTATACACAAACTGTTTTTTTATTTTTATTTTTATTGTGTTACATGTATACATATCTCCCCATCGCGCCCACCCCCCATGCCTCCCAGGCATACCCCAACCCCCCAGTGTCTGTGTTCATTGGTTATACTTATATGCATGCATACAAGTCCTTTGGTTGATCTCTTATCTACCTCACCTCTTCTTAAACTTCCTGCTGTAATTTGACAGTCTGTTTGATGCTTTACAGCTTCTGTATCTATCCTTTTGTTCATTAGTTTATAATGTTCTTTATTATCCACAAATGAGTGAGATCATGTGGTGTTTCTCCTTCATTGACTGGCTTATTTCACTAAGCATAAGGCTCTCCAGTTCCATCCAGGTTGCTGCAAATGGTAAGAACTCCTTTTTAATGGCAGCATAGAATTCCATTGTGTAGATGTACCACAGTTTTCTGATCTACTCATCTGCTGACGGGCACCTAGGCTGTTTCCAAACTGTAACTATAGTAAATTGTGCTGCTATGAACATAGGGGTGCATAAATCCTTTCTGATTGGTGTTTGTAATTTCTTAGGATAAATTGCTAAGAGTGGGATTACTGTGTTAAATGGGAGATCCATTTTTAGTTTTTTGAGGAAACTCCATACTGTTCTCCACAGTGGCTGCACCAGTCTGCATTCCCACCAACAGTGAACAAGGGTTCCATTTTCTTTGCATCCTCGCCAACACTTGTTGTTTGTTGATTTGTTGATGATTGCCATTCTAACAGCTGTAAGATGGTATCGCATTGTCTTTTTGATTTGCGTCTCTCGGATGATTAGTGACTTTGAACATGTTTTCACGTGTCTCTTTGCCTTCCTTCTGTCATCTTTCGAAAAGGTTCTATTTAGGTCTGTTGCCCATTTTTTTATTGGATCATTTATCTTCCTTTTATTAAGTTGTATGAGTTGGCTATAGATGTTGGAGATTAAACTTTTATCAGTGATAACATTTGCAAATATGTTCTCCCATACAGTGGGCTTTTTTGTTGTTTTGTTGATGGTTTCTTTTTATTTTGATGTAGTCCCATTTGTTTATTTTTTCTTTAGCTTCTATCGCCTTGGAGCAGTATCAGTGAAGAAATTCTTTCGGCATATGTCTGAGATTGTGCTGCTTGTGGATTCCTCTAGTATTTTTATGGAGTTGACTTCTTGAGTTATTACTCATCCTTTATATAACTTGGGTAGCCACAATAGCTGGATTAGTTCTATAGGAAAGAGAGTGCTATATTTTATGGTTCTATCTTTTCCATCCCCCACCCTCCTATTAATCAGGTTGGAACTATGGAAGCCATGCTGTATTTTTTCTTCATTATTATTATTTTAATTGATTTCAAAGAGGAAGAGAGAGGGAGAAAAAAATAGAAACATCAGTGATGAGAGAGAATCATTGATCGGCTGCCTCCTGCATGCCCCACACTTGGGGATCGAGCTGCAACCTGTGCATGTTCCTTTGACCAGAATTGAACCCTTCAGTCTGTAGGCCAACACTCTATTGAACCAGACAAGCTAGGGTTATAGCTTGTATTTTTCGTGGTATGTTTGTTTTAACATTTAGATCATAATACAGTTATTGCTTTCCATGTTCTTATTTACTGGTCTCTTCCTAAATGGATTTGTCAGCATCCAATTTCAGCAACAACATCCCTGTTTAAAAATTTCTTTCTGAAATTCAGCCTTTTATACCTGGAGGTATTCTCTTAAGTAAGTTTGGGGAAAGGATACATTTTATAACTATGCAAAGACACATCTGAACATTTATCTCTTGCTTTCATATGTGAGCATTGCTATGGCTGCATAGGCAATTCTTGAAATGTGCTTTTATATCTCATAATTTCTTATATAACTTTATTTTTATTTTACTTCCAAGTAGCATGATTTTTTTCCTTGGTAGAGTATTTGTTTGTTTAATTAATTAATTAATTAATTAATTAATTAATATTGTTTTTAATTTTATGGCATATTATGGCAGTCATGATATCCTGTTTTTCCTCTTTTTTTCCCCCTAGGCACTTCATAGGATTGTACTTTTCTGCCCTTTTTTAATTTAGACATGATCATGTAATGTGCTTTTTTCAACAAAACATGAGTGATAGTGCCGTGGAATCTCCAGGTGAAAACTATGAAAGCATGAACAGATCACCTCAATGTTAATGGAATCTTCCTCAGGCAGAGACCCTGAGGGACTCAAAAAGGCAGCACCAGTCTTTCTCCAAAATAGTCTTTTTTTTAAATCTTTTTTAAAAAATATTTTTAATTGATTTTTTTTTTTACAGAGAGGAAGGGAGAAGGATAGAGTTAGAAAAATAGATGAGAGAGAAACATCGATCAGCTGCCTCTTGCACACTCCTTACTGGGGATGTGCCCACAAGCAAGGTACATGCCCTTGACCGGAATCGAACCTGGGACCTTTCAGTCTGCAGGCCTACGCTCTATCCACTGAGCCAAACCAGTTTCGGCCCAAAATAGTCTTCAATGGAACTGCAGAATGAGCAAAATTCAAATGTTCTATGTTCAGTTACTTTGGCATAACTGGCCTGTCTTGATTGACAAGGACTATATCTTTGTGATCATTTTTTGCTTCTGTTAATTATAAATATAACCCAGTTAATCCTATTTATTTTAGAATTTTTTTTCCTATTCAATCAAGAAGAAATATCCTCAACCATATAGTTGCTTATCAATCTTGAGCTAGTTACTCTTTCTTCTTCTCTGATAATGTCTAGTATTCAAAGTCAGATATCTGAGATGAGTTCTTATCAATCTTGAGCTAGTTACTCTTTCTTCTCCTCTGACAATGTCTAGTATTCAAAGTCAGATATCTGAGATGAGTTCTTCAGCTCCATGATCTTTTTTTTTTTTTAAAGAAATTTTTAAAAAAATATATTTTATTGATTTTTCACAGAGAGGAAGGGAGAGGGATAAAAAGTCAGAAACATCGATGAGAGAGAGACATCGATCAGCTGCCTCCTGCACACCCCACACTGGAGATGTGCCCTCAAGCAAGGTACATGCCCCCGACCGGAGTCGAACCTGGGACCCTTCAGTCCTCAGGCCGACGCTCAATCCACTGAGCCAAACCGGTTTCGGCAGCTCCATGATCTTTATGGGGAGCGAAATAACATCCCGATTGCCTGCCTCTTGGTGAAGAACAAGAGACATGGTTAGGATAGAGAGATGTAATGGTGTTCCTCTCATCTCTTTATTTATTTTTTTAAGGTTCTACATAACTTTCACATTAATTTTTTTGACTTTCTACTTTGATCCTACTCTTTCCTGATATCAACAGAAATGTTAGCCCTTGTAATGCACTATTCAGTAGCCACTCCCTTTGCAGAATCTGCTTTCTGGTATCACCTTAGGGACATGGTCACAGCAGGCACTGATTACTTGCACTCGAACTGCTTAGGTAGGAAACACATCCATAAATCCCTGACGGCCATCAGAGCCCAGGAAATAAAGCAAAATGTAAGAAACTGATAATGATAAGGTGGCAGATTGGTGGATCAAACTTGTGAAGACCTTCAAAAAATGTTGGAGAATAGTGAAGGTTGATAATGTTTGTCAGGGCTATATATATATTATCATTTATATAATTTATCTTCAAGAAAATCTCCCCATATACAATTTTACAGATGAGAAAACTGAGTTAGGAGAGGTTGAAGAATGTGATGAGAATCTCACATAGCAAGTATTCTGTGAGTTTATAGGTTAAACTCGTCATCATTTCTTTATCACTTGGACTTCTGGGAAGCATGAAGTTTTTCACTTAGGGAGAAAGAATATGGCTTCCAAGTACCTCAGTCAGGCCTTTCTTTGTCTAGTGTACTAGTTTGCTCACAATTCCTCTCTGTTTATTTCTTTATGCTTCCAGTAGAGGGCAGGGCACACACAGCAGGGGATAGCATTTCCAGGTCCAGGTTGGTGTGACTTCCTTGCTCCCCATACTTTCAATCTACATTAATAAAAGAGCAACATGCTAATTGACCATACTTTTGAGATGCCCACCAGCCAATCAGGAGTGAATATGCAAATTAACCCATCAAAGATTTAATTTGCATACACAGGCTCCTAGTGGCAAGGGGTGGGGTGGGATGCTTGCAAAATTGCCATGGCCATGACACAAGTCTTCTGCACCACCCCACCCACTTTGGGCCTCTGAGTAGTGTGGGAAGGCAGAAAGGTAGCGTGGGGCCAGAGCAGAAAGGCAGCTCCAGCCAGAGCAAAGGCAGTTATGGCAGACAGGGGAAGGAAGGCCCATTCTTGGATGAATCTTCATACATCAGGCCTCTAGTAAGAAAATAGTCTTGGTCCTTGCTTTTGCTTCAGCCTTTCCTATAGAGGCTCACCCAGAGCCTGTGGGTGACAATCCAGGCTACCTTTGTTTTCGAAAGTGACTTCTGACTAGGTACTAATAAAAGGTTCTCCAATTCTTTTATCCCATAAAATATTTTAGTATTAAGGTTTATTCCCATTTTTATTTCTTATGAAAGTGGATATTTTCAGGGAAATTGAGTGTGAAGAGACAATCTGTATCTAAGTTGATGTAGGCATAAAAAAATTATGACACAGGAAGCTAGTGAGAGGAAAGAAAACTGTAAAGGTAAATACCTAGGGATTAAAAAAAATATTGAAAGAAATTTTGGCTTCCAAACACTGTGAAAGCATTAGATCCAAGTCCAAAATCTAGAGGACGATCTGCAGGAGGTATTAAATAAACAGCAAATTGCTCTACCTGGTATCTATGCTATGATAAAAGGACTGAGCTGGAAAACAAGAAGGCACAGGGAAGGATGGAGAGGTTGAGAGATAGAGGGATAGAGGAGGTGTTGGAGGGATCTGATAGACTAGATGATAAGGCAGGGCTGTGGTTTCAGTTTCCTCATAGATATACCAGAATAAGGAGGCCATCCAGTATCTTCAGCTTTCATTGCTGATGATGAAAAGTTCTGGTGGTTTAATGTCTTCTCCTTTACTTTCATGGCCTGCAATTTATTATGCTGTGACTGGAAGTAGATTTTTAAATTTTTTGTGCCTCTTATATCTGAAAATTTCTTTTTAATCAATTTTGAAAAATTTGCAGCATTAAAATATTAGTGTGGCTCTCTTTATTCTATGTGGATTTCCAGTTAAATGCTGCTAGGACTTCTCTGGTCATAGGTTTCATCTGATTTCTCTTTCATAGTTTAGCTTTTTTTTTTTAGTTGCATTATGAATAATATCTTCATATTCCTCTGGTAGTGTGCTGATATTCTCTATAGCTATGCATTAGCTATCATTCAAAGACATCAGATGAATTTTAAGTTTTGGTGATTATATCCTTTTAAATTTTGTGTTCTTTTAAAACATTTCTCTTGGTCTCATTTCTTTATGGTTTTCAATCTCTTCCATTATTTCTTTAAACACTTAAACACACTTATGTTGTACATTGTTTCTTATATTTTCAGTATCTGCTTTACGTGTAATATTCTGTAGGCTACATTGTGTTGAGTAGGGTATTGTATTTCCTCATCTGTTTCCTAGATTTAATTGTGTGCTATTTGGTAGAACTTTAATTTTAAGAATCCTCAGGGCCTACATTGAGATTGAAAAGGCTAAAAAGGGCTAATTCCAATGTAATCCTGATATTTGGGGAATAGTGATCTGTATCCATGTCAGCAAGCTCAGTGTACATTCTTGATAACCTATAATTAAGTCACTACCTCTTTCCCAGATACTGGTCTTGCAGAACCAGTTACAGGGGCATTGGGCTGTGGACAGTGCACTGCCCAGAAGGAGGGTTATTAATGCTAATGCCAGGACAGACGATCAGATATGGCCTGGAGATTCCCAACACCTGGGGGCCTTCTTGCTAGGCACGGGAAAAGGACCGGAGCATAATCCATGTTTGTGGGACAAAAACCACCAGGAGGGAGATATAAAGGAAAGCCCCATACATGTTCCTGAACTCATATTTGGAAGGCTGTTCCCTGAGTCTGCTGGCATATTAAACAGTGTCCCTCCTTTTTTTCTCAGAAGTGTCCTTGGTTTTCTTTGGTCTTCTGCAACAAGATGATTCATCTTTGTTTCTGCCAAGATAAGAAAGCTCTACTAATCTGGAGAAAAACATTTTCATTTGGTTTCCTGGATTTACTAGTAGATGTTATAAAGTGTTGTGTGTCTCAAATCCCAGGAACGCATGAGAGAAGAGCAACAGATACAAATTATAATTCCAATAAGCTGTTTCTTTCATTTGGTGTCGTTAGCATGCAAATATTTCTACTATTAATCAAGATTCAGTTGTTTTGGATGACTGTATTAATACAGAGGTCTGTCCGGTTTGGCTACCAGACTTCTCAGGTCTGCATCCTCTCTCCCAAGGGGCTGATCTTCAGCCCAGCTGGAGGTTCTGGGTTGGGCACATGTCAAAGCAGGCCTTGGCTTCTGTATGAGCTTTCCATTCCAGTGTTAGCTCCAAGTTCTTTTGTACTGTTTTGTTTGTGTTTTGTGAGTTGGTGCTGCTGGTGGTATAGCTCCTGGAGGACTCGCCTTACTGTTTGTGAGCTATGCAGTGCGTTTTAAAGCATGTTAGGCTCTAATTAGATAGTAATTAGGTGTTTTGCAGAGAAAAAGTGTTTCAGAATATCTGATCTTATTAAACTGCTGCAACAGAAATCTCATACATTTTATCTGTTTTTAAAAAGTTGGAATTCATATCAAGCTCACTAACAAATTTGAAATATAACTCCATGCAAAATACTTGGGAGACTTTGCTGTAATTATAACGTCTATATTTTCAGAGTAAGATATAACCATTATTTCAATTTTTTTTTTTTTACTTTCATGATTCCTATATATCTGTAGTCTCTCAGGCCTGCTGACTACATGGCCAGACCATCATGAAATAATCTGCATTTCTTCTGATGCCCGCCCTCTTGCCCTCCTCCCTCCTGCCAGCCCCAGAGGACAGTCTCTCAGCTGTGGTTTTACTGCTCTCCTGTTATAGGAACCTTATTTTCCAGAGCCAATGTTTTTATTTTTTTGGTAGTTTCCCTAATCTAGTTTTAGTAGCAACACGTCTTCAGTGGCTTCCCAGGAAATGTGCATGGGAAGTGATGTTTGTGATGACTTATACATATAAAAGAGTATTAGTCCATATTTATTCTCAATCAGCAGGGTCTCATGGTAGAGAATTCTAGATTACAAATCATTTTTTATCAGTTAAAATTTTCAAGGTATTCTTCACTGTTACCTAGCTTTCTCTGTTGCTGGTTAGATGCCGATATCTTTCTGATTTCCCTAGACTTTGTATACATTGTTTTTGTCTGGACACTGGTAAATAGTTCCCTTTAATATCTAGTTCTGTGGTCTGAAGGTATCCCCCTCACATTCCTATGTTGAATCCTGGCTCCCAAGATGATGGTATTAAGATATGGGGACTCTGAGAGGATTAGGTCCTGAGGGCAGAACCTTCAAGAATGGGATTCCTGTTCTTACAAGAAGAGATCCCAGAGAGCTCCCCAGCCCCTTCCCCATGGGAGGATGGGTAAATTTGCAACTCAGGAGAAACTCACCCACCCCTGCTAGGACCCTAATATTGGACTTCCACCCTCCTGAACTATGAAAAATAAATTTGTGTTGTTTGTAAGCTAGTATTTGTAGTGGTATTTTGTTACAGCAGACAGAGCAGGTAAGACAGTTGGTAATCTGCAATGCCATTTAACTTGCTTTGCCAAGGATCTTTTTCATTCTCTGATCATGTCACTTGTTGACCTTTTATTCAGACCTTCAGCTCTGAGCAATACTATTGAAAATGTCTTTAAGCAACTTCTCCACATTGTCTCAGCATTTGATAGCTATATATATCAGCTTCTCTTACATATGTTTTTTCTCTCCTGTTTCCTTAACTTTTCTCCCCTTTAAAGTTGTTAAAAAAAGCACTTGATTTTCATTCATCTTGTTATTACCTTTAATTTAAAATAATATTTACTTTGCACACATTATATATAGAGAAGTCTTTTTAATGGAGTAATCCATTATCCAACATTCCTGAAAAAAAAAAACTTATTTGAATATAAAAATAATGTATTATATGGTAAAACATTCAGATTACACAGTTATGAAATAAAAATAAACTTATCTATACTAGTATTCCAACCCTCTTTCCTCAAAAATCACTGTTACAGTATCCTTTCTAAGAGTATGTGAGTGTTTATGTGTGTGTGATATATCATAGATAATTATAGACATTATGGAAAGATAACAAAACAACCTTTATATTAATATTATGCCACATATTACTTGAATTATAGTGTTATTATCAAACTAGATCACATTCTGTACACAATTTCATTCTTTGTTTTTTTTCAGTTTAATATCCCTTAGAGATTTTATATATATATAATATGTATATATATTTAAAATTTTAAGCTTTATAGTATTCCATATATAGATAAACCATAATTTATTTGACCAGTTATTGGTTGATGAACATTTTAGGTAATTCTTGAATTAACCTAACTGAGGCTGCTAAATGCAAGGTTGCACATTTCTTAGCAGAGTTTCACACATATGTCCTCACAGGTGAATTCCTAGGCTGAAAGATCTCAGAAGAGTAATTCTTCACTGAAGTAGGTTGTGGGATTTGCACTTCACTCCCTCAGGGAATCTGGATGAGCATGAGCTTTGTTCGTTTCAGCCTCAGTGTCCTCACATATACTATTTACAGACCCAACACCTACTGTTCCTTTCTCCCTGTTCTAAATTAAACAGAAATAGTTACTGCCACTCACAGAGTTGTTGTGAGTTTTAGAAAGAACATACAGGATGGAGCAAAATCAGGTTTATAGTTGTGAGTATGTGAAACAGACTTTATTTTTGTTATTATTTATTAACTAGAAGCCTGGTACACAAAATTCATACACTGGTTGGGGCGTCCCTCAGCCCAGCCTGGGCCCTCTTGTGCAGTCTGGGACTCATATGACATCTTCCTTGCAGTCTGGTACCCCTTGCTCCTTACTGCTCAGCTCACTGCTCCTTAGCACTGCAGTGGAAGTGGGAGAGGCTCCTGCCACTACAGCAGCACTCACCAGCTGTGAGCCCAGCTTCAGGCTAAGCACTCCCTCAATGGGAGTGCACTGATTACCTGGGGGCAGCTCCTGTGTTGAGCATATATATTCTTGGTGGTCAGTGCACTTCATAGCAATCAGTTCTTCTGCCGTTCTGTCTATTTGCATAGTAGCCTTTCATTATATAGGATTATTATATCATTTTCTATATGAACAACTGTAGACTTACTCTTGCCTCATCCTGTGTGAATGCCCATATATCACTCATATTTAGTGAAATGTAAGAAATAACTACTTACCTTTATTCTTTTACTATATTTATTAATGAACTAGAAGGGGGGAAACATAATAGACCAGTAAAAGAAAAACTTATCTGTGAGATTTTTTTGGTTCAAAATAAATATGGTAGGAGTTGAGGGGAGCAATAGAATTAAATTATGTTCTTATATTCATCCTGTTGCCTGAACTACTTTTCAAATGAATTAATGTAGTTTAAAATGAAAAGATACTCATATAATTTAAAATAGAAGATAATAAAGATTAAACAAATGATAAAACATGCGGAGAAGCAAGCCAAGAACAAGGAATTACATAGTTACTGTTATTGAACCTTAAATTTAACCATGAAGATCCATGATTCTATATTATCATTAGGAACCTGGAAGCTGTGTAGTATTTTAGTGTCTCATTGGTTTGTAACTCCTCATCCTCAAACCACTGTCCCCCCTTCCCACCACCAGTGGGAGGCAGATGACTTTGTTTATCAACATTTCACATTTTGCTGGCTAGCTGCTTCTCTGCATCACTATATCTGTGAGACCACACTGGGGACAAATAAATGAGCCCTCTTCACATATCAGAAGGAGACCAAAAGGGAAGGAGAATGAAATTGGGGCCAGAAGGTTAAGAGAGGAAAGATGTATTCCCTCTTTTTTGGAGCGGCATGTGGTGGTTTCTGTCTCCATGAGCAATTACAGATCTCTGGTGACCCTGCTTTCTGTATTTCTGCCCCAAACCTTGATAATTTGGTCCTCAGTACTTGTACTTGACTTTTTCATATTTTTTCCCCTTGAATTTCTGGGTCAAAATGTCTCAGGTAAAAACTTTCCATTTTCTGTAATAAATTCCCAATTTTCAACGGCTGTTCTGAGAGTGCTGAAGTGTTTTTTTACACACACACACCTCAATTCTACAACCACAGAGCCCATAAAAGGTGCATCTATGGTGAGCAAGCATAAGTCAAAAGAGTAACATCCCCATGGTTTGTGTATATATGTCCAGAGTTTTATTAATAAATATGCTTCTGTCTTCCCATTTCTGTTTGTACAGCTGAGATATATATATACTTTCCTAGCCTTTCTGTTTTCTCCTGTCTGCATTCCTCTAAATTCAATGGTAAACATATGTATGTATATCCAACTAAAAGATATACATGCACACAGACATATATTTTTATGTATGTATTTATATAAGCACATAAATACATATATGTATCAGTGTGTATATTTTTGTTTTACTATACACATATCACTATTTTAGTTTTATAATGACTACAAAAATGAGGCCATGTGATTCAGGTAACGATACCTTATTCTAATACCAAACAGAGAGAAAATGCTAAAGAAATAGTTACATTTAAATACAATCTGCCTTCTTGAATTGTCACATAATTTGGTAGGGCAAACTGAGTTATCACATGATTAAAATAATGTATTTTTCTGCAAGATAAAATTGAAGATCAAATTAAGTTTGGAGAAGCACAAACAATATGACTTATCTTCTCTCTTTAGCAGTCATTTAGAAAAATATACTAAGGATAATTTAAAGAACACAAATGGCAATTAAAAAATTTTGTTCTTTGCAATGATAAAGATATTGCTATAGTGATCTCAGAAAGGAAAGAAAGAATCTGTGAAGGCTAATACATGCTGGAGCTTTTATTTTGCACTGCTTAAATAGAAGAGAAGCACATTTATTTTTCCCTAAGTAAGCTTTTTTCCCATAGTAACCATTCATTTCTCAGGTTGAACTCACATAATCAGTGTATCAGTATGTTTGTTAAAATTACTTTAAAAAAATACTTCAACTTATCTGTAAAGAAAGCACACCATGGTTTTTCAAAAGCCAAAATTGTTTGGAATAGTAGTTGCCTCTTGGTTGCCACTTATTAACTTTGTAAAGCAGCTTCTGGATCTTGCAGTTACCAGGATGTAACCGGAGCTAATTGTGTACCTAACATAGTGGTACTGAAAAGAGAACACAGCATTTCAGTTGGTAAGCACTGGATTTTATTCCCATTTCTACTACTTACTATTAGCTGTTTGACTCTGATGAAGTTAGTCAAAATCTCTGCTCTGTGTTTCCCCTTCCTTGAAAAGAGTAACCAAAGCTAGGCTAGCACCCTGACTCCTCACAAATGCTATGAACCCTGTTAGAGTAAATGGAACATGGTAGTAACTTTGGTATTGATGGCCTTGTGTTTATTTTCTGACACTTACAATTCAGGGAAGGATGATTTTCAGGTATACTTATCAAAATAAGGAGGTCAACCAACATGCCAGGCTAGAATGGTCATTGTTCCAGTGTGTCAAAGGGGCCTATGTGAATTTTCATCAATGAAGCAGGGCCTAAATATTTCACAAAGCTGTTAAAGATTTCTATCCAACACGGAGATAAAATTAATAATCACAAATGCAGCGGGGGGGGGGCAATGGGAAGATATGTATATATGTAACACAATAAAAAAATAATCACAAATGCAATGTACATTAGAGAATATCATCAATAATTTCCAGATGACGGGGGGAAATAAACAGTGGAGCAAATCACAATTAGTTAAGACTGGATTGTTTTAAAGATGAATACCTATTTTTTTCTCTGCAGGGCCATTGTTGTAGCCATTTTGCTTGTTCTTCACCCCATTCTTCTCTCTATAGCAGAGAACTGATTTCTGAAAACTACATTTCTCAATTCCACTGTCTGTTGACTTCCACTTCCACTTTATATTCTGTCAACCTAAGTGGCAGGAGATTGGAGTGGGGTAAGGGCAGCAAGGCTAATGCTCAACCTCTCTGCTTAAGGTAGAATCTATTCCTCCATGACTCTAGCTGTTTCTAGACAGCCATTTCTTGCCACCAGTTCTTTCCTCAGTGGTTTCATTCCCTCCTGGAAGCCCACACTATGGATCCAACTCCTGCCTGTGGGTCTCTCCCAGAGTTCCAGCTCCCAGCGCGTGGCCACTTCTACTGGCTCATCTTTTGGTCCCCTGAGTGGCCCTGCAATGGGCTTTCACCCCCAGGCATCTGGGCTCCAATATAATCTTCTATTTTGCCCTTAGTGTCTCTAATGTTAGGAGTAACTTGCAGATGATTTATGACTGGCTACCACCTCTTCCTATGTTTTCAACTTCCATGGAAACTGTAAATTAAAGTCCCATGCTTTCCAGGCTGAGCACAAACTTGAGAGCCATTGAAGGCCAGGTGGAGTGCAGCCAGCACATTAGACAGTAGGGAACAAGTTGGAAGGAAGGGATGCGTGGTGAAATCAATCTCTGTTTCAACCAAATGTGACTATGTTATACACTGTGGCCAGATTATTATGACCACCCCATCAGTGCTTTGTTGGGCCACCTTGGCATTGACTTCACAAGATGTTGAAAGATGATGCGAGGAATCTGACACCATGCACTCTCCAATTCTGTGAGATTTGATGGTTGTGGGACCAGTTGCCTGATGGCTCTTTTAACTTCATCCCACAAATGCTCAATTGGATTGAGATCTGGTGATTGTGGGGGCCACCTAAGCAAGGTAAAGTCTCCCTCATGTTCTTGAAACCACTCCTGCACAATATGAGCACCATGGCATGGTGCATTGTCTTGTTGGAAGAAGCCATCTCCACTGGGATAAGTCATCAACATGATAGGATGAACTTGATCAGCAATGATACTTAGGTGTGTTGTGCTACTCAGACATTGTTCCACATGAATTAAATCATGCCAGGAAAACATTTGGGAACATGATTTGTTCCCAAATCATGCCAGAAAAACATGCCCAAACCATAAAACTGCCCCACCAGCTTGAAGGATTGTACTCATGCATGTGGGGTGCATGCTTTCATGCTGTTTCTACCAAATGCTCATTTTGCCATGTGCATGATACAACCGGAACCATGATTCATCAGACCACATTACTTTTTTCCAATGACCAACTGTACAATCCTTCTGTTCTTGTGAGAATTGGAGATGTTTTATCTTGGTAACTGCAGACAGCAAAGGTGTTTGAACAGGCGTTTGGCTTCCATATACCATATGAAGCAGTGTATTGCTAATTTGCCTACAAATGTCAGGTGGTCATAATAATCTGGCCACTCAATATATATACATGAGAACCTTTTCTTTAGATCAAATTATTAAAATGAAATTTTGATATGGATTCTGTGAGAATATGAACTAGATGATGGCATTTTAAAGCTTGTACAGTTTTCTCATTAATTGGTTCCTGATTATAAAATTGAACTTTTTTCACCAATGTTACTTGTAGAATATTTTACCTAAATTTCATCTGCTCTCCATGGAGAATAGTTTAGACTTAAATCTTGGATAGTTTAGACTATCCAAGAAATAAGGATAGCTTTTTTAGCAGATTTTCCAATTAAATCAATGGTTTGATCACTTAAGAGGAATGAATAATTGCCATTTAAAATTCAGGTAGACTCTGTTCTGAACACATTACTGGTTGTTTACAAAATTAATAGAAACAAATATCCAATCTAATAAAGAAGGAACATGCAAATTGACCGTCACACCCTCACAAAGATGGATGTAACCAAAGCCACAAGATGGTGGCACCCAGTCCCCTCAGCCCTGCTGGGGAAGCAGGCGTGCAGCATGGCCAGGCCTGCCCCCAGGTGGGTTTAGCTACTCTATGTGCCTGCCTCCAGAGCCCCTTCATCCTCTCAGGCCCCCAGCTGCCCAGGGCTGGCCTGAGGCACAGGTAAGGCAAGCCTCAGATGGCAGCTGCCCAGCCGCCCAGGGCCACCTGAGGCTCAGATAACCAGGCCTGGCTGAGGCTTGCACTGCCAGCAGTGGCAGCAGCAGAGGTATGGTGGGGGCATCACCTTCCCCTGATCACCTCTCACCCCTGAGGGCTCCTAGACTATGAGAGGTGGCAGCCTGGGCTGAGGGACCCCTCCTCTAGTGCATGAATTTTCATGCATCAACCCCTAGTCTTTACATACCCATTGTTAATTGGGATATTTTTCCATATACAGCTATTTTTTCAAAATTCTTTATAATGATCCAATAATGAAAACATACTCTCTCTAGCAGTGGGATTATGAAAATCTTATTTAAATAAAGCAGAGGCTTGCCCTAGCTGGTTTTGCTCAGTGGATAGCGCATTGGCCTGCGGGCTGAAGGTTCCCAGGTTTGATTCCAGTCAAGGGTACATTGCTGGGGTTGTGGGCTCAATCCTTAGTAGGGAGAAGGTGCAGGAAGCAGCCAATCAATGATTCTCTTTCATCATTGATGTTTCTATCTCTCCTTCTCTCTTCCTTTATGAAATCAATAAAAATATATTTAAAATAAATAAGTAAATAAATGAATAAATAAATAAAGTAGAGGATGGCTGACTGAGCAACCTGGCTGGGTGGTGAGCAGGCTGCCTTTGCACTGTGATGAGAGGCATGAGATTGGTGTGTGGTCCAACACATACAATGTGGTCAGATTTCAAATTACTCATTTTTTGGGGAAAGCAGGATAGCATTCTTGAGAATATTTCTGAAATAGGATGAGATAAGGGACCCACATGAAGAAATAAAGACAACAGAGAAAAGGTGGGATGTGGGGTTTCCAATTGGATCACAATAATTATTTTAGTTAAAGCACCTACCATTTATTAAGTACCATGCCACATTTAATGAGCCATTTAACCTGTATAATTTATAAGGTAAAAGTATTTATAACTTCAAGGTAAATGATATTGCCCTGGTCTTACAGATGACAGACTGAGGAGGTTCAGAGAAGTAAAATAACTTGTCTAGGATCCAACAGTTAGTTGAGAGGAAAAGCTAGGATACTATTCCAATGCTGATATACTTTCCATAAAAATTATACAGTTAAATGTTCTTATTTTATCATCTGCCATTTGGATGTTACAGATGTCAAATGACCCATCTATTGCTGCAACTAGATGTGATAATAGTTTATCATAAACACACAAATATATTAAATTTTGGTATTGCTTATTGTAGTAGGCAGAATAATGGCCTCCAAATATGTCCAAATCCTAATTCTAGGATCCTGTGGTTATATTACCTTACTAGAGACCTAGTGCATGAGATTCATGCACTTTGGGGGGTGGGGAGTGGGCCTGTACCCTCTCACAGTCCAGGAGCCCTTTAAGGGAGAGGCTCCTGACACCACTTCTGAGCTTGCCAGCCATGAGCCTGGCTTCTGAGCTTCTGGTTGAGCAGTGCTCCCCCTATGGGAGTACACTGACCACCAGGGGGCAGCTTGTGCATTGAGTGTCTGCCCTCTGGTGGTCAGTGACTGTCATAGTGACTGATTATTCTACCATTTGGTTTATATAGGACTAGTGGTGGCCTGGTGCACAAAATTTATCCATGGAGATGAGGGAGTGCTGTCCCTCAGCCCAGCCTGCATCCTTTCCATTCTGGGACCCCTCAGAAGATGTTCAACTGCCAATTTGTGGGATCAGGCCTAAACTGGCAGTCAGACATCCCTTTCACAATCTGGGACTTCTGGTTCCTAACTGCTCACCTGCCTGCTTGCCTGATTGCCCCTAACCACTTTGTCTGCTGGCCTGCTTGCTCCCGACTGCCCCCCGCCCCACCAGCCTAATCACCCCCAACTGCCCTAAACTGCCAGCCTGATTGCCCCCAACTACTCTACCTGGCCAGCCTGCTTGCCCCAAACTGCCCCCTGCGTTGGCCTTCTTATCCCCAACTGCTCCCTGCCACCGGACTAATCAGCCCTAACCGCCTCTGCCTTGGTCCTGCCACCATGGCTTTGTCTGGAAGGATGTCTGGAAGGTGTCCTGGTCTAATTAGCATATTATCCTTTTATTAGTATAGACTAGGGGCCCAATGTACTAATTTGTCCAACTTGAAAGGAACTGTGGGCTGTGAGGCTGTAGTGGGCACAGGGGAGGGTCTCAGCCCATCCTCTGCACCCCCACTTGGCTCCTCCCACCACAGCTCCCAATCTCCTCTCTGCTGCCAGCACTGCTTCTGCTGCCACTGCTCCCCCACAATGATGGTGCCAGTCCTACTTGCACCTGCTGCTGGTGCCAGCCCCAATCACTTGCTGTCATCTGGTGTGAGCAGAGCCTGAACTGTCAGCAAGTGAGAGTGGGGCCTGAGTCATCAGCAGGTGCAAGTGGCAGCTGCTGCCTTGATGACTCCTTGGGAGCAGGGAAAGGTGGAGAAGCCCTAGGAGCAATCGGGTCCAGCAGCCATCGTCTGCACCCACTGATGGTGCTGAGTAATTGCGGCTGGTGCTGTGTGCTGGCAGTGGGTAAAACTGGAGGCTCCACTGCCAGCAGTAGGTACGAGCAGGGCCAGGGCTGGCAGCAGGTGTGAGAACCAAGTAGGACCACAGTGCACAGGAGCAAATAATTTTCAGTAACCACCAGAGGCTTGCCCCAACAATAATGACCAGTGCCCTGCCTTGGTCTGGTGTCCCAACTCACCTGCTCCACTATCTCGCTGTGGCTGACGCCCACCATGCCTGCACTGATGCCTGCCATGTTTCACGCACACCTTCTGGTGGTCAGTGCATGTCATAGTGACTGGTGTTCAGTTGTTCCACCATTGGGTCTATTTGCATATTAGGTTTATATACATATATAGATGTGGAAAAAGAAACTTTTTGGATATGATACTGTTTAGAATTTTGAGATGGGGAGATTATCCAGATGGTTCAGGGGGATCCAATGTCATCACAAGGGTCCTTATAGGAGGCAAACAGGAGGATCAGAGTCAGAGAAAGAGATGTGGTAATTGAATCAGAGGTTGGAGTGATACGAGGAAAGGACCATGTGCCAAGGAATGTGGACAGCACCAAAAAAGCTGGAAAAGGCAAGGGCACATTCTCCCCTAGAGTTTCCACACAGAACTCAGCCCTACTGACTCATTTTGCACTTCTCATATCCAGAATTGCAACAGTAAATGTGTGGTGCTTTCATTCTCTACGTTTGTGGTAATAGCAGCACTTGGAAATTAATTAACTTACCTTACTTCTTCTGTTTAAACTACACATCTAAATAACCTGTGGACTCTTATTTAACTAATCTATATAGATGCACATTTCATTTTCCTATTTTACCATCATGAAAGTAAACTAATTGGAGGCAAAATCAAACCTCTGCATCAATCATTGTCTGGACCAGTATGCTTCTGATAATGGGGAAATTCAAATAAATAAATAAATAAATAATCTCACATAAAGATGACGAGGTTGATTCTGTTAGACTAGTGGTCAGCAAACACAGTAGTCAACAGAGTGGCAAACCATGGCTTGTAAGCTGCATGTGCCTCGACCACTGTGTTAGACCATCAGCTAATGATACTGTTAAGGATACACTCCTGGAGCTGAGAGATGGGAGAGGAACTCCGACTAAAAGATACAGAATTCAATTAGGATCTA
The DNA here is from genome assembly GCA_011751065.1 of Lasiurus cinereus. Lineage (NCBI taxonomy): Eukaryota > Metazoa > Chordata > Mammalia > Chiroptera > Vespertilionidae > Lasiurus > Lasiurus cinereus. The sequence goes on from JAAGEH010000389.1 coordinate 1,055,231, forward strand.
GTCCCCTCCTCAGAAGTTCTTGACAAGTTGCAGGAAACATTCATACTTTCTTTCTGAGAATCAGTTTTCTCATCACATATTTTTACCTAGAAGACTTTAAGCATTCACATAGGAAGTTACATTCAGTGGTTATTTAATCTCTGCTGATTCTAAGACACAGTGACCACCTTCTCTGTGACATATAGACACAATTAACTTCTGGGCTGATTAAGTACTAGCCTGTGGGGACCATGTCCCAGGGTAGTCAAGGCTAATTAGAGTGTGGAGGCCTTGTTGATAGTATGTCGGACTGCCAAGGCCACTCTGAACATGGGAATCTTAATCAGATATGTCCAAGGACTACACAGCTGCAAGGCCACAGCAACCTCACAGTATAATGTGCTATTCTATAATCCAAATGATCTATGTCACTGTTGGCAACTAGCCTCTTTAGTGTATGTCATATTAAAAGTACATTACTAAGGCTAGAGAGCTCAGACGGAGCTGAGAGCTGGCACTGCTATGATGTTAGGAGATATAGCTCTCATGTTAGCCAACCAGTGTGTGGGGGCAGGGGAACAGAAGGAGCTGCTGAGCCAGAGAGACTAGAGAAGGTACTGAGGCAGAGAGCTCAGGCACCACTACTGTGTGAGGTGGTAAGTAAGTATAGGGGGCAGAGGGCTGCTGCTCAGATTAAGAACTTTGGGGATACAGAGGCTATTAGAGGTGCTATAACTGTGTGGGAAACATATGTATTTACCAGCTGGTGTGAGGCTGCCTATATGAATTTGCTGTGAAGGACTGTTTTGTCTGATGGCTATGTGGCTACAGGTTCCTGCAACAAAGACACATTCTTATACACCTACAACTTCTCATGGCTTCTCCATCTAAGACCTGGCATCTAAAAGGATCCAGGCCCTGGCAAGGGGGATCAGCCCCACAGTTAGTACAGTGGCCAGGGTTCAAGAAGGAACCTGCTCTGTTACTTGGCATTGAGAAGAATATATGGACTCAGAGCAACTCAGAGCAGCAGTGCTCTGGCATGCTCTAGCTGTATCTGACACAGAATTAAAGCAAGAACTAATTATTTCAGTGGAAGTAGCACCTGATACTCTCTAATCCTCGACTGGGGGTTGGTAGACTGGAAAAAACAACACCCTTATCCTTTCCCTTCTACACTAGTTCCTGAGAAATAACACTCACAGGGCACAGGAACCTTTCAAATTGACCATGACTGGATATAGATATAAAGGCAATGAGTTAGTTCCTTTGGATCAGACTTTGGCTGGATGGAATCTCCACTGAAAGTAAGCCACATCACAGCTGCCATGGATGACTCTGTCCTCTGAGCAGGATTCTGTCTTATATAATTTCTCTCAACATCATTAGATATAAAAAGAAAGATAACATGTGCTTCTCAGAGCAAATTAGAAAAAATTACCTAAGAAAGATAGAAATAGTTTAAACAATTATTTATAACTAGAGGCCCAGTGCATGAAATTCCATCCCAGTAGGATCGGATTTAAATGGACATCTCTCTCACAATCCAGGACTGCTGGCTCCCAAATGCTCCCCTGCCTGCCTTCCTGATCTCCCTCTAACCACTCCCCTGCCAGTCTGATTGATATTGATGCCTAACTGCTCCCCTGCCAGCCTATTTGCCCCTAACTGCCCTTCTCTGCAGGCCTAGTCAACCCTAACTGCCCTCTCCTGCAGACCTGGGTCCCCCCCATCTGCCCTTCCCTGTAGGCCCAGTTGCCTCCCTCTTCCCTCCTCTGTCAGTCTGGTCACCCCAAACTGCCTTCCCCTGATGGCTATCTTCTCTGGCAGCCATCTTGTGTCCACATGGGGGCAGTAGTCTTGTGTGTTGATGTGATGGTCAATTTGCATATTATTCCTTTATTAGGTAGGATTAGGTAGGCTAGAGGCCTGGTGCACAGGTGGGGACCAGCTGGTTTGCCCTGAAGGGTGTTCTGGATCAGGGTGGGGGTTCTCTTGGGACATGGGGGCCCTGGGAAAGGGGCCTGTAGTGGTTTTCAGGCTTGCCACACCCCCTGGCAACCCAAGTGGAGGCCCTATTATCTGGGATTTATTTGTCTTTTATAATTGAAACTTTGAAGCCTTAAGCGGAGGCCAAAGCAGGCCAGGGCTGTGGATCCATGTTTCCTCCATCACCAGGGGCAACTCAATTCTCTTCCTCTCTCCAGCTCTGTGGCTGCTGCCATTTTTGTTGGGATTTATTTATCTTCTAAAATTTAAACTTAGTAGCCTTAAGTGGAGGCCAAGGTAGGCCAGGGTAGGTGGAAAACTTGGCTTCCTCCATTGCTGGGGAAACCCAAGCCTCCCACTCTCTCTGTGGCACAGCCATCTTGGTTGGGTTAATTTGAATCTCACTTCTGATTGGCTGGTGGGTGTGGCTTATGGGTATAGCAGAGGTATGGTCAATTTGCATATTCCTATTTTATTAGATAGGATATGTGAAATATGGAGTTCAGTAAATGATGCTATTATTCTACCTTGATTTTTCATGTTGGGAGCTGTATGTCAGAGACATTAAAATGGTAGTGGTGGCTACAAGGACCAGCACAGGTCCTTACTACTGCAACTAGCAGTGGTGACCAGTGTCAAGCAACATCACAAGATTTAAGAGTAGTTTTCTCCCTGGTATCCTGGTGTCTAAGTAGTGAGGTCTGATCTTGTAGGTTTTTGGTTAAATTAATGGAGAATGGAATCAATTTTTCACCCTTTATCAAAACTTATAGCAGACATCTGATGAAGTACTCTACTTAGTGCTGAAGAATGACTGAGTATTTTTAAATGTGTTCTTACACATACTATCTAATAAAATAGCAATATGCAAATTTACCATACCTCCACTATACACACAAGCCATGCCCACCATCCAATCAGGAGTGAGTATGCAAATTAACTCAACCAAGATGGCTGCAGACATGGAGCAAGCAGGGGACTTGGGTTTCCCTGGCAATGGAGGAGGCCAAGTTTCCTGCACACCCTGGCTAGCCCAGGCTTCTGCCCAAGGCTACAAAGTTTCAATTATAGAAGATAAATAAATCCCAACAAAAATGACTACAGCCACAGAGCAAACAGGAGGCTTAGGTTTCCCTGGTGATGCAGGAAGCCAAACTTCCTAGCCAGCCCTGGATCTGGCCTAAATGGACAGTTGGACATCCCTCGAGAGGTCGCAGATTGGAGAGGGTGCATGCTGAGGGATACCCCCCTCACCATGAATGAATTTCATGCACTGGACCTTTAGTGTCTGAGCTGATGTAGTCAACACCTTATGTACTTGCATAATTATAGATGATGTATACTAGTTGGAGATGCATGTCATCTAGCTGCTGAAGTTCCATTTTCCAGACACAATTTGGTTAACATCTTAATATGCTGGTCATAAAGATTCTGTGGAGTCACTTTCTTTTTTGCTGCTCTGGCCTCAGTGGGTGGTAATATTTTTGAAAGTTGCAACAGGCTTCTATTTTTCTCTTGTTTCATATTCCAGTTGAAAAATATGAGGGGATTTAGGTGTGTAACTTTTCATTGCTCACTTTATCAAAAGCCTATCTGCTCTCATAGAAAAATCCATAAAAATGAAAAAATATTGAACATGATTTATAATTGATATATTAGTTTGAAATAATTATAATTATAGAAAAAATAGTAAAGATCCTCACTAAAATTCAGTAAGCATTGCAAAGTAACATATTTCAAAATAGACAAAGCTAGAAAAAGGCATGCATCCTAAACTATTAGTTATTTTTAACCTCTAATGTATACTTCAATATATGTATTGCTTTAAAGTATAAAAATAGAAGTAAAACATATTATTATAATTGCTTTTTTGTGATTGTAGAAATTTTTATTGGTGCAATAATAAAAATAATGTGAAATAGAAAATATTATTCATAGATTCCATGATTGCATACCTAGAAAATCCTGAGTAGTCAATTTAAAACTATAAGATATAATTAAAAAATTCACTTAAGGAGCTGAGACACAGAAAACAATTAAAATATAAGTGTTTCTGCATTCCAGTAATATCTACCAAAATTATAAAATTGATAAATACACTCACAATATAAAAAATAGATAAGTATTCTGGGGAATAGGCAATAAGAAGCTGGGTGACATATTTATATAAAAGAAAACTGCAAAATGAGGACCTGCTCAAGGACGCATATTTTATACATCAGAGTGGGTGTTCGGCGGGTGGGTGGAGGAGAGATGTGCTATGAATGGAACAGAAATGAAGTAAGAACACAGCCTTGACCAGACCATGACAACACCACATCGTGGACAGAGGGTTATGTTTATTTAATTCATGTCCTTGCCCCTGAGGTTAAACTAAAAGAGAGAGAGAATAAAAGATAACCAGAAACTTAAGTCATGTTTTTATTTTTACTAAATGCTTGTAAAGTAGACATTTTGTCAAGTCAATTTATAGTTTGAATATTGTACCAATCAGCATTTAAACAGTTTTCTTTGACATTGGTAATGTTACACAGAGGTATTACTGAACAATATATAAAAATGAAATATTTGTCAATAACTGAGTTTTGATAACTATAATATATGATTATCTCATACAAAAAGGAACTAGGAAATAATTCATAGGAGAAAAAAGGAAAAACCTATGATTGGTATAAATAAATCATCCAGAACAGATTGAAGTCCTCATCATTGCTGCTTCCTTTTAGAGAAAAGTGAAACACAGATGAGGTAAGTTACCTGAGGGCATAGCTAAATCAACAAACATTTATTGACTACCTGCTAGAGAGAGATACTGAACAAATGCTAGAAATTTCAAAAATGGAGGACAATATTCTTTCTCTGGACTTACAAGTTGTTTATTGTGAAGTCTAGAAATCAGTTAAGCACGTAGGCAAAATAGATTTAAAGGCCAGGTCTTTTTTTTAATATATTTTATTGATTTTTTACAGAGAGGAAGGGAGAGGGATAGAGAGCCAGAAACATCAATGAGAGAGAGACATCGACCAGCCACCTCCTGCATGCCCCCTACTGGGGATGTGCCCGCAACCAAGATACATGTCCTTGACCGGAATTGAACCTGGGACCTTTTAGTCCCCAGGCCGATGCTCTATCCACTGAGCCAAACCGGTTTCAGCAAAGGCCAGGTCTTTTTGACATCAACTTTTACATTAATTCCATTACCATTCTATGTTCTATATCAGAATACAAATAGTAATAGACTTGGGGGAGGGAGGGAGGGAAAGAGGGAAGGAGAATTAATTTATTAGTTAAATTTTATTAGTTACCAAAGAAACACAATTAACCTTTTTTACCCTTAATTAGCAAATATGAAAGCACTATTTATAATACTCAAGTTCTTGTGGTGAAAAAGCAAAACAAAAACCTGACAGAGTTATTCATCACTATCATTTGTGGCTATAGTCCAAAGGATTGTTTCTATTTCTACAATCTGTCAATGGTCTTCAAGAGTCATAAACATATTTATATAATTTAATTAAATAATGCTATCAATTGTAATCTAATCTTTAAAATTACACTAAGAGATGGATATATTCATAAGAAGATTTAAAACAATTTTATATCAATATATTTTTATTGATCAGAGAGGGAGGGAGAAGGAGAGAGATAGAAATATCAATGATGAGAGAGAATCATTGACTGACTGCCTCTTGCATGCCCACTGTTAGGAATGGAGTCCACAATCTGGACATGTGCCCTTGCCTGGAATAGAACCCAGGAGCTTTCAGGCCAATGCTCTATTCACTGAGCCAAACTAGCTAGAGTAAGATTTATTTATTTATTTATTTATCTATCTATCTATTTATTTATTTATTTATTTATTTATTTATTTATTTTTAAATATATTTTATTGATTTTTTACAGAGAGGAAAGGAGAGGGATAGAGAGTCAGAAACACTGATGAGAGAGAGACATCAATCAGCTGCCTCTTGCACGCTCCTACTGGGGATGTGCCCGCAACCAAGGTACATGCCCTTGACCGGAATCGAACTAGGGACCTTTCAGTCCACAGTCCGACGCTCTGTCCACGGAGCCAAACCGGTTTTGGCAAGATTTATTTTTTAATGATAATATTAAATAAAAAGGGGAAAGTGAGAGATAGATGCTAAATAGTGATGGGATATTTTAATCAATGACAGTATAAATATTTAATGGGATGTCAAAGCACTATTGGAAATTATGATGAGAGAACAGGAGAGGGAGGGAGGGAGGGAGAGAGAGAGAGAGAGAGAGAGAGAGAGAGAGAGAGAGAGAGAGAGAGGAGGGAAAGGAGAAAATCAAAGAAATAAAGCTGTTATTGGGTGATAGTAAAAGTTAATTGGTATTTTTAATTATTTTTCTAATAAAATATTGTGTTCTGAATTAAAAATATGCCCAATACAACTAAATAAAACTTATATTAGCTTAATTTTTACTTGAGGATATTTTTCCGTTGATTTTTAGAGAGTAGAAGAGGGAAAGACACAGAGAGAAATATTGATTGGTTGCCTCCTGCATGTGCCCCTATCAGACTCGGGGATGGAGCCTGCAACCTAGGTATGTGCCCTTGACCAGAATTGAATTCTGGACCCTTTAGTCCATGGGCCGATGCTCTATTCAGAGAGCCAAACTGCCTAGGACAAACATATATTCATTTAAAACAGTGGTCGACAAACCGTGGCTCATGAGCCACATGCAGCTCTTTGACCCTTTGAGTGTATCTCTTCAAAATACCACAGCCTGGGCAAGTCTATTTTGAAGAAGTGGCATTAGAAGAAGTTTAAGTTTAAAATATTTGGCTCTCAAAAGAAGTTTCAATTGTAGTACTGTTGATATTCAGCTCTATTGACTAATGAGTTTGCCGACCACTGATTTAAAATGATGAATTAACAAGAAATGTTATAGTGTAAGTTTTCACCTAGAGTGTCCTCATGAAAGATGAAAAGTGATGTGGAATTTTTAAGTATCTTCTAAAACTCCAACAGTATCTGAGTAATTAACCATAAAAGATACTTCTTTTAGTTTTAATTCTAAGATATCTTTATCAATTTCATTCATATTAATAGCCTAAAGTTCAGGCCTTCATATTACTGACCTAAAAATTTTAGATGGGAAATGTAGACTAAATTCTCTAACAGAAATCATCAGATAAACAAGGACCAAGCTTTTTGCAACCTATGAGCATACTCAGATTCCATCTACTGCTCATCAAGAAAGGTGAAAATATCCCATTTCTATTTCTTCTTCTTGGCCCACCGTGTTTTTTGTTTTTTTTTTAATTTTTTTTAAATTTTTTATTATACACCTTGTGTAGAACTTCTATAGGGACAGGAGTTCATTTTTCTTCCAGGTGTCATTTTGAACATTTTTTAAAATTGATATTCTCCAATTTGGGGCATTCCTTTTTCACACCCAAAAATAACATTGTCAGTAAGTTTTAGACTCTTTCAGCCACATGCTTGGAAAGTAAATTAAAATTTCATACCAATTTCTCATTTGTTCCCTTCACTCCCACTTAGCATATTGCTTGTTAAGACCTGGGAAAGTCAATATAGAGGATGTTTGGGAGAAGAAGTCATCACCTTTCTGTTTTCACCCGCTTTCACTCTTCATCATTCTATATCTTATGGTGAATTGTTTTAGTGACATTCTCACCAGCACCACTGATTGCATCATCTACATATTGTTTAATTCTTTTCTTTTTTTAAATATATATTTTATTGATTTTTTTACAGAGAGGAAGGGAGAGAGATAGAAAGTCAGAAACATCGATGAAAGAGAGACATCGATCAGCCGTCTCCTGCACGTCCCACAGTGGAGATGTGCCTGCAAGCAAGGTACATGCCCCCAACCAGAATCGAACCTGGGGCCTTTCAGTCTGCAAGCTGACAGTCTATCCACTAAGCCAAACCGGTCTCGGCTGTTTAATTATTTTCTTGATGCATCAATAGGAAAACAAGGAATGACCTAGGGTACTTGACCTAAAGGATATCAAATTGGGATAAACAAGTGGACCTTTTAGGAGATTATAATTATCATATTATTTTACTGTTCAATTACATATTAGAAGATTAAATCCATTATTAAAAGGTAATGCAATTATTGTGTTTACATTAAAAATAATTTATATAATTTATATAAATAAAACAATGCCCCCCAAAAATAATACAGAGGAGCCACACCAAATTTTGTAATATCTCGCTACCTAAAATTTTTAACAGTGTTAATATTTGGTAACACTATTCTAGTCTTTGATGCATAAAAAAATAGCAATAGCAGTAATGATATAAAATATATATTCTCATACTAAAATGTATAAATGCCATTTTAACTGAATTCAACCTAAGGAAAAATGTGAGGTGAAACTAAAGGACTTGCTAAATTTTAGTAAGTATTTTTCATGGTGGAGGATATTAGAACCCTATATGACTTCATTTATTCTGTGTGAAGAAGCTGGGGCTTTGAAATTTCAACCACAGTTCAACTATAAAGAACATCAATTTACTCAGGGCTATGAAAGATGAGAACGTTATCTTCTGAAAATTTCCCCCATATACTGACTTTTGTTTCTTGTTTTTATTTTGTTTGCTTACTTGGTTTCTGAGGCAAATGACATGTACACTATGCTCTATAAACATTACTGTTGTTGTTCAGTGATGATTTTTTTTTGCAGTGTCACCACCTGCCATTTTATTTATCTGTACCTACTTTTTAAAAAATATATTTTATTGATTTTTTTTACAGAGAGGAAGACAGAGGGGATAGAAAGTCAGAAACATAGATGAGAGAGAGACATCAATCAGCTGCCTCCTGCACGCCCCACACTGGAGGAGATGTGGCCACAACCAAGGTACATGCCCTTGACCGGAATCGAACCTGGGACCCTTCAGTCCACAGGCCGACGCACTATCCACTAAGCCAAACCGGTCTTGGCTATTTGTGCCTATTTTTGATGTCTGTATTAATACCATATCCTCCCTTGGTTGGTAGGGTAGCCTTGGGCTTGCGGCTTACCACATCTTTCTTTAACCTGTAATAATAGTACTTGCCTCAGGGGGTTGTTTGTGCCAGGCAAAGAGCAAAAAATATGTAAATCCCTGAGATTCTATTTTATTCCAGGCTTTGTTTTATATTGTTATTGCATTTTCCCCCAAGGATTAGGGTTCCTGGTTGCATTATTAAGGGTAGGATCTCAGGGGAAACTGATGAGGAAGAGAGGAAATAGGGTAGAGACAGAGAGGATCCCAGGTGCAATTCCAGGGAACGTGGCTTCTGTTGGATCCTGCAGAGGAACTTGAGACAAGGGGACTGGGCTTACACACTCCCAAACTTAACAGATTTCTCAGTTGAGGTAAAAGATACTTAAATTATTCTGTCTAAGTAGCTGAGATTAGACCTATAAAAGCCTCAGTTGCTGGCCTCTGGAAGTCCAGGGAAACTGGGCAGGAGTGGGAGTGTACACAAAGATGAAAAGAGGAATATGAGAACAAGCTCTAGCATCATCCTGTGCAAATTTCCTAGGTTTCCCTATATTTAGGATTCCTGTTAGGATTCCCCTTAGGATTCCTCAGGTTTCCCTATATTTGAATCTTCCCCTTTTATAGTCACTTTTTGGAGGCTTAGAATAGCAATGAGCCTACTTGTAGATAGCACTTTGAAAATTCAATGCAAACACAATAATGATGTCTAGCCCCTAATCCATGAAGCTAACTTATTGGTTACTTGCATAAAGCACTCTTTTACAAATGTTATCAATAAACTGTGTTATATGATGACAGTGACTACTATAGATCAGAATGGCAAAATTTAACTTACGGATTTCACTTGACCAAGGACCACTTTCTGTATCTGCATACAATAAAGTACAGATTTATTTTATTGAAAGGTAAAGCAACAATAGAAGGATTCCATGATTCAGGGATTGTAGTACAAAATGAAATAGATGCAAGTTATGTGAAAAAATATAACAGAGTGGTATCTGTAGGAAGAGTAAAGAATCATAGGTCTAGCCAAAACCAGTTTGGCTCAGTGGATAAAGTGTCGGCCTGTGGACTGAAAGGTTCCAGGTTGGATTTCGGTCAACGGCACATATCTTGGTTGCAGGCACATCCCCAGTGAGGGGCATGCAAGAGGCGGCTGATCGATGTCTCTCTCTCATCGATATTTCTAACTCTCTATCTCTCTCCCTTTCTCCCTGTAAAAAGTCACATCAATATATCTCCTTGTCTTTCTCCCTCTTTTCTACTCTCTAAACATCAATAGAAAAGTATCTTGGGGTGAGGATTAAAAAAATAGAAAAAAAAATAAAGCTATAAGTTGGGCTTTTAAAATTCATTTTGTGGTAAATATTATGTAAAGTTCTGTTCCCTTAAGTAAAAAAAAAATGAATGAGGAGTATTAGAAACATATATAAGGTTCATTTGTGTTACCTAGTGGCTAAAATTGTTTATGACTACCACATTGATACATGTCAAACCAGTGGTAGGGCACATGACCTACTTTCTAAATGTCAAATCTTATTTTGAGTGTTTAAGTATATGAAACTAGATTTGTCTATTTTACAGATTTTAGAGCAAACTGAAAGAGGGATTTACTGAGTGAACAAATGAAAACTGCTATTTAAGTCATATTAGTAAAATAGCAAAGGAGAATTTGCCCTTACCTCTTAAGGGAAGAAGAGGATACAGAGTATATGCTTAACAATGACATTTAGATTTAATTAGAAAATTAAATTTGTATATACATACACACAAACTCACACACTCAAAAACATAGCCTCATAACAAAACCACCATGTTTTCTCATCTGGAATACTGTGTCCAGTAAACTCATATTCATATTATGGATACATAATGTTTCTATTATATAGTAAACTAGAGGCCTGGTGCACAAAGTTCATCCATAAGGGGAGGTGGGTGGTGTCCTTCAGCCCAGCCTGCTCCCTCTCCAATCTGGGACCTCTTGAGGGATGTCCAACTGCTTGCTTAGGCCCAATCCTACCTGGATCATCCCTCTCACAATCCAGGGCTGCTGGCTCCCAACTGCTCACCTGCCTGCCTTTCCTGATTGCCCCTAACTACTTCTGCCTGCCAGCCTGATCACGGCCTAACTACTCCCCTGCCAGCCTGTTTGTTCCTAACTGCCCTCTTCTATAGACCTGGTCACCCCTAACTGCCCTACCCTGCAGGCCCAATCACCCCAGTTTCCCTCTTCTGCCAGCCTGTTGCCCCTAACTGCCCTCCCCTGTTTGCCTGGTCACCCTTAACTACCCTACCATGCAGGCCTGTTCCCTACCAACTGCCATCCTCTGTTGGCCATCTTGTGGTGGCCATCTTGTATCCTCATGGGGCAGGATCTTTTGATCACATGGGGGCAGTCATCTTGTGTGTTGGAGTGATGGTCAATCTGCATATTACTCTTTTATTAGATAGGATAGAGGTCTGGTGCACAGCTGGGAGCCAGCTGGTTTGTCCTGAAGGGTGTCTCAGATCAGGGTGGAAAGTCCCTTGGAGTGTGGGGCAGTCTGGGAGAGGTGCCTGTGGTGGTTTCCAGGATAGTCATGCCCTCCTCCCCTCTCAGTGATCCAAGCAGAGGCCCTGGTATCTGGGATTTATTTATCTTCTACAATTGAAACTTTGTAGTCTGAAGCAGAGCTAAGCCTTCTGCTCACTCCTTGACAGCAGCCACTGAAACTTTGGTGCCTTAAGTGGAGACCTGGACTGGCCAGGGTTTGAGGAAAGCTTGGCTTCCTCCATTGCTGGGGGCAACCCAAGTCTCTGCTCTGCTCTCTCTGTGGTTGTAGTCATCTTGGTTGGGTTAATTTGCATACTTGCTCCTGATTGGCTGGTGGGCATGGCTGGTGGATATAGCAGAGGTATGGTCAATTTGCATATTACTCTTTTATTAGATAGAATAAGTATTTGATATTACTAAATTAACATAGGTGTTCCACTGCATAAGTCAAAAAAGGGGATTTCAATTACATTTCTTTTTCTTGTGTTAAATTTACTGGGGTGACATTGGTTAATACAATTATGTAGGTTTCAAGAGTATATTTCTATGATAAATGATCTGTATGTTGCATTGTATGCCCACTACTCAAAGTGAAGTTATCTTCCATCATCATATATATCTATTTCCCATGCCTCTTTAACTATCCCAACTCTCCTGCTGTCTAAGAATTTCAGTTTTTCGCCCCCCATATAAGTGAAATCATATGGCTGTTAGGTTTGTCTGACTTATTTTGTTTACTATGATATTCTCAAGGACTACCCACATTGTCACAAATGGCAGTATTTCATCTTTTTATGGCTGAGTAGTATTCCATCATATGCATGTACCACATCTCCTTTATCCAATCATCAGTGGAAGAACACCTCAGTTGTTTCCATGTCTTGGTCACTATGCATTGTGCTGCAATGGACATAGGTAGTGAATATATATCTCTGCAAATAAATGTTTTCAAATTTTTGCAGTAGATATCCAGAAAAGAGGTTGCTGGGTCATATGGTAACTATTGTTAATTTTTTGAGGAACCTTCATACTATGAAAGATGATGATGTTTTAAAATAAGTAAAAAAAAGTTCTATTTTAAATAAATAGGACTAGGCTTAAGGCCCAATTAATTATATAAGCTAAAATAAATATATATTAGTTTAAGATTGGTCTAGATCAGCGGTTCTCAACCTGTGGGTTGCGACCCCGGCGGGGGTTGAACGACCAAAACACAGGGGTTGCCTAAAGCCATCGGAAAATACAGATATTTACATTACGATTCATTGACAGTAGCAAAATTATAGTTATGAAGTAGCAACGAAAATAATTTTATGGTTGGGAGTCACCACCACATGAGGAACTGTATTCAAGGGTCATGGCATTAGAAAGGTTGAGAACCACTGGTCTAGATGAATAAAATGATAATTCTAGGTCAAGTTATGAAGGAAATAAGTTTATCTAAGGATATTATACACATCTGATGGAAGACAATATTATTTATTCAAAAATATCTCTTAATTTACTGTCAGAGAGAAACTGGACAGAAGGAACTTTTGTTCTAAGAAAGATGCCAATTTTCCCTCATACTAGGACTCAGTTTTCTCATTTATCAATTTATCTAGGTTACATCTATTTCCCCCTGTGTTGTGACCTCAGCTATACAGATTTTTTGGGGTAAAGAATCAAATAAGATAAAACTATGTGAAAGTATTTTGTGAACTCTTCAGCTTTATTTCGTTTATAAATTCTACTCATAAATTTTACTTATATATATATATTAATATAGTACTGTTGAGTACTGCTCTTTGCTGGGAAGTGGGAAGACAATAATACCCATGGTGAAATTCCAGATCCTGTGGAACTCACATTCTTTTAGGAAAAGTAGGAACTAATACACATTATACAATCAATTATTTACAACTGTGGCATGGCTGAAAAGGACAGAGTTCTGATGGAACATAATATTATTTATTCAAAAATACCTCTTAATATACTGTCAGAGAGAAACTGGACAGAAGGAACTTTTGTTCTAAGAAAGATGCCCATTTTCCCTCATACTAGGACTCAGTTTTCTCATCTCTCACTATGATGTGCACTGACCACGGTGGGCATTAGCAGGCAGTAGTGGAGGCACTGCAGGTCCTGATGGGCCCCAACAAGAGTGAGACTATGGCAGGATGGTGGAGCAGGTGAGAAGACAGTGCCAGGGCAAGGCAAGTTCAAGCAGGGGCAGGCCAAAGCAGGTGTGAGCGGGGCCCTGATAGTGACAGATGGTGACTAGTGGCCAGCAGGTCCTGACTGCCCAATCCGGGCTGGGCTGTGGGCTGTGATGAAGAACTGGGAGTGGGTGGCAGCAACCAACCTCCAACAGTACCCAGGTTTGGGGCTGAAACCTCTCACTAGCTACCTGGGGATGGAAGTGATGAAGACAGAGGTGTGGTGAGAATGCAGGGTGTCCACCGAGCTCACTCTCACTCTCCCTCCTACCCTACCTTGGGACACCAGGGCTCGCATACCAGGGAAGCCCCCACACTCAGGTGCCAGGTGCCCATGAGAAGCATGCCCTGCATCTATGTGGTCACCTCAAGTGAGCTGGGCCACAAGGGCTGGTCAAGCTCCTTGCAGGAGCCAGTCTGCAAGGCCGGTCAGGAGAGACTCTGCCCACTTGGCTTCTCTGCTGGGCTGCTGGACGGACCAAAGGCACACAATGTGCCCCAGCCTGCAACGTCTGGCTGTGCTTATCACATCTCCACGTGGGGACTCAGGCACCATGACTCAGGCGGAGAGGGGTACGAGGGGGCCTGGAGGCCCAGGTGCTGCCCAAAGCCCAGAGGTCAGCTGGGACATGCCTTTCTAGGACTGATGCTCGCACTTTGATTGTTGGCCAGGCCTAGAGATGGCACTTGTGCATGAATTTTGTGCATTGGGTCTCTAGTAAGACTATATATTGTGAGAACAGAAATGTGAATGTGAGGCTGGTTGTCAGAAACTACAATAAAAGTGGCATAAAATCAAGCTGGTGAAGAAGGCTGGGGGATGACTCTGACCTTTGCCAGATCTTTACACTAAAAGCAATGGGGGCCTTCTGAAGGCTTTTAAGCAGAAATGTGGAATGATTAGATGCCTGTCTTTAAAGGATCTTCCTGGGTACACTTTGGAAAGTGAACTGAAGAAAGGGAGAAGTGGATTCAGTGACATCAAACTATAGCAGCGGTTCTCAACCTATGAGTGGCAACCCCTTTGGGGGTCGAACGACCCTTTCACAGGGGTCGCCTAAGACCATTGGAAAATGCAGGTACTTACATCACGATGCATAACAGTAGCAAAATTTCATGGTTGGGGGTCACCACCACATGAGGAACTGTATGCAAGGGTTGCGGCCTTAGGAAAGTTGAGAACCACTGATCTAGGGGCTACTTTGGTTGACCAACTAAGAAATGATGGTGGCCAGACCAAGGTCGTGGCAGCAGGAGGCATCTGTTACGGTCATTGCTACTGATTGAATGCTGCTCTATGTGGCCAGATTTTCAAAGTGACACCTTAAGCCTAAGTGTCCATTTGTCTATAATGCTTTCATTGCTGATGTCAAGATGAGCTGAGTGAAGATACTCCCTGCTATCAGTTGTTCAAAACTGCATAAGCACGGGTAGAAATAAATACCATGCTATTCAGTATGAACAGCCCCATTATCAATGGTATTAAAAAGTAGGGAGGTTTAATTTTATCAGCTGTTAGATGAATAGTTTGCCTGGAATTTGTAAAGTTTAGGCTGGGTCCTCTGGCTTGGGCAGCATGATTTAAATTGCTTCTTTTAAACTTTCTATAGAAGAAAACGGTCTTGTCAGGTAAGGGTAAGCAGTCCTACTTTTTGAGAGTTGTTTATTCAGATGAGGCAAACACACTACTGATTTGGAGACTTTATTACTGTGTCTCTCTCCAAGGTATTTCCTGATTTAGTTGAATCTTTACTAAGGAGTGAAAGGAAATGAACTCCCCTCCATCTTGTCCTATAGGGCTGGGACCCCTGCCTAAACACCCCTCCCTTTTCTGGGAGTGGCCACAGGTGTGCCAGCAATGTCTTAACTTCCCGACCCCCACCCAAATGGACCAAGGAAGCTCCAGGAACACAGCGAGGGTCCTAATAAGGCTAAACCACAGAAAGACCCTAATTCAAGTGACCAATCTCTGTAACCCTCATCACTTTCCTAAGCCCCCTAATTATCCTACCCCATAAAACTCATTGTTCCCGCCCGGCTCTCTTTCTCGCCTCGAAGAGGCTGACAGCCAAACCCGGGTTTGAATAAAGACTCTTTGCTTTTGCGTTGGAAAAGGCTCCTTAGTGGTGGATTATTGGGGACCCCGAACTCTGGGCACAACAGGAGCCTACTTGGGTGGTCACAACACAGGGGAAATAGATGTAATCTCCATAAATATGAGCCTTGCTTGAAAAAGTAAGTCAGTTTAAGATGAAGTAAAATAAAATAAAAATCCAGCCCTTGGGATGAATTAAAAGAAAGCATATGCAAACATTATATCATCGTTTTAACTTCCACAGAAGCCAATACAATATTACTTATTATTTGTGTTTTATATAAACTGCAAAATCCACATTTATTTCAAGGTAATTAACTGTAATCAGCAGTGCAGCAGGGCCATGTGGTCTTGATGCCTATTGCCTTTGAGATGCTGCCAGAGAGCATAGTCTGAGTGGAACTAGAGCAGAAGACCAACAAGAAAAGAAATCTGAGGAGTCCTCCCAGGAGAAGGGTTCAGCATCCACCCCCTCTCCTAGGCATGAGCTCTGGGAAGAAGAAGAGGACTTCTATCAGTGATTCCTGAATATGATTGTCTTGAGACAGGAGAGAAGTTCCCAGATGCATGTGCTCTGTTACCCAGACTGCAGTGTATCTGTGACTCAGGGCTTATTAAAATCCTCATCAGAAGAGAGTGACATCTGGAAATGACAGTCTTTGTAAGAACCACTAAAAATTCACCTCTCCACAAAAACAACAAAACCACTGCCAAATAGGTCAAGATTAACATTTTCAAAACTCTGGAAATGAACCAAAGGCTGGTAGCACCCTGGGAATGTGTTTATTAAAAAACAACAACAACAACAACAACAAAACAACAAAACAGAATCTCAGCAAGAACAGCGGGCTTTGTGATATAGAAACTCACCCTAACCCCCTCCTCTGTTCCATAGCTGAGGGGTTGCTTGAAAAGCAGCAGCCCCCCTGTCCAGGTCCAGAGGTGGCAGAACCTGGAGCCCTTTCAAAGACTCCTGCCCAAACAACTGTCATGGGTTGACCTTTCTAGTGGTTCCCTGGGAAATCCCACTAAAATGCTGGCGTTTGTTTAACCTGACAGAACTTCCCCAGTGTTAAAAGCCTCTTGATAGCACTGGAGATGGGGGAGGGGGTGTAACATTCAGAGCAAATGACAGACAGACCAACTTAAGAGCATAAATGGAAATAAGGTGTCCATGGGGCTTTGAAAACTGCCAACATGTTCCTGGGAACCTAGAAAACCATTCAAATGCTCAGGCCCTAGGGCTTTAAAGACCCGAGAAGGCTCTAAATTTTCATTTTTGGCTGGGCTTGATGCTGTGAAATACAAAATTGTAAACTGTTAAAGGTACATGCCAACATACACTGAAACCAAGAGAGTTTTATTGTTTCAAAGACTGGAATATTTACTGGTTTCAAGTATTTAAAGAAATTTGTCTGATTATTATCTGACCACCAAGTTAATTGCCTGGAGATGTTCAGTTTTTTATTTGTTTGTTTGTTTTTAAAGAAACATGCAAAGAATCAAAAATAGCCCATATACAAGCAAGCTTTCATATACTATTGAAATTAAATTGGTACAGATTTGAACTAAATTGTTATACATTATAATGTTAAGCATAATTACTAGGACAACCATTAAGAAAATAATTTAAATATGTATAGTAGCAAAAAAATAATTAAAATAGTTTATCAGAAAATACATATTCAATGGAAAAGAAAGCAATAGCAGAGAAATTGAGTAGCAAAAAATATATGGCATTTAGAAAACAAATAGCTATGTGACAGAATTATATTCTGCCTTATTAAAAATTACATTAAATATGAACAATTTAAACTCTCCAATAAAAAACAGAGATTGGCAGAATGTACTGAATTATATGATCCAAGTACATGCTGTTGAAAAAAGACTCACTTAATATTCAAAGACACAATAAAGGCAGGATAAAATATATGTTTACATATATGCAACCTATGAAACAGAATAAACATTAAGACAAAAATTGTTACTAGAGAAAAAAAGGTAATTTTAATATATTTTATTGATTTTTTAGAGAGGGAAAGGAAGAGGGATAGGGAGTTGGAAACATCGATGAGAGAGGGACATAGATCAGCTGCCTCCTGCATGCCCCCCACTGGGGATGTGCCTGCAACCAAGGCACATGCCCCTGTTTAGAATCAAACCCGGGACCCCTCAGTCCACAGGCTAACGCTCTATCCACTGAAACAAACCTGTTTCGGCAAAATAGATAATTTTATTATGATAAAAGCGTCAATCTGTCGTGAATATATAACATTTATAAACATATATTCATCTAACAACAGAACCCCAAAATATATTCAGAAAAAAATTTGAAGAATGAATAATGATAATAATAATAACAATATCAACTACAGTGAACACTCCTGTAGCATATATATGTTCCAAGCACATTCCATGTCTTGTCATGTGAAAACTTACTTAAACACTAGAGGCCTGATGCACAAAATTTGTTGCAAGAGTAGGCTTTCCTTCCCCAGGCTGCCAGCACCGGCTTCCCTCTGTCACCCGGGACCTAGGCTTCCCTTGAAGCCTCAGCTTTGTCTGGAAGGTCATCAGAAAGGATGTCCAGTCTAATTAACATGTTATACTTTTATTATTATAGATCATAATGACCACAAAATCATATGTGTAATACTATCCCCATTTCATAAATGAGGTGACAGAGGCAGAGGGAGATTGAATAACTTGCCTAAGTTAAGTGCACCTTATTAGTAGATGAAAGACTCTATCCTAACCTAGGCAGCTTTACTCCAGAGCCTATATTTCACTTTAAGATGCCAGTATCCACAATATACAGTGCTCAGAAGAGGATAATGTCTATTGAATTAAAGCGTGAAATCATAAAAAAATATGAGCAAGGTGTGCGAGTGGCTGACTTGGAGAGGCAGTATGGGCGTAGTACTTCAACAATATGCACTGTGCTTAAACAGGAGTCGATAAAGGGTATAACGCCAGCTAAGGGCGTTACAACAATTTTAAGCTCCATAGCTCTCTCCATGAAAAGATGGAGAATCTACTGATGGTGTGGGTGACAGAGAAGCAGCTTAAAGGAGATAAATTAACATAGGGCATCATATGAGAGAAGGTGCGAGCGATTTATGGTGATTTGCTGGAGCAGATCCCAAGCACTTCCACGGACGAAGCATCAAAGACTCATTTAAAGCCAGTAGAGGCTGGTTTGATAACTTCAGGAAAAGGTCCGGCATTCACTCCATCGTCAGGCATGGTGAGGTAGCAAGCTCGGATGTGAAGGCAGCTGAGGATTACCTCAAAAATTTTTCCGAACTGATAGAAGCCAAAGGATACGTATATCCCCCAGCAAGTCTTCAACTGTGACGAGACAGGGCTTTTCTGGAAGAAGATGCCAAATAGGACTTATGTAATGGCAGAGGAGAAGGCGATGCCAGGCCACAAACCCATGAAGGATAGGCTAACTTTCACACTGTGAGCCAATGCGAGTGGCGACTGCAAGATCAAGCCTCTGCTCGTATACCATTCGGAAAACCTCAGAGTCTTTAAGTCACATAAGATTTTAAAAGATAAACTGCAAGTTATGTGGAGGGCAAACCCGAAGGCATGGGTCACCAGGCAGTTCTTTGTGGAGTGGGTAAACCTGGTTTTCGGCCCTTCTGTTAAGAAGTATCTACAGGAAAACAACATAACCATGCAAGCCCTCCTCGTCCTCGACAATGCTCCTGCTCACCCACCAAGATGAACTCCTCGAAGGGTTCAAGTTTATAAAGGTTGTCTACCTACCTCCCAACACCACTCCTATCCTGCAGCCCATGGATCAGGAGGTGATTTCTAATTTTAAGAAGCTGTACATCAAGCACCTGTTCCGGCACTGCTTTGAGGTGAAGGAGAACCTTCGAGACTTCTGGAAGAACCACTTTAACATCGTGATATGCCTCAGAATTATTAATCAGGCCTGGCTGGGTGTTACAATGAGGACTTTGACCTCTGCATGGAAGAAGCTGTGGTCTGAGGCCATAGCCAAAAGGACCTTCGAAGGATTCGAACCCGAGGTGCCAGTGGAGGAGGAGATAGTGTCTCTGGGAAAATCCATGGGCCTGGAGGTGGATGAGAGAGACGTAAATGAGCTCATCGAGGAGCACTCTCTGGAACTCACCAGGAGGAGTTACAAGAGTTGCAGTCTCAGCAACATGTGGAGGTTCTCCAAGAAATTGGTTTCGAGGAGGAGCCAGAGGTGGAGGAGATCTCTACAAGTGAGATAAAGGAGATCTTAGGAATGTGGGAGAGGGTGTCACACTTCTTGGAAATGAAACACCCCGAAAAAGTTGGTACTGGTCAAGCATCAGAGCTGTTCAATGAAACTTGCCTCACCCATTTCAGAAACATTCTGAAAGGGAGGAAGAGGCAAACCTCGTTGGACACGTTTTTTTTGAAATCGGCCAAAAATGCAAAGACCAGTAGCAATTAAGTTCAGTGAAGATTAGTTAAGTTACATTCAGTTTAGGGATAAAGTGTAGCATTAAGAGTGTAATGAGTAGTTAAATCCACTTTATAAAACCAGTTTATTCCTTTACATTCTCTTTTATTATGTTTTTATAAAATATTTGTCATTTATAAATACATTTTTCTTATTCAAAAACACGTAACAAGAACAACTGGGTTGTCATTTTGGGGGCTGGAACGGATTAATGGCATTTCAATTGATTTCAAAGGGGAAATCTGCTTTGAGATACGAGCAACTTGATATACGAGCAAGGTTACTGAACGAATTAAACTCGTATCTCGAGGTACCACTGTACACATTATCATAACATGTTGGTGGGAGGATAGATTTAAGAAGATATATGGGGGATTTGTAAATAGCTCTCAAGACTGATCATGCAATGGCAATGTATTGATTCGAGAAATCTATTATGTGGGAAAGAAAAAACCTAAAGGTTAGCTACATGAATGAATTAAACCAATGAATTAAGAAAACTATGCACATGAGGAAACTATTTTGTTTGTATTATTTTTTTTTTCCTGGGAGATGAAAAATAAGTCAAATGAAATATTAAAAAGGGAGAGAGAACAAACAAAACAATGGGTTCAATTTTTAAATTTTGCCACCAGAGTGAAGGTAGTTAAGTGTCTGTCTATCTAGAAGAATACAAGCAGTCAAATTGATAAAAAGGCTCCCCCCAAGTTTCATTCTGCAAACTGCAAAAACTTGCCTTGCCAAGTGAATGAGCTTCAAGGTAAAAGCATTAGAGGAAAACAAACAAAACAAAAATATGGAAATGAGTTCCTCATTAATTAAAGTTAGAGCATGTCAATTAGCTCAATTCTGGGGTAGGCTGGGAGGGAGTGTTGAGGATGCAGGAATTTCGGAAGGATTTCTAAATGACAGTAAGAATGAGGTCAATAATCTAATCAAAAGTTTGATTTGAGCCTACGTGCATCAGGATGTGAAGCTGTTTTTTTTTGTAGGCTGGTTTAATGCTTCTCCGTGGATTACTATGATCATTTAATATGAGTAGAAATAATATAGATGTATTGATATCTATATCTATTTATATCTGTATCCATCTGCATATGGTACATCACCTAAATAAGGCTTATTCTTTTAGAAACTTAAAAGATGTAATGCTTTTCCAATCATAAAAATCCTATTCTTACATTAGTTTTGTTTTATGTTTTTAATATTTTTTGTAATTAAAAAAAATATTGTTGAAAGTATTACATATGTCCTGTTTCCCCTCATTGACCTCCTGTAGCCTTCCTGTTCCCCATTGCAGGCTTTCACTATCCTATTGTCTGTGTTTATGGGTTATGCATATATGAATACTGAAGCATAGTAACCTTCATCTTGTGCAAAAAAATTGCTCTTTGAAATTTTAACCCTGCTATTTTGGATTCTGTAAACGTTTGCTTGCTTAAATAATAGGGAAAAATAAGACCATTCCCATTCCAGAGAGCACATAAACTATACTCCAATCAAAGTTGTCAGTGCTGGCACCAAACCAGGCCTTGAGATATGGTCTCACAGCCCTGTCCCAGCACATAGGACTTCTTTTTCAGAAGGTCCAGATGTCCTGTTCCAAATTTGGAAAACAAAGAACTTAAAAAAGTATAAATAGGAAAGGCTTCCACCATATTGGGACTCAGAATTTGAAAGAGACATTCAATACTGAGCTTGCTAGTGCTAGCGTAATAATAAAAGATTCCAAATTAATTTGGCTTATTGATTAAGGTGTCTTCTGATTTACAAAATAACAATACAAGTTCTTTGGTCGATCTCTTCCCCCCATTCACCCTCCCCTAAATCCAATTAGATGATTTTTGGAATCTTATGGAAAACAGAAAAGATTTTCTTGTCTCTACTCTCAAAATTTATTTAACTGTTTTTTTGGTAAGAGATAATTTTTTCTTTTTCAATATATATATTTTTTCAAATTCCGGATAAGTGAATTGAAATATTAGACCCATGAGCTTTCTTTTATTTTCATTATTAATTTTTAAAGTCAAATGAAAAATTATTAGAAACAAATTTAATTTTTTATATTTTTCATATTCTTAGAAAAACCACAAAGACAATGAAAGTCAATGTTACATGGGTCCATCTTATATAAAAACTACTGTTTGAAATTTTAACCTTGGTATTTGCCTTCTGTAAATGTTTGCTTGCTTAAATAATAAGGAAAATGAGACTATTCTAACATTAGAGAGGCCATTAAACCTTCTCTGGACAAAATTATCAGTACTGACACCAGGCAGGTCTTTGGTTGAGGTCTCAAGGCCCCAGCATGTAGGAGCTCTTTAAGAACTTGTAAAAGGGGTGGGAAAATCCCATATTTGGGAAACAAAAAGGTAAAAACATATAAATAGGAAAAATCCCTGCATGTTGGGGCCCAGAATTTGAGAAACATTTTCCTCTAGACCCGCACTTAATAAACGTGACTCCAAATTCTCCGAGCATTGTTTGATTATTCGGTTCTCTGTAACATTATTGGTTCCCTGAGATTTCAGGAAAACCAACCCATGCTTGGCTTTTTAGCCTCTGGTGAGTGAACTGGGTTTGGGGCCTAGGGGAGCCGGATCAGCCTCTGGGAATGCCGCTCTGCTGATTTAGCAGAATTGAACTGGGGGATTCCAGACCCTCTTGGACTTCAGCCCAGGTCCCGACTGGCATCTGGAGATAGTGGATGGGCACTTCTGGACCTGTCAACAGAATTGGTAAGGTAAGGGCCCCATTAGTTCTGCCCACTCCAAGTGAGTGGACATATCTTCCTCAGGCAAATTAATCAGGAACAGGTGTCAGGTGGACTGTTTAAACTCTGGGTAAATATCTGGTAGAAGTAAAAAACCTCAGAGTAGGTAGTATATAAATGTGGGACTCTAGAGGTGAATGAATTCAGATTCAATTAGGAATTATGAGTTTCACTCTGCTGTTTGTTTGTGTGGGACTAGCCAATTTGTTACCGAGAAGAGGGACTGGATGCAGTCTTAACTCCTCCAGTAGGTTCTCAACAAGACATTGGTCGAGAATTCTGTTCTGAGGCATGGGTGCCGGGAGTGCCCCTAAGCCAGTCTAGGAAATTGGGCATTATTTCTTCCATCTGCTCAGCTCCAGTGTGGGCTAGTCTACTGAGAGTGTGAGTATGGATGTTTGTCTGTCTTGGCATAATTATCTGCTCATTAATTGGTCTGTGTGAAGCAAAAGCTACTTTGTGCCTTCTGGCTATACACAGGAGAGTATTTGTTATCTCTTTCTATTGTTTAATTTGTTTAAACATAGTGTGGACTTGCTGTGATGAAATGCAAAAGTCTTTAGCAGTTGCTGAAATATCTTTTTCTGAGTCTTCTGCTCTCTGTCAGAGAGAGAATTAGCACATTCAGCTAATAAAAATTTCTCTCTAATTTTGTATAAGTAAGGGTTTCAGTTTGCTCTGATTTGTGAATTTGCTTTATTAAATTGAAATTTTAAAGTCCTAGGGTTAATTTAAAGGTATAAATTTGTGACATTTCAAAGAACAAAGAACTTCTATTTATGGCTTTATTACCTCTTTTGGTGGTTGGAGACTTCCAGGGACAGAGCTTATAGCTCTGCTGGGCGGAGGGATTTTTAGGCCCTGTCCCTGTCTGGGACATCATAGTCCAATGTGAGCCATCTCAGGCTGAACTAAGGCTGAAGTTATTATTAACTGTCTATGGACTCCATTAACCCTAGTTGTGTGTCTTATGTGGTCTGTTGTCTTTATGGTAATATATTTTGTTTGACTTGCTGTTTTCAATTATTAGGATCCTTGTAGAGGACATATTCTGGTTTTCCCTTCCTCCCTCATCCTGATTCCAATAGCATCTGTAACTGGATTAAAGATTTTTTTCTTTTAGGAGGCCATTCAGGCTTTCAGTTCACAAGAAATCTCCCTAGACACTCTTATCCACATCCACTATCTTTTCAGGCTGACTAAGAGTCATTTTTCTCTACAGGTTGGACCTCAGCCTTTGAAAGGGAGAACTACTACAGCAGTAGTCTGTAGTTTTCTCTGAAATTCTCACTGTTTCTATTTCTCCTCTCTGTAGGAATCGTCTTCCTCTGATTCACAACAGGAAAGAGAGACAAACAACTGGACTGGGGAACAGGAATGGTCTGAGAAATCAAGAGTAGTAAAGAAGGAAGGTTTAAGATACTCTAGGGGCTTAGAGTAAAAAGGAAAAACCTATGAGGTAAAACAACAGTTATAGAAAGAAGAAAGTATCCTTAAATGTAAAAAGCCTAAATATACAGATCTCAGACCTTGTTTCAGGACAGAGTAAATGGTTAATGCAGAAAAACGAGGAGAGAGTGTGTCAGAAGTTAATTATGAAGCAGGGAGAAATAGTTTTTTGTTGATTTTTACTGGCTACATACCACTCTGCTGGCATAGGGGTCTGGTCCAGGTGTCTTATCAGAACTTCACTAGATTCAAGGTCGTAAGTTTTCTGCAAGCATAATTAATCTAGCTGCCCTGGTGATTTAAAACTGGTTGCTAGGCAGACTCAGCTCCTCGAGAGCCAGGTGAAAGAAGGGGGGCTGGATGGCTGAGCTGCCTGCAGTGGCCCTGGAAGAAGCCGTAGCAGTGAGAAAAGTGGGGGACTAAAGCTACCCCGCTGGTTCCCAGTGAGAAATGAGCATTTTACAACAAGCAATACCAGACTTGGGCCTTTGGATTGCTGGCTACAACAGTTAAACCAGAGGTCAGTGACTGCTACTGGCCTTCAGGCAGCCCCAAAAATAGAGCAGCGAGCTTGGGTTCTGTGAAAGCAACAGATTGATCTAGTGAAAGCTTCCTGTTTGCAAATGTACTGAAAGGGTTCAGTACCTGTTGCTGATGGAAGAGGAGGGGCTGAGATCCCTTTCCAGTTCATTCCCTTGGGAGAGGCCTGGTCACTGTTCTGCCACAAAGCTGACTGGTGGGAAGACAAGGGGCCTAATACCCAAGCCACAGCCACAGAAGCTCTTTGAAATATGCAAAGCTTTTTCTAACTGCAACTCTGGCTTTTTTGGACGGACAGTTTAATGTCAAAGAGCAAAGGAAAGGCATTCTTCTTGGACTGGGGAGCCTTCAGGACTTTGAGATTCTCCAAGAGAAGAGGAGTCTGACTGAGGGATGGCAGAGACTCTGTTGGGTTGGAAGGACCTAAGGCCACATGTTAAACTTGTAAATTACGGCTTTCTAGGCAGATATCTAAGCCCAGTTATGTAGGGGTTAGCTGCCTGTTACAGCAAAACAACTTTCTCCCATGCCAGAATAAATTTTAGGGAAATTAGGCCATGTTTGTGGCTAGAAAGAAGAACTGCCACCATACACAGCCCTGACAGTGACCTGCAGAAAACTGTATAATAGACTTAGATGATGCCTGCATCTTCATGGACATGACTCCAGAAAGACAAGGACAATTTTGCTTTGTGTGGGAAGGTCAAGAATAGACTTTAATCACTTCCCTAAGATATTTGTATAGCCCTACCATGTGTCATATATGGTAGCAGAAGATTTGGCTAACTAAGGTGGCCACGTGCCAATGTTGTAATTCATTGTGTTAATAATATTGCATTAACTTTACAGATTTGAATGCAATTGCCAAAAGGACAGGTGTTCAAATGGGCAAGAAAAATACCCATCTGTTTTTGGTCTTTATTTAAAGATAGTTAGTAGTCTGTATACTGTCTTGCAGGCCTATGTGGCCATACCCATATCAGGTGTGGCATAAAGCTCAACTTTAGGAAACTAGGGAAGACCTGTTTGGAACAGAGGGAAGTAGTAAGTACCAGCCCTTTGTTACAAGAATTACAGACCCTGTGAGGTCCTGTGACATGTGAAACCCTGTAAAGCAATAAAGATCCTTTAGTCCTTTCTTAGAGGGATGTCATCCCTCCCAGAGATCATATGAAATTTTAAGAAAACGTGAAATAGGGGAAACCCTACTACAAGACAGCTATAACTGTCTATTTGAATATAGACACATTTTGAATTTATCCTTGCCATTTGAAGATAGTTATATTACTATAAAGAATCCATAGAAAGGACTGACAAGGAAAATCAGAAGATCTTAAAGCAGGTCAGTATAATTTTCTTCTTATATAATTCCTCTGAAATTTGGCAATGCTTAATAAATCATGGCAATACATTTCTTTGCATAAATTCAATAAGAGCAGTTTTCAATAGTGGTTTTATTGACTGGAAACTTTGACTGGAGTATCATGTTTTAAAAAGTCCTGTCTGAACTCTGAAGACTTGAAGCCAATAAGAGTGCTAAGGAAAAGCCTGGCATCCTGCTTGGGATCCCTGAAAACGGCTGGCGCTGGAGCATCAGGCCCATACCCTACCATCACTGGCGATTGGTCAGAGTAGAAGGGGAACAATAAGGACAGCTCTGCATCCCTGCAGAATCCCCAAGCACTCTAGGCTGCAATGAGTAGGAGGGCTACTGAGATGGGCCTTAAAACCTAGGGTATGGATCCAGGTGGAGTTGCTGACGGTGGGGGATTCACCTAACTCAGCAGATACTGCAGGCAAGGCTGGATGGCAGCTGGATGACTTGGCTTCCTAGTCTTATGGGGCACACTAAAACTCAGTCATGAAATTCTGGCAAAGGTAGTTAGTTCCCATTATTGTTGTGCTTGTGCAAACAATACAATAGGTAAATTTGTCTTTTAATAAACATAGAGATAATTTTAAGGAGAAAAATTTTATTTCAATAAAGGTTATTAAAACTGAAATGTTTTCTTTCCCTTCCACTGGACCATTTATTACAGTTTGTCTCTGCCAGGTCACAAGCCCACCTCCTGTGCCCAGGCCTCATCGTCCCTCTGACAGACAGCAAGCATCTCTTGTATCTGAGGAAAACTCCTTCCTTTCCCAGCATGAAGCAGCTACAGAAGAAATTCAATGTCCATTTTCCCTAAAGAATTCAGAGCCAGAATCCTTGAGGTAATATATTAGGCAGTTAGACAGACATAAACAGAGCAAGGACGATGGGCCAACTAGTGCTACCAGATGTAACTAAGTCATTCCATCTCAATGTATGTGATTAAGGGACATAGCCAAAGAGATATTCACCCAAAGTCTCAGTCTTTAGAAAAGGCCAGTAGCCTATTTGTCCAAAAGACTTGACCCCTTTGTGTTTGGATGACATACTTGCCTCCAGGTGGTAGCAGCCACAGCTATGCTTTATAGAAAAAGCAAATAAGTTAACTCTAGGGCAGTATCTAATCCTAACTGCCCCACATGAGGTCAAGGCTTTACTCCAGAACACACTAGAGCACTGGATGTCAAACATTAGAGTCACCCAGTTTTAGGCTCTCTGGTAGACAAAAGAAAAATCACTAAAAAATTATACTGATAGCAGGTATGCATTTACAATGGCTTATGTACATAGTGCTATTTACAAGGTAAGGGGTCTCCACAGAAGTAAGAGGGAACTGAGCCACAAATGAAGCTGCCCTAAAACCAATGGGGCCTCTACAGATTCTAGTGACTCTTCCAGACCCTGATCTACGCAATTTAGAAAAGCTGAAATCCATAACCAGTCTTTATTCAAGTTCTTACAGAGTTTACAGTCTATCCAGGAAGCAATCCAGAAGCACATCTGACACGCTCTGCCTGTACCAACTTCTGATCCAATTCATCCCTTCCACCCTGGTGACAGTTTGGGTAAAGAAATTTGCCACCTGAGAACTGACTCCTACCTGGAAAAGACCACCTCCACGGCAGTCAAGGTCAACAGAATCCCAACGTGGCTTCATCACACCTGGCTTAAGACAGCCCAGGAAAAATAGAGAGTCCAGAACTTTCCAGACTCTCTAAAGTTTATTCCTGGCTCTGCTTATTGTATAATCAGGCCCACTAACTTTATTAGGCAGAAAATTAAAATTCTAGTCCTTATGGGTAAATATAACTTCCTTCTAGAAAATGACCAAGAGTCAATGATTTGACTCAACTACATAAAACCAGTGGGAAATGATACATCCATCTTATATAAAAACTGCCGTTTGAAATTTTAACCTTGGTATTTTGCTTCTGTAAATGTTTGCTTGCTTAAATAATAAGGAAAATGAGACTTTTATCACCTCAGATAATCTATTAAACTTTCCCTGGACAAAATTATCAGTGCTGGCACCAGGCCAGGCCTTTGGTTGAGGTTTCAAGATTCCAGCACATAGGAGCTCTGTAAGGACTTGCAAAAGGGGTGGAAAACATCCATATTTGGGAGACAAAGTAGGTAAAAACATATAAATAGGGAAAATTCCTGCATGTTGGGGCCCAGAATTTGAGAGACATTTTCCTTTGGACCTGTGCATAATAACTGTAACTCCAAACTCTCTGAGCATTGTTTGATTATTCTGGTTCTCTGTAACAGACTATCCTCTGATACCATGAGCAAATCTGATTCTGAATATCACTTGAATATATTTAACATTACTGAAGTGTACTTAAGCATGGTTAAGATGGAAAAAATAGTATGTACTAGTAATGTTAAATTGACAAGCAATAAATTTGTAATTGCTCTTTTTCAGATATAATGATATTATTTGTGGTCTTCTCTTTACTATCCCCAAAATGTAAAAGGCATTAATATAAATTTATAGTATTAATTGCAACATGCTTAAACATTTATATATATATATTTTTTTTTTTAACCCTATATATATATATATATATATATGGCAAAATTTAAAAATTGAAGCCCTCTATCGTGGGGAATGTGCCCTTAACTGGAATCAAACCTGGGTCCCTTCAGTGTACAGGCCAACACTCTATCCACTGAGCCAAATTGGCTAGGGCAAACATTGTTGATTTTTTTTGTGTGTGTGTATTTAGAAGGTCAGTATGAGATATGTATAATCACTCATGAAAATATACCCAATTTGTTTCTTTGGTCTATCAGACCTTAGCATTTAGTTTGCTAAACTAAATAATGAGAGCAGCTGAAATGCAGAGCCCCCAGTCTTGTCTGAGGATAGCCAAATAAACAAACAAACAAAAAGTAGGGAAAGAGGTAAAATAGGCAGGTTTAGGCAATTTTAGAAACTAAGGGGGTCCATGGAAAAAACATAGGGCTACAGAACTGCAGAAGGTACATTTCCATAGAGTAAGGGAGCTGAAAATTGCAGAAGGTACATTTCCATAGAATAAGGGAGCTGGGAGCACCAGAAGGTACACATTTATAGAATAAAGGGAAGGGAGCCCCTCATTCAGAGAGGGAAGAGGAAAGCCCAAAGGGAATAGGAGAACAATAAGGGAGGAGAAGAAACTCAGGTACCTCGCCTGAGCTTTGAACTCTGGAGTTGCTATATTGACCAATTGAAAGGGGATAGTGACCAATCAGAGGGTTAAATTGTGGATAAAGGGACAGAGTGGGACTCTCTACCCTACCCCATCTGGCAGTTTGTGCTTGTTTCTCAATAAATTTACATTCTTTACTATATCCACCTTTTGTCCATGGTTTCATTCTTAAATGCCACTAAACAAGAACCTGGGAATCATCCTGCCCAGAGGAACATCATGCATTCCAGTTCAATTTTCCCGCTTCAATTGTATTAAATCAATATCATCTGTGATTATAACTGATAGATACAGGATAATATGAATACTACGAAGTAGTAGAATGATTAATTAAATGACAAATTGGTAGTTTTTCAGTTTTATGTATTAATTTTTACATACTTAATTTTGTATGTCATACTGTAGGAGACAAAAGAAGATATGATGCACAATCCTTGTTCTCAAGGAGATTCTGACTAATTTTATGAAGGTATTTTCAGCTTTGCTCCTTGTAGATTTAGACACTGAAAATGGTGTCTATAGGCAGAGCCATTCCATGTGGACATGGGGTTTGATCATACACTGTGAAGTGGTATGCTAATATAAGATCCTGAATTTTTAATTAAATGTAGCAAAGAACGTTTAATGACATATAAAATATCACATGCTGAAAAGTGAAAATGCCAACATATATAACAGACAGTACAATGAGTTTTGTGAAAGGTACTTTTTCTATGTATATTTATACAAGGGAGAAATCCAGAAAGCCATTATATGGATCAAAGAGTAGGCCCCTAGTAATACCTGTTGAAAATATAAAGTGAATGACCAAATAAATAAGAATATGTCAATATTTATTTTCTTTGAGTATTGGAATTATGAATCCTTTCTATTTTCCTTTTTTGCAGTCCAAATATTACATAATAAATACATATTTTATAATTTTAAAAATTAAATACAATTTTAAAATATACTTTTAGAAAGCAATCACAGGTCAATTTAAGAAGTATCTGCAGCCCTAGCTGGTTTGGCTCTGTGGATAGAGCATTGGACTGTGGACTGAAGGGTCCTGAGTTCCTTTCTGGTCAAGGACAGATTGTGGCTCAGTCCCCAATAGGGGGCATGCAGGAGGCAGTCAATGAGTGATTCTCATCATTGATGCTTCTCTTTCTTCCTCTCTCTTCCTCTCTGAAATCAATAAATTTTTTTTTTAAAGTGTCTGCAGAACACGTTAAAGTAGGGATAACTTACTTTCTTCATGACTGAGAAGGCAGGGAAAATCAATGCAATTTATGGGCTAATAATATATATAACAGTCTTAAATCCTTTTAGGACCAGCTGTAAAAGCTAGGTGGTTGACCTACATGTATTAACTTCTTGTCTTTCCACTGCCAGTAAATTTTGGGGAGGATGAAAATCTTGCTTCTCCCTCCCACAGGAACCTCTTTCACTGTTAATTTAATCATTTTCCACTCTTCATAAGTCAAACCAACCCTACTGACACACCATCAGGACAGCAGATGATGTCTCCTTACTGTATTGTAAACTCTTTGAGATATTGTACTGTATTCACCTTTCTATTTAGAGCACCCAACACAGCATTAGGCAAATACTGTGTATTAAAAAAAATCCTGTTGGATTTTACTTACATTGGTTTTCCAATATTGGACCTGAATTACTGTGAATCCTTCATTATTTTTCAATCTACATTACTGGGCTATAAGAGTAAATCTATAGGATAGCTGACTTTGTTGGTAGCTCCAGATAGTGGCCAGGGAGTGAAAGAATGGGCATTTTGTGCATCAGATCTATACAATTAGTATCATATCAATAGAAATGGTGTGTTGTAGACATAAAGAGGATAATGAGAGATTAGTATAAAAATTCAGTTAGAATTAATCAGGAAACTATGGTCTGATACAAATATAACCAGAAAACTCTAACTGGCAAGCCAAAATGCTTTTGGAAATCTAACTCTGAAAACAAGTTTTCTTACATGTATGTGCTGACTTGTAGTGTTGCTTTGACCCTGGTTCGATGCACTATTACCCCCCTCAATCAGGCATCACATCTGGTTCTGTGTCCTCTCTGTTTGAGTTGTCTTTCTGTATCTTGAAGGCAATGAAGCTACCTGATAGACTGGCTGTTAACATTGCTTAACCTACCCGGGGGTTATCTTCACATCTCATTAACAATAAATTTATTTGCCACATTAAATCAGCACTGAATCAAGTGGAGACAGGAATCTTATTTTTCAATTAACAAAGTTCAAGAACCATATACTGGATGAGGTGTTGTGATACTGCTAATTAATCTTTTTTTCTCCTCTTTATTCCAAAATCTGTAACAACTCATTTTTCTTTTTTAACGATTTCACAACTAAAGTCATTCTAAGAGGCTCTCTTACTGCATACCTTTAAAAACAAATTCAAGACCTATTTTTTCTCATGGATAAATCATATATTTAAGCTCATATGGGATTCTTATATATCCTCTTTCTCTAGAAACTCAAACAAGACTTACATTTGAGGTAAGATTTACATATGCTTTAAAGAGAGATGTAAGGAAAAAAGGTGATAAGATACTTGAATTTTAATTAAAACATTGAAAGATACTTTCACTTTTTACAGTCTTTGCTTTTTCATATTCAGTAATGTGGAAAATAAGGAGTTTGTTGCTTAACTGTGAGTATATTTCCCAAATGTGTAAAATCCTTTTATTTTCTGTGTTATTATTCTGTTGAAAAAAAGGCTATGAATTAAGACAGAGGCTCTATAAAGCAGAAGTTAGTAAAATTGTGGAAATGACTTATAGGCCACAAAAGATTTAGAGAGGCTTCCTATTTAGTGTTAGAGTAGTGATAAAAAGGAGAGTTCTAGTTTGGCTTTTGCTGCCATATAAATATATCACCTTGAAATAACTATTTGATATTTTGTATTCTCAGTATTCTCATGTAAAATAAGAGCAATGGATGAAATCATCCTTGAGGAACATACTATCAGACTAGGATTCTAAATCAGGTGCTTATATAGATGTTAATGAATTTATTTATAAAATTATATTTTTATAAAGTCTTTAAGTAATATGAAGTGTGGCATTTTTGTGTTGTTAGTCATAAATATGAATAAGAAAATAGGTGATGGTTCATGCTAGATTTAGAAGAGGGAAGGCAAGTACCAGGAAAATATCCCATTTCTTTCTTTCAGCCTTGTGTTAATGATGTATCATTAATTGCTCATAGCCTATGGCTTTGTTGAGGATCCTGAGGCTGGGCTTGAAGTCAAATACTACCTCTTGAAAATAAAAATGAAAGGCACAGTGATTAAAGGTTATTCAAGATCACAATGTCATGTGGGTAATAGACTCTGGAGTTAATCCTTGAACCAAGGTCATGAATTTCTCATCAGTGACAAGTAAAATCCATTTATTTAAAGATTAATATTTCAGCTCTGTTTTTGGTGGCAATGGGTGACACATAATTCCCCATGGGAAACAACATAAAAAATGACAAGCCAGTACTGGGTTCCATTCCTGGCCAAGGGCATGTACCTTGGTTGCAGATTTGTCCCCGGTCCCTATTGGGGCATGTGTGAAGGCAACCAATTGATGTGTCTCTCTCATTCCAATGTTTCTCTTTCTCTTCCCCTCCTCTCCTTCTTTTCTTCTCTCTAAAAAAATGTTAAAAATATCCTTGGGTGAGGATTAAAAAAAAAAAAAGCAAGCCAATTTAGGGAGATATGCACAAAAGGCCCACACCTGCTATGTTCATTGGTTAACTATTGCCACATTATTGCTTTGTAACAAAGTTACAAAAATCTCAGTGGAATTCAGCAATTCATTTAGTTCATTCTGGCTCAGCCAATCTAGGCTACAACAGCTAGAGGCTTTGTTTCATGAACCAGTTCTCCATCATTGTTGTCTGTTTCCCATTCACCTTAGACCATCAGATTATCCATGAATATCCTTCCAATAGCAATGTCAGTGCAAAAGAATGCATGTCAAAAATGGATAAAATATCATTTTCTTTTTGTTTGTGTTGTTAATCCTCACCCAACAATATTTTTTCCAGTGATTTTTAGAGAGTGAGAGACCGAGAGAAACATCTATGTGAAAGAGACACATTGATTGGTTGCTTTCTGCATGTGCCCCAACCTGGTTGTAGGTGGAGCCTGAAACTGAAGTATACACCCTTGACTGAAATTGAACCTGAGACGCTTCTGTCCCCAGGCCAATGCTCTATCCATTGTGTTAAGCTGACTAGGTCCGGATAAAATTTCTTAATGTCTAGGCTCTGAGCGGACATAATTAATATCTGCCTCAATTTATTGGACAAAGAAAAACACAAGATTGAACCCAAAATCTAGGGAAGGAAATCCAAAGTCACATGACAAAAGGTGTAGATACAGGAAAGAGTGAAAAATTGGGGTCAATAATACAATACAGCACACTCTGTTGTCCTAGTTATATTCCAGAAACGATTGCCAATTCTTCAGAGATCATTAGAGTTTAAAATGGTAATGTTAATGAGAAATTCTGCAAAGGACATAAGAAAATGATATAAGTAGAAAATAAAAATAAATGTGGTACTCATATACAGTATGCACATGGTCAGATTTTCGGCAGACATTGAGAGAGGGACATATATTTGGGCCTTGCACTTCAGTATATCTAAAATAATGAAATAAATGTGTTGAGCCACAAACTTCAGAAAATGAATTATATGGAGGGTAAGGGAATAAGACTCTTCCACATAGAATAAACTATGTAAAATTTTTCACTCTTTTTTGGGGGGAGGTATGGAATCTCAAGAAAAAAAATTCTTATTTTATTTTGAAAGAACACATAAGAATGAATTCCTATTTTCTCTTGTTTTGAATGCTGTTTGCCTTTGCCTCAGACTTGGCTCTTAGGCACATTGGATAAACAGAAATCACGAACTTGAACATGTTAATAGCATTCTCAATTCTTCAGCCACAAGGCTGTGTTACAGAGATTATTGTTTATAACAAAACCCTTTAGGTACTTGCAGTAATTAAATGGGCAGGACCCTGGGCCTTATCTAATTCAGTATTAGCAATGTGAAGGAGAAGGGCTGCAGATAATAGTTACCCTTTTTTACCCTTTTATATATCTCCAGTGAGAAAAACACACACACACACACACACACACACACACACACACACTCATATATATATATATATATATTCCTCTCTACTCTCTATTGGGGCATTCTCTAACATAAAAATCCACCATGTATCAAATGGGTTCAAAGGAATGGTGAGAAGTGATCCAGATAGTTGGTCAGATAACCAGTTAACCACTCTTTTATTTAGGGATTTATAAAAATGTAATTACAATAATGCATTTCTGTATGCACTTAATGGGGAAATGAACTTGAGCAATTATTGCATACTATTTTTTTTTTGTTTTAAGTTTATTCCCAATAGTGCCTTAATATATGTTTCATGATGATTAACTCAATCAAGAAAAAAAATGACAATCACTTCTTTCTCTTGTTGTACAGAATAGCAAACATTAGAAATGCTGCTTGATAGACAAAGGTAGGCTTGAATTCACTGCATTGAGCAAAGTCTTCTTGTCATCATTACTATTTCCGTTTTCATATATAATTAGATAATACTTTCATGTGTAATTTCTGCTCCCCTACAGTCCATTGTTTGGAAGGACATCAATAACTTTTAAGGTTACTGCCCATCTTCTGTAAATATTAATCTTCAAGCACAAATGAAGGTTGACTACTTAAAATTGACAATAGATTCTTCCTGGATAATAGTGAATTAATTAGCTGAATTACTGCTATTTAGACTGACTTTCTATTTTTTCTCATCACTTTAAGGTGGGTTAGCATAGTATTAACACAAACTATTTTAGAAATCAAATTTAGTATCACACAGAAGACATGTTAACTTTACTCATTTGTCTCCTGAGTTGTATAACTCTACTAAAGTTCCTAAAATATATTTTAAATAAGACAAAAATATGGTATGTTAATGTTATCATATGTACATTATTTGTCATTTAGAGATTTAGGAAGCTAGTAATAGTCCAAAGAGTAACTTGGTTGTTTGTGTTCCATTTAGCTGAGGAACATATCTTTGCACACAGCTGTTTTACTTATTGGTGTGGTTCTGAAAAAAAATATCTCATACATATACATAAAGAATAATTCATAAGATATATATTACAGTAAAGTTAAATTTAAAATATATTCATATATATTTATATGAATATGAGTAATTATAATATGATTCAATAGAATAAAATATCCTACAACAGTTAAGAATAATGAGGGAATTCATATGTTTAAATGGATATCTGTGTATAAATAATCGTCTTTTACATACATAAATACTAATATGGAAAAATACTTTGAAAAAATTTGGAGCATATGAGAGTAGTGACCAAGGAGAATTTTAGCTTCATGATCATTAACTGTGTTTTACTAACATAGATAACTAGAGGCCCAATGCACAAAAATCATGCAAGGGGTTAGGCCCTCGCAGCCCCAGCTTCATCCAAGTCATCGGATGGTCGTTCTGTTTTTCTGTCTAATTAGCCTATTAGCTCTTTATTATATAGGATAAATATTTTCATGCAGGAATGAATAAAATTCATAAATAGTTCCAGGAAAGAGTGACTAAGAAGTTAACTTTTTAATAAGTGATATAGAGACTAAAAAAGCAATATAAAAATCAATGAAACCAAGAGCTGATTCTTTTGAAAAGTAAACAAGATTAATGAACTGTTAGCCATGCTCATCAAGAAACAAGAGAGAGGACTCAAGTAAATAAAATCAGAAATGAAAGCAGAGAAGAAACAACTGACAACACAGAAATATAAAAGATTGTAAGAAAATACTTATTGAAAATCATATTTGTAAATCAATAAATGTAATATATCACATAAACAAACTGAAAGACAAAAATCACATGATCATATCAGTAGACACAGAAAAAGCATTCAACAAAATCCAACATCCACTTTTGGTAAAAACTCTTAGCAAAGTGGAAATAGAGGGAACATACCTCAACACAATAAAGGCCTTATATGACAAAGCTACAGGCAACATCCTACTCAATGGGAAAAATCTAAAACCATTTCCCCTAAGATCAGGAACAAGTTAGAGATGTTTGCTCTCACCACTCTTATTCAACATAGTACTGGAAGGGCTAGCCATAGCATTCAGACAAAAAGAAGAAAAAAAAGGAATACAAATTGGAAAGGAGGAAGTAAAATTCTCACTATTCACAGATGTCATGATATTGAACATAGAAAACTGTAAAGACTCCATCAAAAAACTATTAGATTTAATAAATAAATTTGGCAATGTAGCAGGATACAAAATCAATATCCCAAAATTGCTGGCTTTTCTATATACCAATAATGAATTCTTAGAAAGAGAAACTAAATAAACAATTACATTTACCATTACAACACAACAAAATTAAGATACTCAGGAATAAATTTAACCAAGGAGGTAAAAGATTTATACTGAGAAAACCACAGGGCATTGAAAAAAGGGGTAGAGGAAGATATAAACAAGTGGAAAAATATACTTTATTCATAGATTGGTAGAATTAGCGTTATTAAAAACACCCATACTACCCAAAGCAGTCTGCAGATACCATACAATTCCTATTAAAATACCAACATCATACTTCACAGATATAGAACAATATGCTCCAAAATTTATATGGAATCAAAAACGACCCTGAGTAGTCATAGTAATCTCGAAAAAGGACAAAGTTGGAGGGATCACAATACCAGATATCCAAGTTATATTACAAAGCCACTGTGATCAAAACAGACTGGTACTGACACAAGAACAGATGCATGGACCAGAAAAGAGAACCCCAGAAATCGATCCAAACCATTACACCCAATTAATATTTGACAAAGGATGCAAGAATATAGAGTGGAGTCACCACAGTCTTTTCAATATATCGTGTTGGGAAAATTGGACAGATACATGCAAAAAAGTGAAACCAGACCACCAAGTTACACCATACACAAAAATAAACTCAAAATACAAGACTTAAATGTAAGCCATGAAACAATAAAAATCCTAGAAGAATCATTGGCAGGAAAATCTTAGACATCTCTCATAGCAATATGTTTACTGATACTTCTCTAAGGGCAAAGGAAACTAAGGGGGGAAAACAAATGAGGCTATATCAAAATAAAAGCTTCTGCACAGTGAAAGAAACTATCAACTAGAAGGAAAAGGAGCTCATTGAATGAGAGAACATAACTGGCAATGATAAACTGATAAGGGGGTAATTTCCAGAATATATAAGGAATGCATACAACTTAAGAAAAGGAACACAGACAATCTAATTAAAAAATGGACAAAGGACCTTACTGACATTTCTCCAACAGGGACATATGGAAGGCCAAGAGGTATAGGGAAATATGCTAAAAGTTACTGATCATCAGAGAGATGCAAATTAAAACAACAATGAGGTATCATCTCCTACCCGTCAGAATGGCTATTGTCAACAAATAAATGACAAGTGCTGGTGAAGATGTAGAGAAAAAGTAACCCTAGTACATCTCTGGTGGGAATACAGTCTGGTGCAGCTATTATGAAAAACGGTATGCAGTTTCCTCAAAAAATTAAATATGGAACTTATTTGACCCAATTATCCCACTTCTAGGAATATATTCTAAGAAATCCTAAACATTAATGAAAAAGAATGTATGCACTCCTATATTCCTAGCAGCACAATTTATATAAAAGCTAAGATCTAAAAACAGCCCAACGGCCCATCAGTAGATGAGTAGATAAAAAAAGATGTGGTACATTTACACCATAGAATACTATGCAGGTGCAAAAAAAGAATGATTCTTACCCTTTGAGACAGCATAAAGCAATGGTTCTGAACCTTCCTAATGCCGTGACCCTTTAATACAGTTCCTCATGTTGTGGTGACCCCCAACCATAAAATTATTTTCACTGTTACTTCATAACTGTAATTTTGCTACTGTTATGAATCATAATGTAAATATCTGATATATAGGATGTATTTTCATTGTTACAAATTGAATATAATTAAAGCATAGTGATTAATCACAAAAATATATAATTATATATTATGAAATATTTATTTCTAATTACAAATAAATGAAATTTTGTCTTGAAGCACGTGGTAGCATGGGTTACAGTCTTAATACAACAACAGTAAACTACATTGCTACATTTTGCAACAGTATGTGTAAAAAGCCAAAGTCAGTGTGAAGGTTGAGGTTGCTTCTTTCTCACCAGATCAGAAATTCTCATGGCAGTCTTTGCAAGAGTACAACGAAGATCATCTTCGCCAAGTCTACTCCCATATTTAGACTTGATAACTAACAAGTTGGAAAACCCTGTTCCACAAGGATATGTTGTTGGAAATGAAAGGAGAAGGCACAATACAGTCTCAGACAGAACAGGATATGACTGCAAACACTTGATCCAGAATTTTGTAACTGGCATTGTAGAGAAATCACTTCTTGCTGCATCACTGTTAATAAGTTCAATGAGCTCCTCTTGTGCTGTCTCAGGAATATCTTCAACTTTGACTGTGAATGGGCTTCTGGCAAGTGCAAATGGACTGTCAGGTAGATTTGGAAAGTACGATAAAATTTCGTCTGCAAGCATGTGCAAGTGTTCTTTCACAGAAATTATCATTGTAATCCTTTTGTCTG
Organism: Lasiurus cinereus; assembly: GCA_011751065.1. Classification (NCBI taxonomy): domain Eukaryota; kingdom Metazoa; phylum Chordata; class Mammalia; order Chiroptera; family Vespertilionidae; genus Lasiurus; species Lasiurus cinereus. The sequence goes on from JAAGEH010000389.1 coordinate 1,094,512, forward strand.
GTTCAATATCATGTTCCTCAAAGAAAGCACATAAGGTAGGCAACATGTGAATTTTATTTTCATCCTTTTTTTTCTTTTTTTGCCAAAGCTGAAGTTTCATTTGCAATGATCAGATTTTTTCAGACAAATCAAGGTTTGTTGCATTTGGTCCTTGCAGTGATAAATTTAACTCATTCAAGATGGCAAAGATGTCAACCAAGTAAGCTATTTGCTGAGTTCACTTTTATTACTGAAAAGTGCTTTGAACTTCGGTCTTGCTTTCTGATTAAAAAATGTTTTGAGTTCATCATGAAGCTCAAAAACACATTTTAAAACTTTTCCTCTCGACAACCATCTCACTTCAGTGTGAACTAGCAGAGCATTGTTTGGCTCATCCCACTCGTTGCACTATTGTGAAAACAGTCGACTGTTTAAAGTGCTCGCCTTTACAAAACTGACAGAACTTACAACACTTTTCATTTCTTCTTGTAACTCTTGTGGTAGTGTCTTCGTTGCTAATATTTGCCGATGAATCATACAGTTAGTTCCAAAGACTTTTGGTGACTCATTCAGTACCAAATGTTGAAATCCAGATTGACATCCTAGCATAGCTGGAGTACCATCTGTGCAAACACCACAAACCTTTTCCCAAGAGATTTTATGCTCTTTCAGAAATGTACCAACTGTGTCAAATACATCATGTGCAGTAGTTGTTGTTTCAAGAGGCTTGCAAAAAAGAAACTCATCTTTAAAGTCGCCATTATTGATACATCTCACATAAGCCAGTAACTGTGAACAGTTTGCAATATCTGTAGATTCATCAAGCTGGATATTAAATATTGGAAGTGGAGCAGATTTAATTTCCTGGATTACCTGATCAAGAATATCAGCAGATATGTCCTCTATTCTTCTGCAGACAGTGTTGTTAGAAAAGGAAATTGCACTCAATTTCATCTCCAATCATAACTCAAGCAATGTCTTTGGCCAGTGGCAACAGTAAATCCTCAACAATGGTGTGAGGTTTCATAGCTCTGGCAATTCTGAGTGCCACCAAATATGAAGCTACAATTGCTGTTACATTTTGTTTGTGGTACTTGCCACCAGTGTCAAGTCTGGCTTTCTTGAAACCATCAGCTTTCCTTCTAAAATAGTTGGTGTCCTTGCTGGCAAAGCTCAGATGCTTGATACCAAAATGGTATTTCAGTTTGTTTGGCTTCATAGATTCGGCTGATAGAACTTCACAACAAATAACACATTGTGGTTTCTCAATTCCTGCTGTAATTATTGAGGTAAAAAACATACTGTAAAAAATCCTCACTATTTTCTTTTCTTAACGTTCTTCTCTACACTATCCATTGTCATGGGATGGTTTGCTAATGAAAATAATATATAACAATAACTTAATAATACAAAAAATGATACATGGCATAGTTCAGTCAATACAGTTCATTAAAGTTTCCTATGATTTACCATTCTCTGTATTGTTTTTTTTTTTTTTTACATACCTGTTACTATCACAAAGGGGCAGTATTCACATCAACCACAGCTGAATATAAAAGGATCGATCAGCATCCAGATTAAGTTCCCATGGAACAGATTTTTTTCTTTGCAGTAGTTGATGATTTTACAGTACATGATTTTATTATATTTACCCAATAATTATAATTCATAAAGTGTAATTTTACCTCCAATACTGCTGCTTTCAACACAGTAGCTGCTCTCTACCCAGTAACTGCTCTCTACACACCTGTGACTGGTCTGCGCAAGTACATTATGGCACCAACCCTACACATACACCTGTATTTGTACAGGTTGTATGAGATGGGGTTGGCATGATGATGTCATCACGCTGGGTAATCATATGTGGGCGTATCTGCATGTATCCACCTGGAGATGGATATTTCCAGTGTCTCAGCTCCTAAGACCATCGGAAATATGTGTTTTCCAATGGTCTCAGGCGACCCCTGTGAAAGGGTCATTTGACCCTCAATGGGGTTGTGACCCACAGGTTGAGAACTGCTGGCATAAAGAGACCTGAAGAGTATTATACTGAACAAAATACACCAGTCAGAGGAAAATAAGTATCACATGATCTCACTCATATGTGGAATCTAATGAATAAAATAAACTGATGAACAAAATAGGTGCAGAGACATAGAAGCATGGAACAATGCTTTCAGAGGGAAGGCGGGAGAAGGTGGGTGAGTAGAAGAGATCAACCAAAGAACTTACATGCATATGTGCATAACCCATGGACACAGACAATGGGATGGTGAAAGCCTTGGGTGGGGGGTGGACTAGAAGAGGGCAATAGGGAAAAAAAGGAGACATATGTAATACTTTCAACAATAAAGATTTTTAAAAAGGAAGTTTACTAAGTATATTAGTCTTAGAATCAAGTTTTCCACTTGTAAACATGTAACCTTTGATAAGTTACTATGGTTCTTCATTCTTTTATTTAGTCATGGTTCTAAATGGGAATATTAATAGTTCTTATTTTCTAAAAGTGGGTGTCAGCATCCATCATGCCACATCTCACCCCTTAGCTCACATTGACTCAAGGAAGCGTAGCTTCATAAGAATCTTGATTAAGCTTCAGCATTTTTCATGTATGTACTTGTCATTCATTTGGTGAAGTTTCAGTATCTTTTGCCTTTATTGGTCATAGTATTGTATAGATTTAAAATATATACATCTAATATTTATTATATATTAAATATATTATAAATTACTATAATTATCTTATAATTACTCTAATTAATATAATTATAATAAAAGATCAATCAAAGGACTTATATGCATATAAGCCTAAACAATGGACACAGACAACAGGGGGGTGGGGCTATAAAAGGGGTTAGGGAGTAATGGGCGAATAAGGACACATATGTAATACCTTAATCAATAAAGAAATGTAAAAAAATTATACCAAATACAAATCAAGTACATAGTTATCTTATAACTATTGAATTAAATCACTAATCTATAATAATAAAAGCATAATATACTAATTAGATTGGACATCCTTCTGGACGACCTTCCAGATGAAGCTGGGGCTGCGAGGGAAGCCTGGGTCTTGGGTGCCTGCTAGCGGCCAGAGGGAAGCCCAGGTCTCAGGTGCCAGAGGGAAGCCAGTGCCAGCATCTGGGGAAAGGAAAGCCTACTCTTGCATGAATTTTGTGCATCAGGCCTCTAGTTATTATAATAAATGTATTAATTATATATTAAATATATAATTTAAACTATTAAATATATATTTAAAATTCATAATAAGAAGGTAACTAACAAAAACAATGGATTGGAAATTTTAAGTAAAATCTAAAGTTAAGCCCTTTGTAGCTATTTGTTTTGTAAATATTTGCTCTTAGTCTATGGCTTGCCTTTGTATTTTAATATTGTGTTTTGAAGAAAACGTTTTTAATTAAACATTTAATTGAAGCTCAACTTATTATTCTTAATTATTTTTACTTAATAAATATCATGTCTAATATTTGTCCAGCCTATTGTAATTAAAATTTTTCTCATATTGTCTTACAGAAATTGTATAGTTTTAGCTGTAGGTGAATCTAGCTGCTTTGGCCTCTCTAGTCCCCAAATTCTGCTTTTGACCTCAAGAGCCCACCATTCTCTGCATTTCTTCCTCCCTGCACTGAAGTCTGGAGATGCTCCAGAGGTAGGCTAGGACAATATTAGGGCTCAAGTCATTTGCTTTCTTTCTCTCAGGAATTACTGTCCTGTGCTAGCTTGTGTCCAATGTCTGAAAAGCATCATTCTAGGTGTTTTCTCTGGTCCTTTAATAGTTTAATGTGGGACGGTATATAGACCCTGTTTTTATATCATGACAACAAGCTGAAATCTATTGTTCTTTATAGTACTTTGTATTCTTTTTCTCCCCTTGATTCAAAATGCTTAAGCTCTATAGCTCATTAGAGATCAAATTAAAATTTATCTAATCCTATTTCAGAAACTTTCCTATTTATATGAAGACCAGAGGTCCTGAACATGGACATTGAAAGGAAATTAGAAGGTGGCCGGTGGGGTGGGACTGGGTAAGATGGGCTGGACATGTCATGGAGCCAACCTCCCACAGTCCCTTTCCAGCTCTCTGAGCTGGGGCTCAAAGGGCATCTGTGGAGTGAGTAGGGTTCCCCTCGGCCTGGCCTGTGGGGATCAGGACAAAACTGTCTCTCTGACATCCCCTGAGGGGTCCTGGATTGTGAGAGGGCAATTCTCAGGTGACACACCCTGAAATTAGGCTCCTTCCTCCTGGTTCTGGGTGCATCACCCAAGAACTGCAGCTGCCAACCATAGCCTGGCAGCTCCTGCATTCAGTGTCTGCCACCTGTTGGTCAGTGTGCATCATAGCTACTGGTTGGATGGTCGAATGATCGGATGGTAGCTCAGGCTTTTATATATATACTAGAGGCCTGGTGCACAAAATTCATGTACAGGAGGTAGGGAGTGTCCCTCAGCTTAGCCTGCACCCTCTCCAATATGAGACCCTTTGAGAAATGTCTAACTGCCAGTAGAATCAGGCCTACAAGGCAGTTGGACAGCCCTCTCACAATCCAGGACTGCTGGTTCCCAACTGCTCACCTGCCTGCCTTCCTGATTGCCCCTAACTGCTTCTGCTAGCAAGCCTGATCACCCCCTAACCACTCTCCTGACAGCCTGATTGATGCCTAACTGCTCCCTTGCCAACCTGTTTGCCCCCAACTGCTCTCTCCTGCAAGCCTGGGTTTCTCCCTCCCTCCCCCAACTGCTCTTCCCTGCAGGCCTGGTCACCCGCAACTTCCCTACTCTGCCAGCCTGGTCATCCCTAACTTCCCACTCCTGCAGGTTTGATCACCCCCAAATGCCCTCCCTTGCAGGCCATCTTGTGGTGGTCATCTTGTGTCCACATGGAGCAGGATATTTGACCACATTGGGGCAGCCATCTTGTGTATTGGAATGATGGTCAATCTGCACATTGCTCTTTTATTAGATAGAGGACTGGTGCACAGGTGGGGACCAGTTGGTTTGCCCTAAAGGGTGTCCCAGATCAGGGTGAGGGTTTCCTTGGGGTGTGGGCATCCTGGGTGAGGGACCTATGGTGGTTTGCAGGCCTGCCACATACCTCAGTGACCCAAGCAGAGACCCTAGTATCTGGGATTTATTTATCTTCTACAATTGAAACTTTGTAGCCTGGAGCAGAGCTAAGGCTCTTGCTCACTCTGTGGCCACAGCCATTTCTGTTGGGATTTATTTATCTTCTATAATTAAAACTTTGTAGCTTTAAGTGGAGGCCAGTGCAGGCCAGGGCTGCAGAAAGCTTGGCTTCCTCCATCACCTGGGGCAACCCTAGCCTACTGCTCTCTCCACCTTTGTGGCTGCAGCCATTTTTGTTGTAATTTATTTATCTTCTAAAATTGAAACTTTGTAGCATTGAATGGAGGCCTGGGCTGGCCAGGATGTGTGGAAAACTTGGCTTCCTCCATTGCCTGCGAAACCCAAGCCTCCCTCCCACTCTCTCCATTGGTCACAACCATCTTGGTTGGGGTTCATTTGCATAGTTGCTCCTGATTGGATGGTGGGTGTGGCTTGTGATGTGACAGATGCATAGTCAACTTGCATATTAATTTTTTATTAGATAGGATATGTGCTACTTTAATATTTAATAATAAAATAATAATGTTAATGGTGGTCATTATTATTGAGTACTTATTTATGCTAAGCCTCATTCAAAGTGCTTTAAGTGTATTTTCTGATTTATTGCAGCAGACCCATGAGTAGGCAATATGATAATTTTTATTTTATATATGAGAAAAATGAGGCTATTGACATCAGAGGTTGGATTTCAGAAGCAGGTCGTCTCCTTCTCTTATTCTGATTATTTCATGGTTTTCAAATTTTATTCATTCAATTCAGATTTGTTCTTAGTACTAAAGATTCTGTAGTAAATAAAGCAGATAAACTCCATACCTCTTTGAACTTACCTTCTATTTGTCACTTGCTTATTTGTAAGTATTTATTGAAGGTCTCCTGCTGATATTGGTGAATTTTCCAGATTCTAGTGAATATAATCATAGATTATAAAAAAAAATTCCACTTTTTCCAGTGATAATGGAAAAACCTAGTATGATTATGACAACTTAATACCTAAAATTTACTGTCTACTAAATGCTAAACATGGTTCTAAAAGTTTAAAAGTATTAATTTGCATAGCAGTGTATGAGTATTATTATTATCACCATATTATAGCTGAGAAAATTGAGACTCCATGAGGTTAACTTCATACGCAGAAAAAAATCAGAAATGCTACTCAAATCCAGGTGTTCTTACTCCATAATCTTAAGCACTAGAAAAGTTTAATGTTAGGAAGTTAACACGAGATATAAACTTTACAAGGAAAATACTCTGATTGGAGATGAATTAACAAGGACTTTTGAAACTGAAAGACTAGAAAATTAGAAGGGTTTTTGTTGCTTTGGTAGAAGTTGGAGTTATATTGAGATGAGGAGTAGATTGAAGAGATGTCTTAAATATTTAAAGACCTAATAAATTAAAGAAGGATGTGTCTTGTGCAAAATAGTATAATTTAAAGCCCCTATGAATTAATAATTACATCCTAAGTATGAGTTAAAATAGATGTTGACATAGAATCTTGTCTATCTGTCCAATTATATAGGTAAGGTTAGGTTAGATCAACATTTTTTTTCTACTATGACATGTTATAATAGAACCTAATATTTTAATCATTTTCCTTTTTACTTAAAAATAACACACATGTGTATAAATATGTAGATATACCTATATGTAAAAATGCATACACGTATATGACAAAGTCTGTCAAGCCATAATGGGCAAATATAATGATTAAATGTCAACCCAACAATACAAAAACTGTGTGTTTAAAGAGAACATCTAAGAGCTTTTGAGCATGTAAGCTAGTACAGGTAGGGTATGCAACAAGTCTATTTAAAAATGAAAAGGGGTTATAAATTTTAAAACATGTTAACTATGAATTCCATTGCCTTTGCACCTAAAGTCCCAGCACTCATTAGTGTCAGAAATACAAATTGTTGAGAGCTGCTACACAATCCTATTGGGTTTTAATAAAAGTTGCATTCAAGATAGGTAATTGGGAAAGGCAGGAAATTATGAAAGAAGACATTCAAGTGCCCTTTACTTAGATTTCCAAGCCTGAATGAATGAAGAATTGGATCTGGGACTACTATTGGTAAATTGGAGCACACAGAAATGAGCCCAGTGTTTATAATTCAAGCTATTTGCCAACTCTGTGTGAAGGAAACAGCAAGAATGATGGTGATGGTGACAGTAACAGTGACAGAAAGAGAATGCATGAATAAGTGAATACATTTTAAATAGAAGAAGAAATAGTAGCCTATTTAATGATAAATATACATGTATGCCCTCGACTGAGTTTAAGGTAAGGGATCTAATCTGTCAGTCTCACAGTGGAGTCTTGGTGTTAGTGTTTCTCTCATATTCTGGGAATCTAATGATGCTCAATATGATTTTACTTTTCAGTATATAGTGATATTACACAATGTGATTCTTAAATACAAAATAAATACTTCATTTGCTGTGAAACTTATGCAATAGGTATTATCCATTTTAAAGATGGAATAATTTGATATATTGAGTATTGCTAAGGAAAACATTTCAAACATATAGATAAATACAACACCCATTAACAAATCACAGCTCTATCAAACTTGAACATTTTTCACTCCCACTCAACTTTCTTCCATTTCTAAAAAAAAGTCAGTTTTAGATGTGCAGTTTAATGTGCCTAAGAATGTTTTAACACTTTTAAATTATTCTGTAAAGCAACATAACCTAATATGCTATTGTTTAACCTGGCATTACTCTTATGTAAATGATATCATACTGCACATAATCCTTCTACAATAGATTTTTCATTCAATAGTTTCTTTTTGACACTGATCCATGTTAACATTTAGCTAACATTCATTTACTTGCTTAATGGCATCAGTTTATATAAATATACTGCAGTTTATTGTTCTGTGGATGTACACTAGGTTTTTATTTTCAATCTTTTACCATTGCAAGCAATGCTACAATGCACAATCATTGTACACAAATTTCTTTGTTCGAGTGAGTATGCTTCCCTAGGTTTAGGTGAATAGTTTTTCTGTATGTCTCTAGAAAAGCTGTTGGTGCTTCAAGTTATCAGTATTGTCAAATTGACAACAGTTTATTTTATGGTTGTGCTCTTTGTAGCTTATTTAAAAAGTCTCTGCTGGAATAAAATATCCTAAATATTTCACAGGTGTTTACCTCTTAATTAAGGTCTTTGAAACAGCAAGAAGAATATTTTTTCTCCTTATGGATATACAACTGCCTCAGTGGAATGATTTATTGTGCAGTCCGTTCTTTCTAATTATGATACTACCTGTGTCATATGTGACTCTGTTTTGCTGCATTGGTCTGTTTACCGGTGTGGATAGCATGCTATTTAGTTTCTGTGTGAAGCCTTGATATCAGGTGGGTTTAGCACTAACACTTCCACTCAACTTCTTTTGTAAGAGCATCTTCATTATTCTTGATCCTTTGGACTGCTATATATTGGTAAATTGAAGAGTGAATCGAAAATTTCAGAAAAAACATTTTAATTTTTATAAATCAATTTCTGGATAATTGGCATTTATAATTTTTAATTTTTATATGGAAGCTGTTCAATAAATTTTTGTTCTATAAGTAAAATTTTCCTCATGTAGGTTTTGCATGTATTTAATTTATCTTTAAATACTTATTTTTGTTTGCTCTTATCAATGCTTTTTCAATCTACTTTAATTACAAGTTCTAATCAGTTGTTGCTGGTGTACAGAAGAGTAATTTTTACATGTTCATTTACAAAAACATTATTGAAGTTCTACTGATCTAATCATGTACCTGTAGACTCTTGGATTTTTATAGCAATTATAAACTTAGTAAATAAATAAGGTTGTCAATTAATGGAATTTTTCCCCAACACTTTCTTATATTTTTTCTTGTGTTGAAATAAAATAGCATTCAATTGGAACATTCTTGTCTTAATTCTACTTTAATTATACAGTAGTATATAATCTTACAAAGATAAATATCCTAGGTAATAAAAGCCTAATATGCTAAGTATCTGGTCATCCAGTCATCTGTTCAACCAATCAAAGCAAAATATGCTAATGATATGCTAAGGCCACTCATTATGATGTGCACTGACCACCAGGGGGTAGACAGTTGACCAGTTGCTATGATGTGCACTGACCACCAAGGGCAGATGCTCAATGCAGGAGCTGCTTTCTAGTGGTCAGTGCGTTCCCACAGGGGGAGTGCTGCTCAGCCAGAAGTTAGACTCACAGCTGGTGAGTGCAGCAGCAGTGGCAGGAGCCTCTCTCACCTTTGTGGCAGTGCTAAGGATGTTTGACTGCTGGCGAGTGGGCCTAAGCCATCAGTTGGACATCTCCCAGGGGCTTCCAAACTGTGGTAGGCTGCAGGCTGGGCTGAGGAACCCACTTGCCCCCAACTGCATGATTTTCATTCACCAAGCCTCTAGTTAGAATTATATTTTTCACTTAATATCTATTAAAATAAACTTTGGTTTAAAAATTGTGTTAATTACATTTTGTGCTGTTCAAATTGCATTTTCTGTATATTGAGTGTGATAATTTATAATCTCAAAGGGCACACTTCTTTTAAAATAACGTTTTTTTATTGGAAGATAATTAGTGCATTAGTTAAAAAAGATCTCAGTATTCAAAGTTTCATAAAATTTTAGGAAGCTTCTGAAAATCAGAAACATTCAAGGTGAGAATAACTTGTACTTGAAAGTAACTTTAGTATGCCTGCAGATTTTATATGACCATAAAATGTAAAATGATACATTCAAAATTAATAATAATAGTTACTTCAAATGATTGGCTATAGTTAAGAAAATATGAACTTAAATAGATTATTAACTTATGAAAATAAGCATGAATTACCTTGCCAATTTAAAACAATAAATGAAATAAAACAAATAAATAGTAATAGTTATTAACAAGACCATTAATAGGATGTTATAGAATACTTTTATACATTCTGTGAGAGATTGAAATAGTGTATCTTTCCTTTCAAATGTGAGGTCATATAACTCAAAACAGATGACAGCAATCTCTGTTTTATTTGCTAAACTCACTTTAATTTCCACAACTGAATTGAAGTTTGTTGAGCTCCAGAGGGTATGTTTGTACTGAAATCTTATTTTTGAGGTCTACACGATATATGAGAAAGGTCACATCAAAATATATAGTCAGCCCTGGCCTATGTGGTCTATGTAGTTATGTGGGTTAAGCATTGTCCCAAGCACTGAAAAGTCACTGGTTTGATTCCTGGTCAAGGCACATGTCTGGGTTACAAGTTCAATCCCTGGTTGGAATGTGTAGGAGAGGCAACCAATAGGTGTTTCTCATATTGATGATTCTCTCTCTCCCTCTGCCTCTCCCTCTCCCTCCCACTCTCTCTAAAAATCAATAAAGTATTATTAAAAAATAATACAGTCATCGCTGTCCAGTGAGGCTCAGATAGTTGGAGTGTCTTCACATGCCACAAAGGGTGGTGGATTAGATTCCCTGTCAGGACACACACCTAGGCTCCAAGTTTCATCTGGGTCAGGGTGTATATATAGGAGGCAACAGATAGATGTTTCTCTTTCACATCAATGTTCCTCTCTCTTTCTCCCCCTCTTTCTGTAAAACTAATGAAAACATATTCTTGGGTGAGGATTAAAAATAAAAAAAATGACACAGTAATATGGAGAACATCTGATTCCTCAGGTGGAAACCCAGAAGCAGGAAGTCCAGAGGAATTAAACATTAAACTCAACATTGTAAGAATTGTGCATTTGTCCTTCTTTAAGAAGACAAAAGTGAACAAGTAAATGACTTCTAAGTGAGATACTTTGGGAACAATATTTAAATTAACTGCAACTAAGTCATTGATGTCATTTTTAATTTTAAAAAAGCCCTGATGTTAAACATGTTGATATTTTATTGTAACTTTTAAAGTGTTCCATATAAACTTAGAAGTAAATTATTATGATTATTTATTCTTTCATTGATAAAACATTTCAGAGCAAATTCTAAATGTCAAATATTTATTACTCTAGGTATAAGAAAATCAAAGATAAAAATGCATTCTTTATCTTGCGAAACTTTTTATAAATTACTTGATTTTTTTCTGATAGTTTTCTTCATTAGCATTGTTCAATACTCTTCTGTTGGGCATCTGAAAGCATCTGAAAATATACTTATTTTCTATAAATAATACACTTCTATTGTCTTCCATGGAGTTGCCCTCAGGCCAGACACTGCTGTTTTGTGATATCATTTGCCTTTTGGCTTTCTGATGAACTGTAGTGTTTATACTGTATTATCTACTTATAAATAAAATGTTTGTAGATTGATGTAAAAGTGGCATAAAGATGCACATTTAGTGGAAGATGCAGAGATCTGAGACTTAAAATTGCTGTGTATATTTATTCAGAGATTACTAAATTGATGCTTTTGTGTTAATTGCATCATCTCTGTGATTATCGTTTTGTATTTAAAATAGAGTCCTAATAATGCTCACTTCACAGGGTCTGAAAGTCAATTGAAAGAAAATACAAAGATGCTTTGTTCACTTAAAAGAACAAAGTCTTATTTAAGCCATGGAATCACTTTTAGAGAGAACCCTTATAAACTTCCAGTTATAAGATGAAAAAGTTCAGGGGATCTAGTGTACAGTATGGCAATTATAGTTAACCATATTTTATTATGTACTTGAAAGTTTCTAAGAAAATGTACCTTAAATGTTCTCACCACAAAAAGGAAATGATAATTCTTTGATGGGATGAGGGTGTAAGCTAATGCTAGGGTGATGATCATTTCACAATATATGTGTATCAAATCAACTTGCTGTACATGTACACATTCAATGTTGTGTGTCAATTGCATCTTAATGAAGCTAGAAAAACATACACAGAGGGTAGTATTATTCTTTTTAAATATATATATTGATTTCAGAGAGAGGAAGGAAGAAGGAGAGACAGAAACATCAGAGAATCCATTGATCCATTGCCTCCTGCATGACACCCCCACTGAAGATTGAACCCAAAATCCAAGCACATGCCCCCAATCAGAATTGACCCTGGGACTCTTCAGTCCACAGGCCTATCCACTGAGCCAAGCCAGCTAGGGCGAGGATAATATTATTCTTATTGTATTCTGAATAGTACTTTAGAAGAGTTTCCTATGAAATTAGTATTTTTAAATATATAACCATATAAGCTCTCTAATGAAGAAACCCATGTTTTAAGACAAACTCTAATAAAAGTAACCACATATCTTTCGAGCATCTTCTGTGTACTAAGTGCTATGCTAAGAAGGCCCTGGAGATACAACAGATACTCTCTCAACCTTCATGGAGCTTACAGGTTTCATATCAAAGTAATTGGTCCAAAACATCAAATTATGACTAAATCATGGAAACATTGCAGAAAATTTACAATGCAAACAGAGATGAATATATCATGTCGTTTGCAACCAGGGCAAAACATAGGCATCAAAACAGCTTCTCCTGGTGAACAGAAATCTATGCTGCTGGTGCACAGAAATATGAACTGTTCTCAGGTAGATGCACCATAATAGAGAGGCATTATGGGGAAGGTATAGGTGAGGCCTAAATGTTTCCTAAAGGGATCACGTTTTGTGAGGCAAAATAAAAGAATCTGAAACACCCTACATCAAAGGACATTCAAAGAACATGCTATGTCTTTCTAATTAGACAGCACGTTCATGTAATAATTTCCCTCAACACATTAATCTGAGAACAGCTACAGAAATAGATAGCTTGCATTATACATTATAAAATATATTGTACATATTCTAAATCATCTTATATAATAAAAGCCTAATATGCTAAGTGTCCAGTCATCTGGTTGGCCATCCAACCAATCAAAGCATAATATGTTAATGATATGCTAAGGCTGCTCAACTGCTCGCTATGACATGCTCTGACCACCAGGAAGCAGACGTGCCAACCAGTAGGTTAGCTTGCTATTGAGGTTTGGCTGATTAGGACTGAATGAGATGGGGTGGACATGCCTTGGAGCCCTCTCATGGTCCTGCCCCGCTGGTCAACCTCTCTGTCCCTCTCCAGCCCCAATTGTGCACCAGTGGAGTCCCTCTGCCTGGCCTGTGCTTTCTCAGAATCTGGGATGAGGGACTTTACCTCCAGTGCAAGAATTTAGTGCACCGGGCCTCTAGTAATAGAAATAAAACAATGTGTCTCTCTAAGAAGAAACCAAAGCAAAAAGGCCACACAATTAATTTCAGAGATATAAAAATGACCTAAGATAAATTCATAGTCCCTTTTCTACTTTAAAAAACAGAAAACATATATTTTAAAATTGATTTTAGGGAGAAAGAGAGAGAGGTTGATTTCCTCCCCCACCAGGGTTTGGAACCTGAAACCTGGGTATGTGCTCAAACCAGGAATTGATCCTGCCACCTTTTGGTGTGGGGGACTGATAACACTCAACAACTGAGCCACTTGGCCAGAATGAAACTGTATCTTAATAAAACATTCCTTTGCTTTGACTTTGGGGATAATTGTATTGCTTCATAATTAAGTATAATGCTGAATATTATAAAACACTACTCAGTGTCCTTCCTAATCATTAAGCACTGGAAGCATTCTTACAAATGTCAGGAAAGGAGGGTGGCACCATCGTTGATTGTTTACATTGCTCCCGATGCCCTAATCATTTCAATTAAAACAAAATATGAGGAACACAGGAGAAAGGAGGCAACAAGGTTATTGTCATTACTAGTAGATGATCAGGATACATTCCTGGAAGTGCCTAGCGTACCAGAAGACAATGAACACTGTTAGAAAGCATAAAGTAGGTCAATAGTGTTACTAGTCACAAGATTAAATAGGTTTCCAAGATCAAAAATAGCCAATGAAAATGTGCATACACACTTACCAAATGAATGAGTTACTGCCTCTTTAGGGAGGGACTTCTTTCAGAGAAAAGGGTTTTTTATTTTGTCCTTAACTCGTGGAACATTATTGCCTATGATCTCTGCAACACCCTCTCTTGTTTACTTAGTTATTTATTTATTGCTTTTTTCTCAGTATCCACTTATTACTCCCTTAACATCCTAGCAAAAAACTTAGTCTGTGTAATATGTCCTTGCAAAACACTTTATTACATGAAAGCCTGCACATTACTTCTTGATGTACAATTTTACTTATTCCCTCTCCCAGTGAAGCAGTTAATTAATTTTTCAATTAAAAAGTTTCTTTCAAAACATTTTCTCTTAAAAGTGTTTATTTCAGGCTCACAGATATGGGCTTGTGTTCTTATTGCATCCTTTTCATCCCATTGTGAGTGAAGGACACCTGTCCTAAATAGTATGAGGAGGCCAAACACATGACACTCAACATTGGAAAGATGAGAGTGAGTCACAGTAGTGTATTAGTCACATGTGACATGTGAGTACATATGACTGATGAAGGGAAAGGAGGACTCTGCAAGCTATGCTTGGCCATATGGGGTTGCACGTGAGATAAAATGAACCCCAGTAGGGGATGTAGGAGGCCAGCTTTGTAATAAGGAGGGTGTGAAGTGCTCCAAGATTTATGTGGGGGGCTGGGTGGGATTGGCTTATTTGAAGAATTCTGCAGACTGCCAGTGAAGTTAAGTCCACTAGATTGATGAGTGCAGCTGTCCAGTGGGTAGGGGATCTAGCTGGGTAGGAAGCCTTACCCACGGGGTGGGGAATATATCTGGCTGGAGCACGGGACCCCGTGGTTGCATTCAGGGCAACACTTGAAACTTTAGGCTTTACAACACAGCTTGCAATTCTGACCATATTTCTTGTGTCAAGGTCTTCCAGAGGTACCATAAAACTCATTCTTTTTGTTTTCTCCCTAATCAGCATGAACAACATCCTATTAGTACCAACTAACAGACACTGCATGCATTTCAGGGCAGTCTGGATCTGCTCTGACATTTCTGTCAGCAAATACATAAGACATTCATAGGTGCTGATTTCCTTGGCGATTTCACACAAACCTTGTTATATTCCAAAAGTGTGATTTCTTATGGCTCAATTAGAATGGGCCTAGAAAGGTTAAGTGGTTTATAGACTTTCTTATTTGCCCTGAAAACAAGTCACACACTAAAGATGAAGCCATTTGATCAGTAGATAAAACAGGGCTGAAGACACTGTATGATGGTGAGAAGCTTACAGTTTCTTCTGAGGAAGAAAACTAAGCCTAAATTTGAAAACAATGACTGAAATGCAGAGAGAATTGCCTCATTCAAGGGATTTAATGGAGAAGAAAAATCGGAGCTTTCCTGCCTGGAGCAGATAAAGGACCTCCAGACTGCTCTTATTAGGGGGAAAGAAGCTATGCATTCTGACAAAAGGATTACTGGGACAAGAGGTGGGTTGTGCCTGAACAGCACCCTGGAGTGTAGCTTATAGGAAGGGAGGGCAGGGGGAAGGTAGGATTACACTGGAGTCACCAGAAGTGGCCCAGAGAAGAAGGTCACAGGAGGGGCCGGTCTGTGAGCCAACCTTCCTCCTTGTGCTTCCTGAGTACCAAGGAGGGTGTTATACTAGCCATGACATTCAGTGAAGAGTTTTGTAACCTTTGTTTTCACATTAGTGTTATCCTCTGTTAACTTAAACACATTCTAACCTGTAAGGAATTTTGTGAGTTTATTTGAGCCAAACTATTGACAGTTGCCAGGAAGCAGAATCTCAACATATTGAGATAATACTCCAGAGAATGGCAGTTCTTCATCTTGTTTTATACATTACAATCAAAGGAGGAGATGCTAGTTGGTTACATGAAATCCATTGGCGATAGATTAGGGAAGCAGGAGGTGGGAGAAAGCAAAACAGGGAAACTTCTGGGATTGGATAAAAAGTAAAATGATAGACACATGCTTCTTTTACTTAGGTGGGTACAGGATAGTTAGCAGTGAACAATGGACAGGATAATAACAATGAAGGAATCTATGGTCTCAGTCCTGGAGCCCAGGTGGATTGGTTATGTCCTGATGGGTCTGGAAGAAGGGAAGTTACAAGTAGACATTTCACAAGCAAGTTATCTTAGATACAAAAAGTCAGTAGGCTCAGTTCAGGTAAAGATTGACCTTTATCAGGGAAGACACTGGTCTAGGACATGGCTACCTACTATAAGCTGCTTTTAGTTAAAGTTTTAATTTCAGACCCCCCCGTTGTGGTTACTTTATGTCTTTGAGTTTGTAAAACTGACAGGCAGGCCACCCCTGAGCTAGTCAAGTTAGCATGTGGCCTTTTTTTTTGTCCACACCTCTTTAGCAAATGATTGAAGATGGAAGGCTCAGACCCCTCAGGGATTCAGAAGATTGAGCTGAAGACGCCTAAGCCACTGGCCTCTGCCTTTTGCATAGTGGAAAGGCACTACGCCCAGGCTTTAAGCAGTTTCAGGAAGGTCAATAGAGGGGCTACCTCACAGCTTTGTACTTGCACTACTCATACTCATTTGTGGCTGTCTACTTAGTACCACATTTATGTGTATAGTATCTCTTCTTTTTCTAGTGTTTAAAGGTGTTTTATAGGTAATGAGGTATTCTACATGTTATTCTCAACACATTTCCTTAAATCAGAGCAGAGGGAGGAAGAAAGAAAATGAATACCTGAGTGTGCCTCATCTTATACTAAATGTCTTAGTAGATTAGTCATAAATCCTGAGTTCATACACCTATGTCACACACTAGTTGAGGGGCCATTGTCATGTTTCTTACCATTTCTGAAACTAAGTTTGCATATGGCGTCATAGGACTGAGTTAGCATTTGATAAAGAGACAGTATTTGAGCATCTAACACAGTGCTCCATATAATGGATGATCCATGCTCATGGAAACCAAAGAAGGATAATTATTTATTATAATGAAATATTGTATGTTCAACCTAAATATTTTCATTTAAAATATTATGTCAATGGTGCATATAGGAAAGACTAAAACAGAACCTAGTACAGAATACAAAGTTGCTGGATTTCATCACACTGAATTTTAAAAAATATACTTTATTGATTTTCCACAAACAGAAAGGGAGAAGAATAGAGAGTTAAAAACACCAATGAGAGAGAGAGACATCGATCAGCTGCCTCCTGCATGCCCCCTACTGGGTATGTGCCCACAACCAGGATAAATGCCCCTGACCAGAATCGAACCTGGGACCCTTCAGTCCACAGACCGACGCTCTATCCACTGAGCTAAACTGGTTTCAGCTCATCACACTGTATTTTAGCAGGAGACAATACAAATTTATTTAGAAACTAGAGGCTCAATGCACTAAATTCATGCAAGGGGCTAGGCCCTCACAGCCTTGCTTCATCTGGAAGGTCATCTGGTCTAATCAGCATATTACACTTTTATTATCACAGATATAGAAAACTCAGTTAAGGGGAAAATCTAACACAGATCTTACTACTGACTAATTAGTATCTTACATAAAAGGTACCTCTAGTATTTGGGAAAATATTAAAAGGCTTATATTTTTCTAGCATTAGTCTGGATCATGGAAGGGTAATTTCCCTCATAGCTACAGAACCTGGCTCCACTCAGGCTCTGCCATTGATATGCTCTGGTGACCATCATGAGTCACACATACTCTCTGTCCTTCCTTTCCTCACCTGTAAAGTGAGGGGCTGGCTTAGCTGATGCCTATTACATAGAGAATAGTAGGCCCCCAGAGATGTTCCTGTTCTAATTCACAGCACATGTGAATTTATTACCTTACAGGCAAAGGGACTTTTCAAATGTGATTAAGTTACTGATTTTTTATGGAAAGCTTATTTTGGATTATGTGGATGAGTGCAAAGCTTTACATAAGAAGAAGACAGATTAATCAGAGTCAAAGAGGAAAGTGTGAGAATTGGAGCAGAAGTCAAAATGCTGTGATAAAGGGCCTGAGCTGAGGAATTGAGTGGCCCCTAGAAGTTCAGAAGAGCAATTACAAGTGTGTTTATTTACCTGCAGTGGACATTTGGGTTGCTTCCATGTTTGGATTCTTACAAATACAGGTGCATTTCCCCTATGTTCTTAGCAGTGCTATTTCCAATAGCTAAGATCTGGAAACAGCCCAAGTGCCCATCAGTAGATGAGTGGATAAAAAGCTATGGGACATTTATGCAGTGGAATACTATGCAGCTATAAAAAAAGAAGGATCTATTATCCTTTGCAACAGCATGGAGGGACCTGGAGCATATTATGCTAAGTAAAATAAGCCAGGCAGAGACAGATAAGTACCACATAATCTCACTTATATGTGGAATCTAATGAACAAAATAAACGGATGAATAAAATAAATCCAGAGACATGGAACCTCAGAGGAAAAGATGTGGAAAGAGATTAACCAAAGAATTTATATGCAGAACCCATGGTCACAGATAATAGGGCAGTGAAGGCCTGGGGAGGAGGCAGGAAAGGTAGGAGGTGGTCAATGGGAGGAAGAATGGGACATCTATAATACTTTCAACAGTAATGTTAAATTTAAACAAACAAAAAAAAACACAATACACAAATATAAGTGCAATGAACTTTTGTGTACAAGTATTTTTATGGACATACACTTTTGTTTCTCTTGGGCAGAGATTTAAGAATTGAATATCTGGGTCATATGACAGGTGTATGTATAACCTTTAAGAAACTGCCAAACTGTTTTCCAAAAAAGTCCTACCATATTACATTTCCACAAAAGGTGTATGAGTCCTCCAGCTGTTACACTCATTGCTAGCACTTGTTATGGTCAGACTTTTTAATTTACATTTTCTGGTAGATGTGTAGAAATATTTTGCGCTTCTTTAAATTTGCAAATGCATTTCTCTGATGACGAATGATGTTGAACATAACTTTATGTGCTACTTTGCCATCCATATATATTATTTAGTGAAGTGTCTATTCAAAACTTATGATTATTTTATTTTTATTATTTGTTTTATTATTTAGGAGTTTTGAGGAGTCTGTATATTCTGCATGTAAGCTCTTTATGATATATCAGTTTTGCTAATATTTCTCCTAGTCAATGTCTTGTCTACTCATATTGTTGAGAATATATTGTGGTTTGAATTATTTAAAAATTTGAGATCTGTTTTATTCCACAGAAACAAAAAAAATTATATTTTCCCTTGTAGTTTACTCTTTTAGTACTCTTTATTCTTTCTTGTGGATCCAGAATTTCATTTATTATAATCTTCTTTCTGCTTAAGGTGCTTTTCTCACCTAAAATTGTTATAACCTGATTTCTTATTGATAAAAAACAAAAACTAGCAACTCTTTTTTTTTTTACAGCAACATCCATCTAATCCTGCTTCAGTCTCCCAAAATTACTGGTCTAAATTTTACTTAACATAAACTGGCATTTCTCAGATATGTATATTTCACAGGAAAAAAACCTTCATTAATTGCAATTATATGTCTTTAAATAAGAACTAAGGACTTATATACTGCCATTATGTATATCACCATAATTTTTTAAATGAAAAAATATTATCTCAGAATAAGAAGACATTTTTGTAGTTAAAATATTTGCAACTTTTAGAAAATTCACATTTCTTCTTCTTACTTTCTAAGAAATGGTGGAATTCTTGCCAAGGTTCAAAACGCATCTGGGAATTCTGTTGGAAAGCCACCATCACAACTGCCCAGGAAAGGATGTGAAACTTTCGTCATCTCCAGGGCTCATGGCTCTGTGAAAGAACTCTAGGGCAGTTTCAGAGTGATGCATTATTGCACCGCACTTTCAGGGCATAGAGAGCAATAGGTAGGCTTAGGTTCTTTGTTCCATTTCCTAATGAAGACAATAAGTTTCCAAGACTGGTGAAAACTGGTCTCTGAAAATGAATAATTAATATAGATAAGTAAGCCATTAACCTATGTCTTACTAATGTTTCACACACTCAGTAGGTATGAAAGAATACTTGCAGAATAAATTAAAAAACTCTTCTAACTTCTGATACCTAAGTCCCATCAGCTCTTTCGCAATTGGTTTGAACTTGATTATTTGCAAAACAAATAAACATGTGCACTATAGTTTTAATGCCATGAGCCAAATATATAAAATATTGACACCTTAATAAACAAGTTTTTCAGTGAAAACAAGTGTTTTAGACCTGATTTTATTAGACATAACTGGTTAAATTTTTCTAACTATCCAGGCTTTCTACATCTTTCTCATGAGAAATCATTCACTAAAACCAAGGTCTCATCAAATCATTAGCTTTATTTTTATTTTTTAATTAATAATTGCTTTTATTTTTATTGATTAAGGTATTACATATGTGTCCTTATTTCCCCATTGTCCCCACCCCCTGCCCAATCATGCCCTCACCCTCACCCCCTGGTGTCTGTGTCTGTTGGTTATGCTTATATGTGTGCATACAAGTCCTTTGGTTCATCTCTCCCTCTTACTCCTACTCTCCCCTACCTTCCCTCTGAGGTTTGAGCATCTGATTGATGCTTCTCTGTCTCTGGATCTGTTTTTGTTCATCAGTTTATATTGTTCATTATTTTCCAAATTATAAATTATATGTGTTCATTATAAACAAATGAGTGAGATCATGTTATATTTATCTTTCTCTGACTTATTTTGCTTAGCATAATGCTTTCCAGGTCCATCCATGCTGTTGCAAATGGCAAGAGTTCCTTTCTTTTTACAGCAGCATAGTATTCTATTGTGTAGATGTACCAAAGTTTTCTAATCCACTTTTAGACTGTTTCCAAATCTTAGCTATTGTTAATTGTGCTGCTGTGAACATAGAGGTGCATATGTCCTTTCTGATTGGTCTTTCTGGTTTCTTGGGATATATTCCTAGAAGTGGGATCACTGGGTCAAATGGGAGTTCCATTTTTAGTTTTTTGAGGAAACTCCATTCTGTTCTCCACAGTGGCTGCACCAGCCTGCATTCCCACCAGCAATGCACGAGGGTTCCTTTTTCTTCACATACTCGCCAGCACTTGTCATTTGTTAATTTGTTGATGATAGCCATTCTGATAGGTGTGAAATTATTATTATTGCTTTGGCTACTCTCAACCCTTTCATATTTCTGGAATGAGAACGGCAACTTAATTCCAAGCTTCATTTTTCTGGAGCTGAATGAATTACAGTGACCTAAAGACCAGGTAGCATTTCTACGTAAAAAGTGTGTATTTTTATGACGAAGTCTAGAATGATAAAATTAAACCAATGATTTTTTAACTTGAGTATTCGTCTTTGCCATACAAAGTGGAGAGAGGAAAATAATTTTCACTGCTAAAGCATAAAGCAAATTAGACATAATGGTGCATAAAAGGCATACCATAGCATGCTCTTGAAAATTAATGCCTCTATAGGATATGAAGACATTAAGAGAAAAACCTGTCACAACAGTTTTACCCTATTCCGGTTTCCATGCTCCGGGGACAGCCACTCTCTGTTGACTGCATTCTGGGAAGCTGGCACTGATAATTAAATAAATTGTATTGTTTAAACCTTACAGTCATCTAACATGGCAGGAAGCCAATTCTTTCCTTTCACTTAAAAAAATGTAATTTCTATTCTATTTTCTTATTATAATTTTTTTTAAACAAAATGGTTTTATTCCAAATTCATTCTGTCTCAGTGGAATCTGTGGTCTCCTCTGTGAAAGCTGATGTCCGCAATGATGTGGCATAAAGCATTGTACTTGTAGCCAATTTGTTTTTGTTTGTTTGTTTTTTTTGCAAGAGCAAATACATTAGGCCTCAAGTATCCAAGTAATGTGACTATTAGATTTGCGCCTAAACAGTCTCATGTGGTTGTTAGAGATATTCCAAGGCTGATTTGTTGGATTTCAGATACGTACTGCTCCAAGTCATGCTGACTGTGTGTGACCAGTGCCTAGTGCAGCTGGAGCCTCATTCTGACATTACGTTTATTACCTTCAGGTTTTAAACGGAGCTAAAATGTATTCTCTATATGTGGTGGGAGGCACAAATCTAATTTGATTTATTCTCCAAATGCATAGAAATTATTCCTAAAATACCACTGTGTCTCTATTAATATAATGTGTATATATGTAACAGCCATTGGGGAACATGCATAAATAAAACCAAAAGCAAGGGTAATATAAGGATGACATTGACAAAGTGATCATGCCAAATTGCATCCATTATGACAAAAATCACTATAAAATAAAAAAGACTATTTGGATAAACTATTTGGATAAAAATTGTTTATTTATTAAAGACAAAAGTTAACATTTAGAGTTCATAGAGAGCTCCTAAAATAAGCAAAAAATTAAGAAAATGGAAAAATAGACACATGACAAGTTATTCTCTGAAGAGAAAATGTAAATGGGCATTAAACATATGAAAGGATGCTTAACCTTGCTTGTATTCTGAAAACTGAATTAAAATAACTCCGATATGCCTACTTTCATATATCATATCATCTGAAAAGGAAAAAGAAGATAATTGAGCAATAGTCATTCTTATAAACTTGCCCTGTGGAATAAACTTTAGATCATCCATTATGGGTGGTAAAACTATTAAAATTTAGATTATGTATAGTCAAGTATTTCACTTTTGCATATATCTCCTGAAACTCACATATACTTGATGCTTATGCAAGAGTTTTTACTGTAGCATTTTTATAAAGCAAAAATATTAGAAGCCTGCTATATAAAAAGCAGTTAAACTGTAGGACATGAACACTATGACATTCTATGCAATAATTAAAGAAGAGATATAAAAGGAAAAAAAGAATTCCTATAGTATAAATCCTTTATGTAAATAGAAAATACACAAAACTTATACACACACACACACACACAAACACACACACACACTAATAAAAGAGAAAGATGGACTATAACTCCACGACACCCATCAGCCAATCTTAAGTGAGTATGCAAATTAACCCAACAAAGATGGCAGGTTAATTTGCATATACAGGCACTAAACTGCTGGGGGCGGGCGGCACCAAGTGACCTGGGTCCCAGGGATGGGCGCCAAGCCCACAGCCTCCTAGGACCATCACTAACCCCAGGAGATGAGGGTAGCTGTGTAGCTTGACAGTAGACAGCAGGGCCTGCTTGGCCATAGCCACAGCAACCCACGAGCAGGCAAGCACCCAACAGGGCCTGCTTGCCCATTGCCATGGTGTGGAGCAGGCCGGCCCTGCAGAGAGCAGAGAACCACGGGGAGCAGGCCTAAGCCATAAGTAAGACATTCCCTGATGGGTCCTGGATTGGAGAAGGTGCAGGTCGGGCTGAGAGGAACCCCCCCACCCCCATGCACGTATTTTGTATGCCAGGCCTCTAGGATATATCTATTCAGGAAGAATAAAACACGCAATAGAGGTCATGTCTGGGAAGAACACTAACAGGCACTTTGACTTTGTTTGTATGTTAGATTCTTTTGACTATGTAAAAACACGCTATTTTCACAAATACAATCAGACAGTTCTAGATATGGTATCTTTATTAAAGCAGCTTGACGCTGCTCTAATTATAAATTTGGGTATGTATTTTGCTGTTGCTCTCTTTAGAGATAAGATTGTCTCTTCACTGCCTTGCCTTCAGAATAGGTAGCCTCTTTTACTTTTAGTTAAAGTAAATTAAAGTGTCATTAATCATGCTGATGTCTCACAGGATGTCCAGTTGCATAAAAGACATTGTGCTAAATGGACCTTGTGAAGCAGACATTCTAGATTCCCTACTGAGACGCATGCTTGGCAGAGGTTGGGGGATGAGCATACGTGAAAGTCAAGAGCCTTGGAATCTTGAATTTTCTGGGGTCTAGTGCTTTGTCAAGATATCCTTACTGATGGGAGAAACATTTTTTTGTATGTCGTACTGCATAGTACAAAAATAGAGAGATAGTCCTTGTGGGCTTCTTTGGATTTTTGAGAAACTCAGTGTTTTCTGTGTTGCTTCAATTATTTACAGTTTTGAGTGGGGCCTGGACCAGGAAAAGCCTTTTATATAGGCCCAGGGTACAAGCTGCTCTATCACTTGGAGTACATGACTCAGTAGATCTGTTGCTAAGTGTGTGACTTAGAAAGATATGCTGTTTAGAGTGAGTCTTTGGCAAGTCTTAAACCTTCCTAAGTTTTCAGCAGAGACGTGGGTATTATCTGATCAAATGAATCATAATATTAGATAAGCACAGTAGGATTTCAATTTAAAATGAAACTGATGTTTATGAAGTCAGGTTTTGGCATGTCCAGAAAGCATAAACAAATTGATAAACAAGTAGCTCAGATTCCCATGGTAACTATTCAGACAGCTTGGCTTCAAACTTTGGCTTCACAGAAATTTTTCCTAGGAACAGATCATTGCCATCTATACCACTTCACATGGCTTCTAACTAGGAGATCACAACACAAGGAAATGTGATAATGGTTCATATTCACAGAAATCACTAATTTTACTAATTTTTCAACATTTCAAGTTGGCTTGAAATATGTACTTGAAATCTCTGCAGTCTTATGAAAACCAATGAACATATATTACAACTTTCCCTTAGCCAGAGTGCCATGTTCTGGAACTAAGAAGTATCTGTGAAGGTGGCTCTGCCATTTATTTTACCAATGCTTTCTATTCTCGGGATCGCAGTGTGTTTAGAGGAATAGTAAATGTGTCCAGGATATATGGAAAATAGGGCCATGGCTCTAGAAAATTAGAAGCTAATACTGACTCCTGTCCATTTTAATCTCTTCCTGCTAATAGGCAGAAAAGGGCCAATTCCATTGTCTGGAATGATTGATCCTGACCACTATGGTAAAAGAGATTGCTGCTATATTTGGGGCCTGGAATACAAAGTCCTAGTGTTTTCTTATATATAGTTGGCTAATGGACCCAGATTCTACTATAAAGGAATACAATTTTGGATCACATTACCAAGTCCAAGAGCCCATTCAACCAAGGTTATGGCAGAGACTAAAGGGAACATGGAAGAGATGGTGTTAAAAGTTGGCTAAGATGTTCATATCCATTTGGGCCTGTGAACAAGATGTGGAAGAAGCAGCAGGAGCAATTACACTTCATGATGTTCATTTTTCATCTCTTCCCCTACCCACCTTGTTTGAAGAGCTCTGGTGATGAGTCATATTTGAGATCTTAGGTGTAAACATGATGGTAGCTCTTGGGACTCTGTCCATGCACATACTTTACCTGACCAAAAGAATTAAAAGAATATTGATAGAACAAAAATAGTGAGTTATCTGGATAGCTTCTGTCTGTTCCCACAGACAAGCTCTCTTCTTTCTCTGATCTTCTCTGTGCTGTGAAGAGGCTGAATTCCGTGAATGGCATCTTGTCCTCTGGCTTCCTGATTAGGTTTAGCCAGTGAGAGTCATCAGTTGGAAACTGGAGGAAGGGAGGAGTCAGACTGTAATATTTATCAGCCCAGTTTCCTCCTCACTGGTTGCCACCAGCTGGATGTTGCCGCTGGACTGAAACTCTATAGTCAAGCGAACACTTCTTCACAGCTCTCTCTTGGGCTCTCCGTAAACACTATGTCTCCTACCTCTTTAAGGTAGGCACAATATAGGAATAGTTTTTCAAATGTTTCGAAAAGGAATGCTATGTCGTTTTACTGTGATTCAAATTGTGGCTATTTTTTTAAATATATTTTTTATTGATTTAATAGAGGGAGGGAGAGGGGACAGAGAGATAGAAACATCAATGATGAGAGGGAATCATTGTTGGCTGCCTTCTGCACGCCCCCTACTGGGGACCAAGCCCACAACCCAGGCATGTGCTCTTGATTGGAATCGAACCTGGGACTCTTGAGTCCATAGGCTGATGCTTGTGACTATTTTTAAAAACAAGGAATTCTTCTTATGTGGATAGTCAATGTTCAAGAAAGTAGGAAAATCCTTTTGCCCTTCACTACCAGCCTTGGACTACTTCACAATTGTTTTCCTGGAAAAAGCAGGCTTTCTTGAATAAAATATTAAACCATATTGTACATTGTATTATAAAAACATTTAATTTTATGCGTAAAGTCAAACAAAATGTGACTCCATTCTATGTATTTTGTAACCAAACCTATATAGAGCCTTGTAAATGTCTGGGGCATGGAAGTCACGGGACAGCTGCCTTGAGGTCTACCAAAGGGAGACTGGAGCTTTGGGGACCTGCCCATTTTTCCTACATTCTCCTATTGTAGTATTTATCTCTTGATTATGGGATAAAAACCTTCAGTCTTTTACTAGTAAAAATAATATGAAATGTGGTTTTCATTGGTGTCTTTAATTAGGTCAGGAAAATATATTTCTATTCCAAATTTGTTGAGAATTTTTGCCTGAACTGAATATTGGATTTCAGATTTTTTTCAAGTTTTTTTTTCTTCATTTATTGAGATGATCATTTAGATATTTTTACTCTATTAAAATGATAAATAAAATGTATTATTTTTATTGATGAGTCAGCCTTTTATATCTTAAACAAATCCTATCTGATGTCTTAGCCTTTTTATTGGTTGCTGTATTACTAAAAGTCTCTTAAAGGTTTATTTTTTAATCTAGGAGCATCGTCTAAAACTTTATTTGTAATGTTTTGTCTTCTTTGGCATCAGGACAATTTTATGGAAAAGTTTATATAGAATTGGTGGCTTTTCTTCCTTTAATACAGTTCAGAATTCATTAGAGAATCCATCTGAGCCTGGCTTTCTGTTATATTTTAAACATAAATTCAGTTTCTTCAAGTTATCTGATTCTTCTTGAGTGATCTTTGTTAGTATCCTTTGAGAATTTTATAAATTTCATCTAAACTGTAAGGATTATGTCATAAATTTTATTTATTTTTACTTATTAACCTTTTGGTATCTGTAAATACATATTAAGGCAATGTCACTCTCTAATAGTTGGTAAAGATAATCTCTGTGTTTTCTCTTTAAACTCCCGATCAGTCTGGCTAGAGGCTGTTTTTCCTTTCATTTCACTAATCCAAAATTGCTAGCATTTGGTTATACTGAGTTTTTTTCTTTTTCTATTTTATTTCTATTTTTTTATTTCATTGAATCTTGCTACCACCATTTAGTGCAGGTCTATAATTCATGATTAATTCTTACAACTCTAAAATGTCTGGGAAAGTCTTTATTGTGGTAAGAACACTTGACATGAAATCTACCCTCTTCACCAAATTTTAAGTGCACAATACAGTATTGTTACCTCAAGGCACAATGTTTTAGAGCAATCTCTAGAAGTTATACTTGTTGAGAAGCAAGCTCCATTTCCCCCTCCCTGCAGCTCCTACCAACTACCAAGAGTTTGACTGTTCTCTAGATCTTATGTAAATAGAATCATGCAGTTTTTGTCTTTTTATGACTGGTTTATTTTACTTACTATAATGTCCTCAAGGTTTATCCCTATTGTAATATATGGTAAGACTTCCTTCATTTTAAGGCTGGATAGTATTCCATTATATGTATATATAATCACATTATTATTATCTATATTATCTATTCATCCATTGATAGATGTTTAGTTTGTTTCCACATACTGCCTTTTGTGAATACCAGTATACCTCAAGACATTGCGGTTTTGGTTCCAAACTAGGGTAATAAAGAGAATAATCACAATAGAGTGAGTCATAATCTTTTTGCTGGTGGAGGGTCTTGCCTTCCAATTAAAAAATCCAATATAGCTCGGTCTGTGTGGCTCAGTGGTTGAGTGTTGACCCATGAACCAAGAGTCACAGTTTGATTTCCCAGTCAGGGCACATGCCTGAGTTGAGAGCTCAGTCTTCAGTAGGAGGCCTGCCAGAGTCAGCCAATCAATGATTCTCTCTCATCATTGATATTTCTATCTCTCTCTCTCCCTCTTCCTTCCTCTCTCTCTCTAAAATAAATAAAAACATAAAAACACACACACACATACAAAAATTCAATATCTATGAAGTGCAATAAAGCAAAGCATAATAAAATGAGGCACACCTGTAATGTTGTGATGAACATGTGAGTACAAAGATCTGTACAATCCTGATTTCAGTTATTTTGGATATATACTCAGAAGTAGGGTTGCTGGGTCGTATGTTCTATTTTTTTAATTTTTGAGGAATCTCCATACTCCTTTTCATAGGACCTGTATGATTTTAGATTCCATCTACATTGTTTCAGGTCCTAATTTTTCTACATTCTCTTTAACTTTTGCTTTTTTATAATAGCCACCTTATCAGAGGCGAAGTGTATCTCATTGTGATTAATGATGTTCATCATTTTCTCATATACCTGTTGACCATGTGTATGTCTTCTCTGAAGAAATGTATATTTAAGTTCTTGGTTCATTTTTTAAATTCATTAATTTTATTTTATTTATTTATTTATTTATTTATTTATTTACTTATTTATTTATTTTGCTTTTAAATTGAAAGAACATACAGGACAGGGGAAAGACAGGTTTATATTTATTTGTAGAGAAAATAATAAAATAAAATATAATAATACAAGAATAATTCTGTTTCACATACTCTCAACTATAAATCTACTTTTGCCCTATACTGTATTTGTATATTTTCAAATTGACCCTCCTTTAGAAATAAGATTTTCAAATTTCCCCCATTTTATAGTATGTCTTTACACTCTGTACATTCTTTCCTTTGCTGTGCAGAAGTTTCTTAGTTTGCTATAGGTACCACTCGACAATTTTTGCTTTTGTTGCTGGTGCTTTTGGGATCATATCCATGAAATCACTGCCTAAACAAATGTCATGAAAATTTTTCCCTGTTTTTTTTAATATCTTTTAAAATTAATTTCAAAGAGATGAAGGAAGAGGGAGTAAGGGATAGAAATATCAATGATGAGAGATCCTGGAAATCAAGCCTGAAACCAGGACATATGCCCTGACCTGCAATTGAACTATAATCTCCTAGCTCATAAGTTGTGTTTTCCTACTGGGTTCTCCCTATGTTTCTAAATTAAGGTTTTATAGTTTCAAGTCTTATGTTTAACTCTTTGATTCATTTTTAGTTTATTTTTTGTATATGATATAAAAAAAGTGTTCAATTTAATTTTTTGCGTTGTGCACCTAGTTTTCCTAACACCATTTGTTGTAAAGAATATTCTTTCCCCATTATATAGTTTTGGCTTTACTGAAAATTGTTTGACTGTATATGCATAAGTTAACAGTATTTTTGGAATATTTAATATCTTCCATTGGTCTATGTGTCTGTCTTTGTGCCAGTACCATGCTGTTTTACTCACTGTAAATTAACTCTCATTCTTACCTTTGTTTTCCTATATATGAGGAATATAATGTGGCCATTCTCTTTGACATGGTTTAATATTTTCTCTTTATTACAGGTTTAAAAAATATGATGTGCCTTGGTGTAGTTTTATTATATTTCTTTTGCTTTTATGAAACTTTAAAAATATTTTTAGGTTTATGGTTTTTATACAATTTGGAAAAATTTGACCATTATTTCTGTAAGTTTTAAAAAAATTTTTAAAGATGTATCCCTCTTTCTACTTGCCTCTAGGGACTATCATTATACATATATTAGAGTGCTTGAAGCTTTTCCATAATATAACTGTCAATTGTTTTTTTGGAATTTATAAATCCTCATTTTATGCTTATTGTTTTCTGAGATTCAAGGGTCTTAAGTTATGACTAATAAGAGAATCTAGTCTCTCCGGACCATAAAATCTGTTAAATCCCAAAGAAATTGTAACAATTTATTTTTATCCCATGGACATACTGAAAATAAGGCAAAATCATTACATTCTATTGAGTGCCTGTGTTTTACTTTTGTTCATGCTCCACAGCCCACTCAGCTACTTCTCACAGCCAATCCTTCTTGTTATAACTTGATACTTTCTCCCCATGAAATTGTCAATTTAAAAATATTGTCTTGGTCTTTAACAAGTAGTCACTATGAAACCTAAATATTAAAGTCCTTTCTGTTGAGTAAGAAAATATATCTAAAAATTGATTTAGTTTTTGCTTTTAGTGAAATTTTTTCCCTCACCAATCTCAATACTTATATTTGTTCTACCTTTGACCCTCAACCCAACTTGTTAGCTCTGTTTATTCATGGGTGAGGAAGATCTATCTCAACAAGATTTTCTTCTGAAAATCTTCAAATGATATTATTATTGATTTGATATGCCAAACAGCCTCTTTTTATATAAACCAATATTCTTTCCCAAATAAATATGTGTTCTTAAAGTTTCTAGTTCAGACTATATAAGAATACCATAACTGTGTGGCTAAAACAGCTAACCTCTGTATCTCAGAGTTCTGGGGGCTAGGATGTCCAAAATCAAGGTGCTGGTACATTCAATGCCTGGTGAAGGCCCTCTTTTGGTTTGCAGATGGTTCCCTTCTTGCTCTATCCTTACATGGCAGAGAACAAGATTATCATTCTCTTATCTCTCCTTACACAGCCACTAATCCCTTCATTAGGGCTTTCTATCATAAGCTAATTATTGGCCCAAAGTCTCATCTCTATGTACCATCACAATGGGGAATAGGGCTTCAACATATGTATTGGGAAGGGCATATACATGTCCAGTCCATAGGATAAGACACTGTTTTTCATGTGGAGGAAACTATCCACTTCACATGCTTCCTCTTATCATCAGGAATTGGTTTCACTGAGCTGGAAACCTTGAATGAGCAAGGTGGCCATTATGTGACTAATGATTCATACTGTTGAGTGGCCAAGTAATTCTATGACTTTCTACAGTGCACTTTGATCCTCAACTATTTTAGGTTAGATGGGATTTAAAACACGTAGAAGAATTGTTTTAGAAAATACAGTTTTGAAAATATAGAACTGTAAATTGATTAAATTAACAAGCTTGCTAAACTGCAGAGTTCATTCATATTTAATAAAATATGACAGCTGCTGTAAGAATCAAAATCTTTTTTTGTGGAATATGCATTATGATTATAATAAAAATATCAAAGAATTAAAGTTCATGTGCCTGGGTTCCAATAGCTTACACCATTTATGCCCACACTTCAGTGGTTAGAGTTCACTCACCAATCTAACTGCGAGGGAAGCTGGGAAATGTAAAGAAACATGTGGGTTTCATGAGCACTAGCAGTGTTTGCCACCCACCAGTTGTCCTTTGGTTGGCTCACTCTACTCTTCCTGAAGTTTTCAGTGAATGTCTCACCTCCTCATGCAAACATGATTCTAACCCCAGGTTTGTTCCCTGATATATTTGAAAATATTTAAGATTTAATTCTGATTAAAGCATTTTACATCTTAATTTGGATATATATATATAGTATCAACAAGTTGCCCCTTAATTATGTTTACAAAAGTAAACTCTTAGAATTTCTACTCTCATATTATGAAAAATCATACACACTTAATTTTGTTAACTTATTAGATAATTTATACACATTTGATGACTTTGTTTCTCAGATTTTTATCCATATTCTTAGCCTAATTTATTAAGGGCCTTTGCCATTTCTGAAAGTGTTTATTTTTCTCTGAGATTGTGATTGTCTTTTGACTGCTTCCAGAGAGTTTTGGAGTTAAATGCAGTGGAGATGTATTCCATTTTTATTTTAACTATTTTATCTTTTTGATATTATTTAGTTTCCTGTCTCAGGTTTTAAAAGGTCTTCCTTATTTGAACTTTATGAAAATACTAGATGCCCGCTGTATAAAATTCATGCTCGGACGTGTGTGTCCCTCAACCCAGTTTGCACTGTCTCCAATCTGGGACCCCTTGAGGGATGTCCCTCTCACAATCCAGGACTGATGGCTCCCAACTGCTCACCTGCCTGCCTTCCTGATTCCCCTAACCATTTCTGCCTGCTAGCCTGATCACCCCCTAAACATCTCTTCTGCCAGCCTGATTGTCCCTAACTTCCCTCCCCTGCAGGCCTGGGTCAACCCTAACTGTCCTCCCCTGCTGGCCTGATTGCCCACAACTGCCCTCCCTTGTAAGCCTGTTCCCTCCCAACTGCCCTCCCCCGCTGGCCATCTTGTGGCAACCATCTTATGTCTACATAGGGGCAGCCATCTTGTGTGTTGGAGTGATGGTCAATTTGCATATTACTCTTTATTAGATAGGATTCTCTGGAATAACCATAGTTGAAGAAAGAAAAACAAAAGATAGGAATTAAAGAACTTCTGGTGGATGTTAGAGAGCTAATAAACCTGAGAACAGAAGTATGTGTTTTTGTTTTTTTTTACAGATGCTAAAATGGCTGGCTTTATGAAAGGCCAAAAGACAAAGTGACAGCACTGTTGACACAGGAGTCCTTTAATAAGTCCACTGACAATTGTGAGCATTTGACAACAGGACACTCATGAGAAATAAAGCTCATTTATAGTGATGTCACTCAGGACACAGTATTGTTATTTGATTCAGTCTCATAGCCAGAAAAATTGCCTATTTTTTTTTCTGGACTATGTGCCTGTTAAGTAACTCTCCATGGTTAGAAAAACCCCTCCCTAAGAATCTTCTCTCTCTGGTATACCTTATATTTTACAGCCTAAATTGAATTTGACCATTAGACTGAAAACATTACATTAGGTCAATTAATGAATTAATGTCCCTTCCCTATCACTGTAGTAGTTAGGTAGAGAGCCCATGATAGAAATGAACAATTTCTTGTAGAAACTTCTACATTTTCCACCTAAGATGCTTATTTGGCTGCCTCTATAATCTCAGGCATGTGCCCTAAAAATGTTCTTTGTCCCATTCAATGTCTATCCCATTCATCACCTGTTTTGTCTCAGCCTTCTTTCTCAAAGAAAAATGACATGGATAAATCCTTCATCATTTTTCTTTGTCTGGGAAACATTTCTTGATCAAGCTTGCACACCTAATCTCCATCCAACCTTGAATAAATAGGACTCAGTGCAAAATTTATTTGATTAAAAATTATTGTCATTGTCCAATAATCCACTAATTGCAAGTATTTTCATTCTTAGGGTTTTTTTTGTTTGTTTTTAACTCCCCAAATCAGTAGCTTCTCAAATTGTTTATCATAGAAAAGGAAACATAATTTTATTTAGTTACAAGTTTATGCTCCCATTGAAAAAGATTTTTTAAAAAAATATATTTTATTGATTTTTTACACAGAGGAAGGGAAAGGAATATAGAGTTAGAAACATTGGTGCGAGAGAAACATCCATCGACTGCCTCCTGCTCACCCCTAATGGGGTTGTGCCCACAACCAAGGTACATGCCCTTGACCAAAATTGAACCTGGGACCTTTTAGTCCGCAGGCTGATGCTCTAATTCACTGAGCCAAATTGTTTCGGCTCCCATTGAAAAACATTTTAATTAAATGTATAATTATAAAAATTATAAAATTTATACAACCAGATGTTAATTTTTCAATCAATACAAAATGACATGACTCTTCTTTAAATCCACTGAGGAAACTTATTTAGATAGCTTCTTTCAGAAAATTTTTGTTTATATGTTTTTTATTCATAATACTTTTTATAAGATGCCATTCATATTGTTGTGCTCTTTATTTCTTAAGAATGTCTTAAAGATATTTCCATTTTATGGCATATAGATCTACTTCATCTCTTTTAGGGCTGTCGGAGTTGCAGTGGGTACTTATATTAATTTGCTTACCTGGTCCAGATCAGACAGATTCTCAGCTTGAGAATCCCAAAGCTGAGCTCTTTTCTTCTACACTATAATGCCTAGGAAATCATTGTCCACTTACTATATTTGATAAATGAACTTACTGAGACCCAAATAGGATAGGTGAGTAGGCCAAGGTTATCACAAAATTAGCAGGAATGTTGAGACTGGTGCCAGGTGTTTCTCTTTCTTCCTCACTGAGTTCCAATGTAGTACTCTTTCATAATATTACTTTCTTTCAGAATTAGATGTACATGAATCTGTTAAACAGGTGGTCACCTGGTACCTTAAATGGGGCGAGACACAAAAGAGTGTCCATTTGTAGTGCATTGAATGTAAATCACAAGACTGTTCAGGGCAAACCCATATACTGTCAGAAAATCAGAAGACCAAAGGATTGTTAAAATGTTTCAGGGGATTTTGGGTGGGGAAAGCACTCAATTGAAGTTTATAGTATATCTCCTACAGAAAATTCCTTACATTTTGTCAATTTTGTTTTAACTACTCTGTTATTCCCTTCTTGATTTTATAAGTCCACTGAATATTTCCTGTACTTAGGAGCTTAAATAAACATCTAAAAATGAATACTTTCAACAATGAAGATAAATTTTTGGAAAAAAATAAAAAAGTTGTAATGTATCCAGTTTCTTGACATTTGCATTGGAGGCCTTTTCAGACAATTTAGTTAGCCATAATACTGGAAGTAGAAGTTGCTCTAATCTTTTCTGGTAATTTTTATTCAAGTATATGTACAGAAAAGTGCAAAAAATACTAAATGCAACTTTATGAATTTAAAAGTAAACATGAAACTAATTGAGCAATAAAATTTTCAAGTTTAATAATAATTATTTTTTGAGTTTTTAAATAAATTGACTTAGTCTTCAGTTGGGGTATGGCAATTGGTTTAAAAAAAAGCAAATTTTCTAAAGAACCCTATGTTTTATATTGGAGGTCTTTTAGCATCAGAGATATTTATAAAGTGAAACAATGTAAGTTGATGTGCAACCCTGGCAAATATTTTTGCATAAGTATAAAAATTCTTAACATTTTTCAGTAAGTAAGAGTTTGGAAAATACCTTCTAAGAAAATCGTCAGAGTGTATCTTTCAAATTTTCTATTCCTGAAATAATTTACTAACACTATTTTTCTGTTCTTTTTCATTTGACTGAATAGCTTCCTCCTTATAAAGCATGTTGATAAGGTTATTGGGATAAAGATAATCAAGTGGTTCATATACCTAAAATCTCTGGTCTATCACTTTTTTAATTTCACACAGTTTTGCACTTATATCTTCTGCCTGGGGATGGAGCTGGAAGTGAGTGAAAAGAGCACAGCATGTCAGTTCCAGTTATGTTCTTCACTCCCAATGTGTGGAGTGAACTGAGACATTTAAGATATAGCTAACAGATTGGAGTTCAGTTCAGTTAATCAAACATCGACTGCCTACTATCGCCAGGCATTGACCATATCCTTTGAATTCAGAGAAGTGATGAATGTCATGCCCTTCAGAAGAGAAAGTCACAATACAAATAATTCAGTAATACAAGGGCTCTAATAAAAGAACATATGCAGTGGTATAGAGGTATAGGTGACAGAATAACCAACTCTTCTTGGGCTTGGGGGCTGAACAGAGATCACAACAATGTGACGTTGAATTGATACTTGAAGGACTGGGTACAAAGGTCAACATGAAGAGACTGAGACCAGGAGCAACCTTTTATTATTCGAAGAAACACAGATCACATTTCCTGTCCTATTGAAATCACTCAGGTGACAGGCAATAAAGGTCCAAATCGAAGTGCTTTCAATGGAGAGAGATGTCAAAAAAATGTTTTGGAATTTATTTGGGGATTATAATCTATAGAATTTGGTGACTAAATAAGAGAAGCAGGATGACTCTAATTTTCTAGTTTGAAGTATTGGTCAAAGGTAGGTGCCATTTATTTAAGCCTTGAAAACTTTAACCTAACTCTTGAATTGATAACCAGCTTCTATGCAATACTATATTTAGTATTATTCTAATTACATTTTAAATGATGAAATAGCTAGACCTTAACCTCCAAAAAGTATAGATACATATTTTCTATATATAATTAAATATTCAAGAAATTTGATGTTACAAGTTATTTGTGTATCATTGATTTACCTTAACATACATCTATATACAGATTTTAGTCTTACTGGAAATCTAAATTACACAGAAATCCTGCCACTAGAAAACATACTTTATTACAAAGATGCTCAGAAATGTTGTTACAACCCATGCCCTATCGAATATCCTCAAAGTACAAAGCCTGGTCTCAAGGCGATGCAGGTTGCCTCATAGTAACTCCTGATTACTATAGGTATCCATCTCCAATAAAATTCAGTTACACAAGTTTTGCATCAAACTGTCAAATGCCATAAAACTCAGAGCATTTTAATCTTTCCAAAGGAGACCAGACCTATATAATAACTAAAAAATAACTAAATAACTAAAAAATGAGCCATTGCTTTGGAAATAAAATAATTAAAATTTCTAGTATATTTTATATTCTTGACAGTAAATTTCTAGTGAAATTTACTGAAAGTCTAAAAACTAGACAAATATGTATTGTAAAGAATCCAAAGGTTAAAAAGAAATGAACTTAAATAAAAGAAGTTTTTGCTAACAAAATTGTTTTCAATTTCAAATAATAGACATGGTTAACATTAGGACAAATATCATGTGCCTTAGAAAGAAGAATATATAACAATTCCTATTTATTTATAAGATTAATGTAATTATTATAAACCTCTCTCGATAATTTTTATCTAATGTTCTAATAAAAATGATCATACAGAAAAACTAAAAAAATATTTAATGAATTCTTATATGTCTACCATCTCTATTCTAATATTAACTTGACATTGCCCAAGTTTATTGCCTTGAGAATGTTCTAGAGACTATGGTTCAGAGAGAGAGAACCAGAAGTTTCACAGATGCTCTGAGTGGGGGACACTGAGATGATCATGTAGGGAGTCAACCTGAGTGAAATTTCTTGAAAGACAGAGATGACTAAAGTGCATTCAGAAAGAAATAAGTACCTTGAGAGCCCTAGATCTGTAATAAATTGAATTTCTACATAAATATCCCATAGAAGGAAAGCTTCAGGCTCAGATATCTTCACTGAAACCTACCATATATTTAAGAAAGAAATAACACCAATTGAAGAGGAGGGGACACCTCCCAAATTAGTCAATAAGACCAACATTACCCAGGTATCAATTACGAGAAAATAAATCTACTGGTCAATACCCTTCATAAACATAGACATAATGCAAACAATTCTGAATACTGTTTAGTGGTGAAATCCTATCTAATAAAAGAGTTATATGCAAATTGATTGTATCTCCACTATACCCACAAGCCATGCCCACCAGCCACATCCACCAGCCACATCCACCAGCCAATCAGAGTGAGTACGCAAATGAACCCAACCAAGATGGCTACAGCCACAGAGAGAGCAAGAGGGAGGCTTGGGTTGCCCCACGTGATGGAGGAAGCCAAGCTTTCTGCACATCCTGGCTGGCTCAGGCCTCTGCTAAAGGCAACAAAGTTTCAATGGCTGTGCAAACAGAAGGCTTGGCTCTGCTCCAGGATACAAAGTTTCAATTGTAGAAAATAAATAAATCCCAGATACCAGGGCCTCCATTTGGGTCACCAAGGTGTGTGGCCAGCCTGCAAACCACCACAGGCCCCTCGCCCAGGACACCTCACACTCCAAGGGAACACTCACCCTTGATCCAGGACACCCTTCATGGCAAACCAGCTGCCTCTCCCCCGCCCCCTGCCATGTACCAGGCCTCTATCCTATCTAATAAGAGTAATATGCAGATTGACCATCACTCCAACACACAAGATGACTGCCCCCATGTGGTCAAAAGATCCTGACCCCATGTGGACACAAGATGGCCACCACAAGATGGCCATCAGGGGAGGGCAGTTGGCAGGGAATAGGCCTGCAAGGGAGGGCAGTTGTAGGCTATCAGGCCAGCAGGGGAGGGCAGTTAGGAGTGACCAGGATTGCATTGGAGGGCAGTTAGGGGTGACCAGGCACACAGGGGAGGGCAATTAGGGGCAAACAGGCTGGCAGGGGAATTAGGCATCAATCAGGCTTGCAGGGGAGTGGTTAGGGGGTGATCAGGCTGGCAGGAAGAAGCAGTTAGGGGTAATCAGGAAGGTAGGCAGGTAGCAGTTGGGAGCCAGCAGTCCTGGATTGTGAGAGGGATGTCTGACTGCCCATTTAGGCCCCATCCTTGGGTCTAAACTGGCAGTTGGACATCCCGCAAGGGGCCCCAGATTGGAGAAGGAGCAGGTTGGGCTGAAGGACATCTCCCCACCACCACCACCATGCACAAATTTCAGGCCTAAATGGGCCTCTAATTTAATAATAAATATAATTAATATTTAAAAAGCACATCATGATCAGGTGAGATGTGAAACCAACTAATCTCTAAATTAATCAATGTAATTTATTAATCATAAAAGAAAATGATATGATCATAATAGCAAATACTGTAAAACATTTGAAAAATTCCATTTCTGAACAAACCATTAAAAAATTAGGCATAGAAGGGATCATCTTCAAAATTATAATCTTGAAAAAACAAAACAAAACTATAGCTAATATCTTATTTGTTGTTGAAAGACTAAATGCTTTCACCTTAACATCAGCAGCAAATCAGTGATGGTCTTTTCTTGTTACTTCTATTCTACCTGAGATTGGATGTTCTAGCCAGTGAATAAAGAAAGAAAAAAACAAGGCTTCTTATTGGAAAGAAAAAAGTAAATGAGTCTTTATTTGCAGAAGACATAATTTTCTATGTAGGAAATCTCATTGACTTAAAATAAAAAATGTAATAAGTATGTTTAGCAATGCCTCAGGGTATGTTGATCATTATGCAAAATTAATTATATTTCTATACTGGCAACAAACAAGTAGAGACAACACTTGTGAAATATGTAGGAATAAGTCTCCAGAGGATATAAGATATTTGTACACTGAAGATTTCAAAAAGGAGGGATTTTTGTGGATGTTTTGTTCTGCTTTGTTTAGTGGATGGTTAATAATTATAGGTTTAACTATTTTAAGATTAAAGTAAATATAGAAAATGAGGGTATTCAAATGAAGATTTCAGTATTAATACTTGGTATGTTGGTCTATATACATGTGTTTGTGTGTGTGTATGAATAATTTTCTTACATTTATAGCCATTTGCCTATGCTGATTTACTTGTTAGTTAAATTTCTAATCTTTGCTCACTGAATTTGAAGCTCCAATAGAACCATTTGTATTGCTCTGATTTTCTGCTGTATCCCCAGTGTCTAAATCATGCCTCCCATATCACCAATCAATATAGAAGCGCTGACTCTAAGACAGTATGTATCCTGTGCTTGTGGAAGGGATATAGTGTTAGGAGTCATTAGGGTGCTGGTAATGAAGCAAATTGGATAGTCCATGGAATGTTTACAAAGTGGTTAACTGAAAGGTTGGGAATCTGGCTTCTGGCCATCATCAGCACTGCTAACCATGTGCCCCTGAGAAAGCCCTTGGACTTCTTAGGTGGGAAATTAGACAAAGACCTTAATTTTCTTAATCTATTAACATTAATAGAATTGGGATTTTGCCCTGGCCAGGTAGCTCTGTTGGTTGGATGATTGTGTTCACCAAAGATTGTGAGTTTGACCCCTCATTGAGGCATGTATAAGAGTTAACCGATAGAGTTTTCTCTCTCACGTCGACGTTTCTCTCTCTCCCTCTCCTTTTCTCTCTCTCTAAAGTCACTAAGAAGATATCCTCAGGTGAGAAATTCTTAAAATTTTTACATTGGATTTTTATTTTTGAGACAAAACAATATAATAATTTGAAGAACAACAAAGAAGAAAAGAACAGGTATTGGTGGGAAAGACTCAGCTATCCAGTTCTACACTGTATAATAGGAAAAATGTATAGGAAGAGGAAGCACCAGCTACTTCTGGCTATAGTATAAAAGGTAGAGATTTTAAAATATTAAAGAAGCAAATAGACCAGTGGTTCTCAATCCTGACTGCATATTGGAATCACCTGAGAAGTTTTAGCAGCTTCAGACACCAGGCACCTTAGCCAGAGACTCTCCTGTAATTGATACCCAAGTAATTCTAATACACTGAAATTGGGAGACAGTTCCTACAGATTGGATCAATGTGATTCAAGATTTAGCCTGTTGAAGGGGAAAGTAATTGAGATTTCTGACATTTCTCTGACTTTTGAACCAGATACTAGTATGGGAGGATAAATATACTTCATTAAAACAAGAGAGAAAATCAAGAAGGAGGAGAGTATAGACTTCAGCAAATAGGCAATTAAGGAGGAAGATAAAGGAGATTCTGGGATCAAAGCAGAGGTAAGTCCCAAGATCCTGGCTTTGCAGTAGAATATAGCAAGAGCTTGGAGGTGTCAGAGAGATATCTTTAAGAAATTGAACTAATAAGATAAAGGATATGATCATCCATGTGTATCATTGCATTTAAAGACTTTAAGACTTCAGGAAGGTGTATGAAGAATTAGCAACAGGTGCAGAGAATCATGATGAAAAAAACATTAAATCAAATAAACAAAGCAATGCTGAGTTGTGGATGATATCTGTATGGGATATATACATTTAAACAAAAATCTGAATATACCTGTGTCAAGAGGGTGTGAAAAGCAGAGAAAGTGAACGTATAAAAGAATTGAATTATCATCTTTGTAATTTAGAGGCAATAGGTAATATACCTAACTGGTGATACAAAAGATAGCAGGGTATGTATGTTATTTAGAGCTATGGAGATGTGTGAAAGTCATAAAAAATACCTAAAAAGTAGAAGGTAGTTGCCTCTATGGAGAGGTCTGTGGCCGGGTTCCTCAGCCTTGGAGCTCCTGGACATTTGTTGTAAGAGTCTGTCCTGTGCATTTTAGAATACTTAGCAGCATCCCTGGCTTCTATGCACTAGCTGCCACTATCAACTCCCTCCCTCAACAGTGATAACCACAAATGTCTTTGAATATTGCCTAATGTCTCCTGGCTGGAAAAATCATCTTTGTTGGGAACCCTTGGATGGGACAGAGGAACAGAATTCATAATTTGTTACAAACATTTATAACTTGACTTTTTAAAATATGTACTTGTATTACTTTGATACAGTAAATACTAATTTAAAATAAGAGGATTTAATGAGATGATTTTTAAATATCCTTTAAAATTTAAAATGCTGAAAATTCATTTTCCCTGAGTACTCCTTTTTAACTGCATTTTTGTTGTTGTTGTAAACTGTATTCAGCAGCTAAAACTCTACTGAATGCTTTCTACAAGTACAGTTGAGTGTGTACACAGAATGGGTAAAATCTTATCTCTGATCTCAAATTACTTACAAATCCATCTGTGTATCTGTGGACAAAGAACAATATAATTATGGAGGGATTTGGGGAAGGTTTATGGTCAAAGGAAATGCCCTTATTTCCCCACTTCCCCTCCACCCCAACGTTAGCCTTCTGTCAGTAAGCCAGGTCTGACACACATACCCAACAATGTTATTTCCAGCTGCCCTTGTCCCAATTCTCTCTCAGTTCTATGACTATGACATCAGATTATGATTTATGTTTCACTGAGTTGTGCAAACTAAGTGCTAGTGGTATTTCAAGGAAGAAGCCATGACTCAGCCATAGAAAAGGTGGGCAGCAATCTTACAGGAGAGTGCAGCTTCCCAAATGTGTACAAAACAGGACTGTGCATCTTAAGTCCTTAGGTCCATGTCAGCAGATATTTCTCCTCTTAACAGCAAAGACAATATAGCAACCTCCCCCACCCATGCAAGTGCCTGATGGGGTTATCTTCATTTTCATGTTGCCATCATGACTGTCTGTCTCTGACCTTCGGTATTTGTTTGGTATGAAATTCAACTAAAAAATGATCAGGCTTGAGAATGCTGACAAGGCTCTAGGAATAAATTTCTTTCTTTTTTTTTTCTTCTTAAAATATAATTTTATTGGTTTCAGGGAGAAAGGGAGAGGAAGAGAGAGATAGAAACATCAATGATGAGAGAGAATCATTGATTGGCTGCCTCCTGCAAGCCCCCTATTAGGGATCAAGCCCACAACCCGGGCATGTGTCCTTGACCAGAATCAGACAGGCACTATATCCACTGAGCCAAACCAGCTAGGGCTAAATTTCTTTCTTTATAGAGCTTATTAGGATCGTTGGCCTTTAACAAATGCTAAAAATGTTATAAACAGAGTTTTTTGTTTGTATTTTGGTGAATGAGAATTAAGAAGCTTGTAAAACCTAGGTCTAAATATGGCTCTAAGTGGCAATTGGATGAAATCAGACAGTCTTCTAGCCTACCTTTCCGGATGATTATTTGTTTCCCAGAAGAAGAATAGTCTTCACCATAAATCTGTTTTGTTGCAGTG
The DNA here is from genome assembly GCA_011751065.1 of Lasiurus cinereus. Classification (NCBI taxonomy): domain Eukaryota; kingdom Metazoa; phylum Chordata; class Mammalia; order Chiroptera; family Vespertilionidae; genus Lasiurus; species Lasiurus cinereus. The sequence goes on from JAAGEH010000389.1 coordinate 1,136,563, forward strand.
AATGCCATTATTTGTTAGTACGGGTAGAACTGAGGGCATCTTCACATGGCATGAAGAAGGTTTTCATTTCTGTAACCCAAGAACAGACTGAAGTTTGCTAGTGAAACTGCTTTGGTAAATACCATCAATTCTCATGACAGATTATTTTCAATAATCCCAGGCAATTTTGCTGCACTGCCGTTATGTTTAGGTGATAGCAAATTAAAATGATAAAATGTCTTTATCTCTCACCTGCAGCTGTTTTAGCAACCCCATGAAATGAGTTTATACTGTTAGCTGTCCAGAAATATATACATAGAGGTGGCATTGTTCCTTAAGTATCCCACCAGTCACCGTGCTGCGTAGACAATCTAATGGTCCATTTCCAAAGAAATGTTTCAGGGTCTGTTTTTCAATTATTTGAGAAAGAGACACATTCATTGTTTTGCCTGGCAACAGGGTCATCTCACCATATACATGATGGTAAATTACTCTAATGGAGCAGTTGGTATGTTGCATTAGAGTGAAAAGAGAAACAGATTGGATGGAAATAAGGGATCATTCATTCCTCCTCCTTTCTACTGTGTCTGCCCTGACTACCACCGGGGAGCTTATTAACCTTTCTCCCCTGGTAAATGTTTCTAGAGAGCAGAGCTGAATCGAACAAGCTGTGCAGTCAAACAACATTTCCCTCATTCCTTACTGAAGAGGAATGTTTCTTCCGTAGGCCACTTAAAGGGGATGATTCAAGTATAAATTTGGACTTAGGTTTGTTCTCCTCATTGCAATTACATGTGCAGTCTGTTTTCATTTATGTGTGGGCTTTTTTGTCGTGGTTCTTTTTAGAAAGCTCATATTTTTTTTTGCTTAAGTACTCTTAGGAGATATTTTGTAATGAGCTTATGATTCCACTCCTTTCACAAACATTTAACTGAATTCTTACCAGAAGCACCATGCTTGGCACTGTGGTTAGAGCAGGCAGCAGAGCTCACCAGGAATCAAGCACATAGATTCACTGAGGGTCTAGCATGTCTCTGGTTATCTTGTATCTGAGCTCTCTTCCCACAATGAACTCACATATAAAGAAGAGAAAAATCAGGTCACTATCATCTAACATAAATTTGCTTATCAAGAAACCAAAAGAAAGATTAGTCAAATTATCACAATTGTATATCAAGACCATCACAGATAGTAGAATGTAAATTGTTCAGGGCTGAGGACTACCTTCGCATGAGATATATTGGCCCCCGACATCTCCAGCTCATTTATGCATTGTGGTGCGCATTGCTGGGACAGTAATCCACAATGGCGTGATTGAAGATTTCCACACAAGGGAAATTTTCAGACCATGAAAAGAGAAAGTCTACAGTACTATCTCCCCTCCCTGCCTCTCCTTCTGCATTTATTCCAGAAAGTGACTCTTTGGACAATATTAGGATTATTCTGAGAGAACTGCAAGAATGTAAAATATAAGTTGTCTTTAATTACTTCAGTGGCCATTCATCCTTTTGTTCATCTGTTCATTCATAAACTCATGTACTGGGTTTCTGCTAAGTGATAGGCATTTTGCTGGGTTTGAGGGAAATCATAATAAATAGAGGAAAGTTTGGTTTTGCCCCAATGCAGCTTACAGACTGGTGGAGAAGAGAAACATTAAATTTGTAATAAAAAATGTGTTGTGCAAAATGAAAAAAAACACACAAAAAAAAACAAACAAATCAAGCAGATGGTGTAATAAATGCATGTCTGGAGAGGACATCTGTATTAAAGGGAGAGGTAGAAACAACCAAATGGATGACTGAACAGGCTTTGTGGAATGACCAGGCTGGCAGGGCGGGTTAGTGAGGGAAGACCAAATGATTGAGCAGTAGGCTGTGTGGGGCAACCAGGCCAGCGTGGGTTGGGGGTTGGGGGTTGGGGGTGGGGGGGCAGTTAGGGGTGACCAGGCCATGGAGGGAGGCAGATAGGTGTGATCAGGCAGGCAGGCAGATGAGCAGTTAGAAGCCAGTGGTCCTGAATTGTGAGAGGGATGTCTGACTGCCAGTTTAGACCATATCCTGTTGACATCCCCCAAGGGGTCCCAGATTGGAGAGGGTGCAGGCTGGGCTGAGGGAACACCTATCCCCTCCCCCCCTCCCCATGCATGAATTTTATTTACTGGGCCTCTAGTTAACGTAATAAAAACTTTTAATATGGAGATTATAATTTCTATGGTGGTTTACTGAATGACACAGATTTTTTAATGGTATTAACATAAACAGATCACATGTTTTTAAAAGGTGTGTTAGGCTTTGGGGCTGTACATGGATCTGAGTTGGGGAGAAGTTATAGAAAGTGCAACTTGTTTGGAAGCTACTACTGACATGTTAGGAAAAGAAGCTTTTGGCTGAAGGAGAGGCCTGGGAGTATAGAGATCATGGATGCAAGGATTTTTTTTATTCATCCAACACATATCATTACTTCATTAACTGCTTGAGAACAGGCATGGTTTTTGCTTGAGAGAGAGGGAGAGAGAGAGAATTTTCCTGTGACTCTCTTAAGGTTAAAATTTGGGAGGTAAAGTGTTATATCAAATCATTGAAACAAACTCATTCAAAACCAGTTAAATGAATGATCAATTCCTCTAATTATTAGTATCATTGTTATTGTTGGAGCGCTATAATTATTTCTTTATGTATATTATCTCAGCTACCTCTCTTTACCAGTCAGTTAACAGGACTCTGGGTTCTATTTAACCCTATTTTATAAATGAGAAAATTGAGACACCAAGTGGCTAAAGAGCTTGGCTAAGGTCATTCAGAGAGAATATAATGAAACGTGAATTTCATCTGCCTGACATCTGAGTCCATCTCTTTTTTTAGGATGAAGACTGTAAATACCTAGAAGTGAGAAATGAGTTTAATAGTATCATTTGAAGGAGAGATGAGAATTTTTAAAGCAAGTGCTTAAAAAAAAAGTGGAGACAGTATTTCCTTAATTGAGTAAAATCCAATCCCCCCATTTGGAGCACAGTGAAACTACTCATTGGGAGTCCTGGTTCATCATATTTCTGTTCTTCTCTGGCTCGGGGACTAGGCAACAGTGAGAAGGGACAAAAATGAACAAGTTCACTCAGCGCATACATTAAAGCTGTCTTTTATAACTATGGAAAATAGTGTGTGTTTTTGTAGTATTTTCCACAGCTATTACTGATTTAGTAACTGAATTAGCATTGCTAATTTATCAGCAACAATACAGCCATCAATTGGCACAGTAATTACATTGCTATGCTGGGCTGGTGCTGAGACCTATGATCAAAATATCTTTTTATTGCACAGTCCATGATATAGTAGTCATTTAATCAGACTTGTTCATTTTTTTCTGGCATATTTATTCACTGTATTCCACTGAGTGAGTGTTTCAGTAAATAACAATGTCATAGTTTACGTACATAATTCATTAGCACACAGGCATGGAGACATGTTTTTCAAATTAAATTTTATATATTTTTTAATGTTGAATAATACTTAGGGCTGGACTTCTGTTTCCATTTCTTACCAATGTCTGGTTATATTGGGACCTTGATTAATTTGCTTACTTTAAAACCGCAGGCCAATGTAGAACAGGAGGGAGCACCATTCCCCACTGGACCATACAGGACCAGGGGCTGATGGGAATACCGCCCCTCAAACATAGCCGCGCAGTGAATCACCTCCAATGTCTGAGCCCCATCCAAGAGATTCCAATTCATCAGAGGTGTGGTCTAGCTGGGGAAGGGGTGTTTAAGAAATCCCAGATTATTTTAATATGCAGGAGAATTTGAGATGCATTATATAAGAATATAGTCCTTTTAAAACGGGATATGAAAAGAACAATTTATTCCCCCCTCCTCTCTCCTTTTCTTTTTCCTGGAAGCAGTTAGTAGTTATCAAATATCTACTAAGTGTCAGGAAATGTACTAGCTAGTGAAAGTGCAAGGCGAGCGGAATGGTCCTTGCTCACATGTTTATTACATTGGTTCTGGCTCCAGATTTGTTTATGGCTTCAGCTGTTCACATATCCCTCAGCAATAACCTTCTCCTGGTCCTCAGTGAGCCACACTCTGCACTGCTACAGTGATTTCTCAGAAGTGGAGTTACTTCCTACTAACTCTGTGGAGTTACCTCCTACTAACTCTTTTGATCTCAGTTTAATCCCCACTACCTTGACTTTTATGACTCTGTCCAAACTACTCTCAGCATACCATACACCTCACTCCAGTTGCACATACTAGAGATGAATTATGTTCTCATGTGTTTGATGTTTCATTTTAAGCTAGGCATAAGTCACCAGTAGGAGCCTTCCACAGGGCTTCTTTATAAATGCTTAGCCCTGACCAGGTGGCTCGGTTGATTGGAGCGTTGGCCCCTCCCTTACACCAAAAAGGTTGCAGGTTCACTACCTGGTCAGTTGGGGCATGTGCAGAAAGCAACTGATCAATGTTTCTCTCTTACATCTCTCTCTCTCTCTCTCTCTCTCCTTTCCTTTCAGTTTAAAAATAAACATATCCTCAGATGAGAATAAAAATAAATAAATGCTTATTAAAATATTTATTGAATAAGGAAATAATTATACGTATGAGTTAATAGGAGTTTATCCTGGCTAATTTTTGCTGTGTGAAAAACTACCCTAAAACTTAATTGCCTGAAGCAGTAACCACTTTATCACCTCTTGTGATTCTGAAGGCTGACTGGGCTCACCGGGGTGCATACTATATTCCACATGATATCGATTGGGACTGCAGCCATCTGGGGCTCACCTGGGCTGGAATATTCAGGATGGCTGCCTCTCATGTCTGATGTCTCAGGAGAATAGGGCTGGAAGGCTGGCTTCAGTGGGGGGCTAGGACTACTCAGCATCTCTCGCACATGGTCTCAGCTTCTTTCTCTTTCCGCTTGGTCTCTCCAAGATGTAGTGGTTAAACTTCTTAACAGAAGCTTGAGGCTTCCAAAAGGAGCATTTCCAGAGAGGACTCCGAAGCTTCCAGATCTCTTACAGGCTGGTTGGGAAGCTGGTTCAGGGCCACTAATTTATTATCCTATAGTAAAAAAAAAGTCACACATCCATTCCCAAATTACTCAGTAAAACAAAAATAAAAAACAGACCTCCCTTCTTTATGGCAGAGTCATCAAGTATCTGAGACTATCTTTAATCCATCATGGAAGCTTAACCCCAAATTTAAAACATTTAAAAAGTTTTTTTTTATATTTTGAGAGAGGGGCCAAATTGAATTTTCATTTTATTGTGGTAAACCTCTTAATGTGAAATAACTCTTTTAAGAGATTAACTATATCATATAGTATTGTTAACTTTAATAATGAATAACTCTAAAACTTATTCATTATTTATAACTGAAACTTTAAAACCATTAACAACTTTACATTTCCTCCTCCCCCTCCTTCGTATAAGCCACCTATGTACTCTCTGTCTATAACTGACTATTTTAGATACTTCATGTAAGTGAAATCAAGCAGTATTTGTCCCTCTGTCACTGGCTTATTTCACTTACCACAATGTCCGCAAGATTCTTTCATGTTGTCAGATATTGTAGATCTACTTCCTTTTTAAGGGTGAAGACTATTCCATTGTATGTACACACCACATTGTTTTAATCTTCTCAATAATCGATGGACATTTATGTGATTGCCACATCTTGGTACAAACAACATGGGAAGGCAAGTATCTCTCTCAGATCTTGATTTAACTTTGGGGACAGTAAACATTCTGAAGTGATTGCTAGTAACATGGCACTTCTAGTTTTAGTTCTATTTTTGAGAAACCTCCACATTGTTTTCCATAGTGGCTGCACCATTTGGCATTCCCATCAACTGTTTGCAAGGGTTCCCATTTTTCTACATTCTTACACTTGGGGGAAAAAATCAACATAGGAAAAAGGCAACAGAACGGGAAAGAATAATTGCAACCATATATGTATAAGAGGTTAATATCCAAAATATGTAAGGAACTTTACCCCAGTAGCAAAAAACTTAATTCAATTAAAACCAGGGGTAAAACTTGAATAGACATTCTCCAAAAAAGGACACACATATGGCCAACAGGAACATGAAAAGGTGCTCATCATCACTAATCATCAGGGAAACGCAAATGAAAACCACCTCACACCTGTTAGGATAGCTATTCTGGAAACCACGAAAGATAAGTGTTGGTGAAGATGCAGAGATGTGGGAACTTTCTATACTTTAAAACACCCCATGCCTGACTCAGAGCCCCCATGGAGCCAGCCTTCTGGAAACATTAATATCAGCGCTTCTTTGAGACCCCACTACCACAATGTAGGGTAATAGGCCCTGGAGGTGTTTTTTTGGTCAGCACCTAGCAGATCTCATTATTAATAGAGACCATGTATTGTGACAGCAAACCTGATCTTTTCCAGGCAGCTGTTTAGTAACCCATGTGCTATGTGTGGGGCATGGGGATTCATGTGTGAGTGGATATGCCCCTACCTGGACCTTGCTTCCCTTGCAGCATCACCCAGTCATTCTGTTGTGAGGCCTTTTCCTTCCCTTGACTTTGCTAGTATAGAGAGAATGGCATCTGCAATAAGTTAGGGAAGGTGGACATAACTGATACTGATCAAATAACTTCCTTACATACCCTTGGGTTCCTTGAGGACTAGGACTAGGTTTCTTTGATGGTTGTTCTGCAACAGTTCTCCTTTGCCTAGCTTAGTCTCTCCCTTTTTTGTTCTCTTTGCTTAATTTTTTAATTTTGATATCATTTCAGAAATTTTTTCAAGAATAGTACCAAGTATTTTATATACTCCTTCATCAAGACCCTCTAAATGTTAAGATTTACTCCTTCTCTCTCTAGTTCTTTGTCTGTCCTCTGTGTAGATAATTCATCTAATTTTATGTGGAACAGTTCGTGTCTCTGGATGTGGTACAGTTAATTGTATATTTCCTAAAAGCGAGAACATTTCTTATTGAGCCACAGTATAATAGTTAAAATCAGAGAATTGCCATTATACATATTCAGAGTTTTTCAATTGTCCCAATAGTATCTTTTGCAAGGAAAGAATTTCAAACCATGCATTGCATTCATGTCTTATACTACTTTGGTCTCCTTATCCTGAAATACCCCCCTTATTTTCCTCTTTAAGGGCATTGGCACATTTGAAGAGTACTGGACTGATATTCTGTATAATGACCATCAATTTAGGTTCCTCTGATGTTTCCTCATGGTTGAATTCATGTATTCAGTTTTGACAGGAGTCTTGTGTTCTTTGCTCATCATATCAGGAAGAATTGATGACAGTAGCTCTCATCAGTTAGGGTTCCTGCCAAGTTTTTGCATTATGATGACACTGTCTTCTTTTGTAATTAATAAGTATATTGTAAAATTAATAACTGCTTTGAGGACAGATAAATATATTATTCATTTCACTTTTTAACATTCTGTTGGTGGCTTTTGCCTGAATCAATTTTTATTGTGATGATTGCCAAAGGGTGATTCCTCTTTGTCTTTCACTCTGGTGTGTACTGTGGGATATGAGTCAGACACTGAACACTGGGTCTAAGTAGGGCATTTTAAGATGACTTTGTCATATAGGCAGGAATAAGGATAGGGAGGCTCAGGGGACATTTTCCTGAGCCTGAGATGTGCCATTCATTGTCATGATTCTCTTATAATCAGGGCTGACAGATCCCTAGTCAAATTTTAACCTGTGTCCTATACTTTGTTCTGGTGGTGGTTATATAGATAAATTTCTAGTTGTAGATATAACATTTGGTATATATATATATGTAATTGTATAGTGCTTAATAATTTATTCTTTATTAAATTATACTCAGTAATTTCAAAGAGCAACAGGGCAAAAAGAAAGAAAACAACAAACCTCTAACTTAATTGCTTAGTTAGATAGCATTATAAATGGCTTTATATATTGTACAAAACTTAAGAAAATATGCTCAACTATGAATCATTCAATGCTATAAAAGGAGAATTGTGGTCTTGTAATAGCACTTAGTGGCTACTTAATAACATTAATTATGTAGTGTGAAGGGAAACAACTGGCTGGATCTTTGCTATAGACTTTGGACTAGCATTGTTGCGGACTGGCATCCCCTACAAAACCAGGCCCTACATGTGACTTTTGACATAGGGATCCTCAGTAGGTAGACCAGGAGATACTTCTCTTCTTCTGAGTGGGTGGGCATTTTAAGGTCTCCATATTTTCTCCAATATAGCCACCAAGTCCCACATAAGCTCTACTGCATAGTAGGTGGGGCCCCAAAATGCCATTGGTAGGATGGTCTTATACTGCAGTCTCACAGAGTTGACCTAATCAAGGCTGGGATGTGATTCCCACAGCTTCACTCAGTAGCTCCCACTGCTGCTCACCCCAGCATGCTTCAATATTGCTTGTGATTCTTTTCCCATCTTTGTAACTAGTCTCTTTATCAACTGATCTTTAAAACCTTGAGTTAGTTAGCTTGCATGTTCTACTGGTACCCTAATGAATGCAGTAAACAAGACAGGAATAGAAGAAGAGGAGTGAAGTTTCTAGTAAATAACTGATGCATGATAGCTAATAAGAAATAAACTAGTGAAAGTATAACCACACCTGTTTATTTTTTCTCCATTCTATGATGCCCTTGCTATAGAATCTGCAGTGAAATATGACAATAGTTCCTGATTAGCCTTCTGGAAGCATGTGGATATATTTTTCTATTCTGTACAATAGCAGGTTATGTTAATTTTATTTGTGCAAAATTATTTTCCAAATATTGCTGAAAGAGGACCTTAGGATTGGAAGTGCAGGAAACATTTTAATACTTTAAACATTTTTATTTGCCACTTGACTTTTAACTGTGTAAACTTTCCCACATATCCTAACTAATAAAAGAGTAATATGCAAATTGACCATACCTCTGCTACACACACAAGCCATGCCCACCAGCCAATTAGGAGAAAATATGCAAATTAACCCAACCAAAATGACTGAGGCCATAGAGAGATAAGAAGGCTTGGGTTTCTCCAGCAATGGAGGAAGCCAAGCTTTCCACCTGTCCTGGTGGGCCCCGGCCTCCACTCAAAGCTACAAAGTTTCTATTATAGAAGTTAAATAAATCCAAACAAAAATGGCTATAGCCTCAAATGGAGCAGGAGGCTTGGCTCTGCTCTAAGCTATGAAGTTTCAATTATAGAAGATAAATAAATCCCAGATACCAGGGCCCCTGCTTGGGTCACTGGGAGGTGTGGCCAGCCTGCAAACCAAACAGGCCCCTTGCCCAGGCCACCGCATGCCCCAAAGGACCTCCACCCTGATCCAGGACATCCTTCTGGGCAAACTAGCTGGCCCCCATCTGTACACCAGGCCTCTAAGCTATCTAATACTATCTAATAAAAGAATAATATGCAAATTGACCATCACTCCAACACACAAGATGGCTGCCCCCATGAGATCAAAGATGACTGCTCTCATGTGGACACAAGATGGCCACCACAAGATAGCCAGCAGGGGAGGGCAGTTGGGAGGGACCAGGCCTGCAAGGGAGGGCAGCTGGGGGCAATCAAGCCTTCAGAGGAGGGCAGTTAGGCATGACCAGGCCAGCATAGAGGGAAGTTGGGGGCTACTGGGCCTGCAGGAAAGGGGCACCCAGGCCTGCAAAAGAGAGCTGTTGGGGGGAACCAGGCCTGCAGGGGAGGGTAACTAGGGGCAAATAGGCTGGCAGGGGAATAGTTAGGCATCAATCAGGCTGGCAGGGGAATGGTTAGGGGGTGATCAGGCTGAAAGAGAGAAGCAGTTAGGGGCAATCAGGAAGGCAGGCAGATGAGCAGTTGGGAGCCAACAGTCCTTGATTGTAAGAGGGATGTCCAACTGCCCATTTAGGCACATCCTACCAGAATCAAGTCTACATGGACAGTCGAACATCCCTAGAGGAGTCCCAGGTTGGAGAGGATACAGGCTTGGCTAAGGGACACATTGCCCCCTACTCCCATGCACAAATTTCATGCACCGGGCCCCTAGTAAGTTTATATTCAGTAAAATGCAAAAGTAATAAAATGCTTCTACAATATGTACCTGAGTGTTATTGGAGAGGAATTGAAGCAGGAATAGGGCCCTTCAAACATAATCTTCTGGGGATAAGTGATTAAGCACTAGAATGGATATCATAGTCAAAGTCTAGCCTCATTTGTTTTACTGATGCTGCTGCATTTAGATGAAATGCCTCTTTATATCATAGGCAATTAGGCAATGAATTAGAAGAATAGTTATAAGGAAAACAATAGATTAGAGAGTCATTCCAGTGAAGCTGGAGAGTGAATGGGTATTTGAGTTAGTCTCAGATTCATTAGTCTTAGAGTTTATTACTATAAAAGCCAGACTCACAGTCCTGTAGATACATTTACTACGCTTAAATAAATCAAGAAAGGTTCATTTTCCAAAATGCCAGATGTCCTTTATTTCTCTGGTGACAATATAAATCTGAAGTTTATCTATGCTAAACATCTGTCAAATATACAGACTTGTTTAAGGGAATCACTGACAGTATAAAATTGAAACACTTTGAAATAATGCATCAGTAAACAAAAGGATTGCTCATTTTATTGGCAATGAACTAAGCTAAATAATACTATACAATGTTAAGTATATTATGAGTGACATTTTCTAATAAAAATATATCCCATATATGGAATTTAGAAAGCAAAACAATAGCTAATAAGAGTTATTATTCTGGTTCTGTTTTTTCTAATTTAGAAGTTCACACATGTAAAAATGGAAGTCAGCTAATAGTTTTTAACTATATTGTTCTTTCATAGTAAAAACAAAACCAAAATCCATAATCTTCAAGGAAAAGGGGATTCAAAATGTATTTGTTCAGGCAGAGAATTTAAGTCTCCAAAGGATTAATAAAAATTTCCCAAGGTTAAAAAACAAAACAAAACATTGCAGGCATTAGGTTGAAAACATAATTTAGCTTTTCTAAAATGCACTTTTGTGATTTTTCTGTTTTTCTGGAGATTTGTTTTTGAGTTGTTAAAGAAATACTTGCATAAAGTTGAAAATTGTAACCACATGGATTCTTTCATCACCGTTTCTCCCTGGCACTGAACATTTTTCTTCCTGAATGTCAGTAGCATCCTGAGGTAAATACAGTACCTTGTAAATAAAGTGCTATCAGTTCAGTGGCTTAGAATAGTCATTTTCAAGCCCATACAACAACAACAACAAAAATGTATAACGCCACAAATGTTCATTTCTTACTCTCAACACTATTTTAAGATTTTCAATGGCTTATTTTAGAAATTGGAAGATTTTAAAAGAGTGCTTAACATATGGCAAAATGAAGTGCTAGCCTGTGATTATCTCCTTTTTTATAGTTTTAGGCTAATTTTCTGGCAGTTGCTTGGCTGAATTTTTTTCTCAGCAGTCAATGAATTCACTTAAAGAGATATTCGAGTTCACTTTCTTGGTTTCTTTCTCTTCTTGTTTCATTATTTAATGTTCTTACTTTGCTTAAGAAATATCCTTAAAGTACAACATAGAAAGAGCAACTCTGGTGGTGTCACACTTAGGATTCTGCAACAATCTAGCTGTCATACCGGAGTCTCTCAGGTTAGAGAGTTACAAAAGATCCAGAGATGAGTGTCAGGAAGTGATGGTGAGAAATGAGGGAAGGGCATAATAGGGTGTTTAAGGACCCTTCTCAGTTTGTTTCTCAGTTATAAGGCAGCTTCTTGTCTATAGTTAGAATAAATTATTTTGACTAGAGAAATGGTGGTATGAGGTGAGGCAAGACTCAAATATATATTAAAGCAATGTTAAAATATTGTGTATTTTATTGTACATATGAATTAATTTATTTTGAAATGTCTGTATTAAACTATTGCCCTAAATAGCAGATTTCATGAAATGGAAGTATATACATTTTTTTTTTTTTTAGTTTTTTAAAAAATACGTTTTTATTGATTTTGAGAGAGAGAAAAAGGGAGAGGAAGACAGCAGCAAAGCATTGATGAGAGAAACATCCTTGATTGGCTGCCTCCTGAGGGACTGAGCCTGAAATCTGGGCATGTGCTCTGACTGGAATCAAACCAGGGACCTCTTGGTTCATGGGTTGATACTCAACCACTGAGCTATACTGGCCCGGTCCTAACTACATTTTTAAAAGAAAAAGTTTAGTTGGAAGCAACATTGTTTTACATATTGGCTGCTGTCTATCTCAGCCTCTACTCAGTGTGCTGCAACATGTTACTTCGGTTAATGAGGAAAATTTCAGTCTCACTCAACTACATAGTGAAAAACAGGAATATTTTTAAAACTTTCATATAATTAAGACTATTATTCTTTGATACTGTACCAAAACTTGATGATCCTTTCTTAAAGGTTAGTCACAATGAACTTTTAATCCTATGTTACATAAAAACACCTGCATCTCTTTTGCCCTTTTAATAAATCTTTTGCCTGTGAATGATTTTAGAAAAAATCATGGATTCACTAAATTATATAGTCTATTCAAATGTTGATACATTTCATTTACAATATAAAAAGAAACCACTTATGAATGTCACCATTGATCTCATCAGAAAGTTCTGTAAGTATTAGCATGTTGAGATTGTGACAGATACAAGTTTTCCCATATCCCGATTTTTATTTGAAATATTGAATTATATCTTTGGCAACAAATCCTTGTCATATGTTTTTCTTGAAGTGATAAACTCCTCTTGTTCATGTTCAAGAAAATGTCAAATTCCCACATTTTAATAACTGTTTTTGTCTGTCAGTCAATTTTTTAAGTAAAACTAGTATCCCACTTCTCAACTCAAAGTATTACACAAACACTCTTTCTCAACCATAATATTTCAGAAAATAGAAGTTCTTATTTTATTTATATTTCTTATTTTGTCATACCATCATGGATTGTGCAGCATCAATGTCAACAGAGTAAAAATGACAAATAATTATTAGTATGATTATGAAAATACTTCTGCTTCAGTAGGGTCTGTGAAAGAGCCTGGGGACCCACAAGCCCGGCAGGCCACATTCTGAGACCTGCTGTGTTAGACAACGTCCCAAGCCCTTCACAGATGTTAGGACTGATCTTCAGAGCAAACCCATAAAATAGAAACTATGACTTTACATGTTTCTTTGTTTAACTTGCTCATTCTGCTAACCTAGATACCTCAGAACTAGATATGAGTTTCAATAAAAAAAGCTGTGGTTTAACCTTTAAAATAATTAATAGTTGACATACACATAGGCATGATGTTAAAAAACAAATGTGTGTGAAAATTGACATGCTGACGTTATATACAAATTAATGAATAAATGTCCATGCAAGACTGTAAATTTCTGCTTCTGTCTATGATGAACTAAGAGGAACAGTATCTACGATTCTTCTCTAAACAATAAAAAAATAGAGCAAAATGTATAAAACAACAATTTTCTAGTATTGAACATGCTGAATGTGATTGCTGAGAGGGGAAGCAAACAAGTGCCCACTTTCTCCTTGGCTCTTTTTAAAATAATACTATGAACAGGTTTTTTGAGTAATGTGAAATTATTACAAATTCATATCTGTTGGAATGCATTTTCTAGCATACTTCTAAAGTATTATATATTAATTAAAGGCCCAGTGCATGAAATGCATGAACTCAGAGGGAGGGGGGTGTCCCTCATCCCATCCTATGCCCTCTTGCAGCCCAGGAACCCTTGGGATGTCCAATTGCCATGAAGGTGGGAGAAGTTCCTGCCACTACTGCTGTGCTCCCCAGCCATGAGTCTGGCTTCTGGCTGAGCAGAGCTCCCCTGTGGGAGTGCACTGACCCCCAAGGGGCAGCATCTGCATTAAGCGACTGCCCCCTGGTGGTCAGTGGACATCAAAATGACCAGTCATTCTGCTGTTCAGTCAATTTGCATATTAGCCTTTTATTATACAGTGGTACCTCGAGATACGAGTGCCCTAACATATGAGATTTTTGAGATACGAGCCATCAAGCGAGCGATTTTTGCTTTGAAATACGAGCAACATTTGAGATAGGAGTAATCGCTAGGATCAGCCGGCTGCACACGACCCACCAGTTTACCGCGACTCGAGTGTCTCATAGTTTCCCATGCCTCAAGGTTACAGAATGAATTAAACTCGTATATCGAGGTACCACTGTACAGGACTAGAGGCCCGGTGCATAACATTCATGTGTGGTTGAGGGTGGTGTCCCTCAGCCCAGTCTGCACCCTCTCCAATCTGGGATCCCTTGGAGGAATGTCCAACTGCTCATTTAGGATTGGGCCTAAATGGGCAGTCAGACATCCCACTCACAATCCAGGACTGCTGGCTCCCACTGCTCATCTGCCTGCCTTCCTGATTGCCCCTAAATGCTTCTGCCTGCCAACCTGATAACCCCCTAAACACTCCCCTGCCAGCCTGTTTGCCCCTAACTTCTCTCCCCTACAGGCCTAGTCACCCCTAACTGCCCTCCCCTGCAGACCTGGTTGCCCCCAACTGCCCTTTCTTGCAGGCCCAGTCACCCTCAACTTCCTTCCTCTGCTGGCCTAGTTATCCCTAACTGCCCTCCCCTGCAGGTTTGATCTCCCCAAACTGCCCTCCCTTGCAGACCTGGTTTCTCCCAAGTGTCCTCCCCAGCTGGCTATCTTGTGTCCACATGGGGGCAGCCATCTTTGACCACATGGGGGCAGCCATCTTTGACCACATGGGGACAACCATCTTGTGTATTGGAGTGATGGTCAATTTGCATATTACTCTTTTATTAGATAGGATAGGAAAAAACTTGGGGTTAAAATTATGTTTGTTAATTCTCACAAATGAATTGTAATATTTGTTTACAATGAGAATAGAGAAGAAGGTCAATTTTTTTTTTAAGATGACTTTGGGGAAAATACAACCTTAATAATTTCACAATTTTTTGACAAGTTGAGTTTTTGACAAAGTGTCATGTTCATATTTCTTTCAGGGTAGTGATAACTAGGATTCATGCTAGAGAAAAATATAAACTATCAAACAAAGAAAGATAATGAAATGTGTCCTGCAGGGACAACAACATCCTATGTCAATAAAAATGCATTACAACTGGTATAGCTCAGTGGTGGAGCATGGACCTATAAACCAGGAGGGCACTACACATGCCTGGTCAGGACACATACACTGGTTGCAGGTTTGGCCCCAGTAGGGGGCATGCAAGAGGCAGTCAGTCAAGAATTCTCTCACATCATTGATGATGTTTCTATCTCTTTCCCTTTCCCTTCTTCTCTGAAGTAATAAAAATATTTTTAAATGCATTACATTCAAGTAGATATCCATTTTTCCAGATCACAAATTAGTAATTTAGAAAAATCTCTCCTTTTCTCTCTCTCTCTCTCTCTCTCTCTCTCTCTCTCTCTCTCTCTCTCACACACACACACACACACACAGATTTGCCTTTTAGTAAATAATTAAATTTGAGGTTACTTAAATCAGTATTTTTTATGATCTAAATGTTTTCCAAATCTATCGTATATAAAGAAAATTGTGAACAATTTATATTAAGGCCAGAAAAACTCAAATCATTCATTTTTACAAATGTAGCTAAGAGTCAAGGTTAATCAGAGCATTCAAAATGATTTAAAGTATCTCTTCTAAAAGATCAGCTAAATAAAAGAAATGTATCATCCTTTTTCATTTCTTTACCTTCAACTACATTCAAAATATTCAGCTCAATACAAGGTCGATTCTTTGTCATTTTGGTTATATAAGAAAGCTTTTTTGCAAAAATAATAGACCACTAGATTATTTTACTTGCTAGTCTTCAATGTATATTAAATATCAAGCAACAAATTTTATTAAAATAACTTGACCTGGTTTTAATACATTCTTTCTCTGTACAATTTCAACTTTTGGAGAAATTTGAGTGCTATATTTCTTCTACTTTCCTTGGATTTTTTGACGACTTCAAGCTACTTTTTTGCAAGACTTTTTGACAAGAAAATTTTAATACAAGCTCTAATTCATTTACTAATTTTTAAAGATACATTTAGTATGCACTTTCTATGTACCAGCACTATGCTTAGCCATTGATACTATACTAGTGAATAATACAGAACTGTTTTTCTACTCTACACCCATGACTATTCTTTTTAGAAGAAAAACTAATACTAAAACATCTCTTGCTATGACCATGGATGTTATAAAGAAGAAAGTGAGGGCTTTGTTGGAGCATTTTCCATGAGGATTGACTCAACTTTGTTATATAAAGACAATGTATGGAGTCAGGGACCTGATGATAGGAGTAGCAAGGGAATAAGAAATCTGTATTAACTTTTGGAGGTGAGATCAGGCATATTTCAAAACAAATGAAATTTGAGGTAGCAGAGACCAGAGATCTGAAAATCAGGCATTGATACTCTGTGTTAAGAGCAATTTTAGCAAGCTTGGATTTTATCTTCAAGTCTGTTGAAATTTATTGAAGGATATAAAGCATGAGAACAATATACTTAAAAGATAGTTTCGGACATGCTACTTTGAGTTAATATGAAGAAGAATCTTGCTGTGTTGATTATGTGGATGTAAGGGAAGAGAAATAGGAGGCCCTTCAGCTCTCCAAGGGACAGAACATGGGGGCTTAGGCTCACCTG
The DNA here is from genome assembly GCA_011751065.1 of Lasiurus cinereus. Lineage (NCBI taxonomy): Eukaryota > Metazoa > Chordata > Mammalia > Chiroptera > Vespertilionidae > Lasiurus > Lasiurus cinereus. Next base: position 1,153,154 of record JAAGEH010000389.1, read on the forward strand.
ATAGCACTTTACATAGCCAAGTCTGTGCTCCCAGCAAACAACGTCTCACACAAAGCCCACGAAATAGAATTTACCTGCAGAGTCCCTTTATAAGTCTTTCACATTACAAAAGAGGATCTAACAACAGAACTCTCTGGACACTTGATCGATAGTTTTAAAAACTCCAATTTTCTTTACTAATTCTTTTAATTAAAATATTGTCTTCTGGAGGTTTTTTTTTTTTTGCCATTTTCCTCTATCTTATTGAAAAGTACTTTTAAGATGGTTGGAGAGGCTTAGTAGAATCAAATAAAATTTGGTATGTAAGCAGTAGTTTTTTCTATATTGTCCATGTTTATTTTAATCTGTAGTACTGCAGCTATGACCAATGAATACCCTATTTTAGTAGGATCAGTAGATAGACCCAGATAGATGCACAGATATAAGTGTGTATATATATTCAGTATTTGTAGATAAAGGCGTATGTTTAGTGACCAAGTAAAGAAGTCAAGTTTTCAGTTATAGGGAAATTGTTTTGCAAATTAGTCATTTACATTATTAGAGTGTATTACAGGGAGCAAGGCATTTTACAACCATTATCTTATTAAATACATGGAATATATATTTCATCTCTTCATGCTTTTTAAATTAGTATTCTTCCTTAACCTAAATAGTAAAGGTTGAAAGATAACTAATCAAATTAATAATATTCTTTGGGGGGGTATTGGTTACTAATTATAAGAAAAATTATAATTTTAAATACTTGTCATGCAGGGAAGCTTAGAATCACTGAAGAAGAACATAGCAGGAAATGGATTTTTAGTAACTTTCTTGGCATCTCAGGGATCTAACAGATATAATAACAAAACAGACATATGATATATACTTTGCAAAGGCAAAAGATTGATCAAAATGAATTTTTATTGTTGCAGAATACTGTTTCATCTGTAACTGCCTCTGGTCACAAACACACCATTGATACTGCTTATATGTATGACAGGATAATATTGAATTTGTGAAGTCATTCAAACACAGTCAAGGGTAATAAAAAATAAAGCACATGGTCAAATAATGATGGGGAAGATGACATTTGGAAAAGAATGTTACTGGACTCTAAATATGTGGACAGTGGCTCCTGTGGGAACCAAGTAGTGCTTGTCTTGTGTCACACACATGCTTCAATTGCCACGCTCAGCATAAAAAGACCTTGAGACCAGAAACCTCGGATGTAAGTAAATTAATAAAAGGAAGATAGGTCCCAACCATGGCCCTAACCTCACTGACTCTCAGAAAGGTTAAATCCAAATAGCTAATTGTGAAACTGATGCCTATCCAAATCATTATGACACTATTTTCATTTTTATCTTCAATTATATTTAAAGTAAATGCATTGTTACTTTAATTTGAATAATCTAATTGCTAATTGTATTCTAATTCTAAAATATATGTTCAATAATTTTATTATGTAAATGTGTATGTATATATGGTATATACACAAATATACACTTTTTTCAAAGAGGGGAATTTTACAAATAATATTTCTTATGTGTAATAATGTTTTGCAACTGATTTATAAGACTCAGTGAAAAAAAAGGAGAAGGGTAAAAACCTGGAGACAAAATCCACAATGAGGTAGCATTGGAACAGACAAGTGAAATAATTTAGTCCATCATCTTATTTTTCAAATAGGATACAAATGTATCATTCCTCAATGAGAATTATGATCTAGTCCTAATAAGTCCATGTTTAATGTTTTCCCATGACATTATCATGTATCTTTTGTAATTATTACTGATCCTGACACTTAAGCCACTGAGAGAAGTATTTGGAAATATATTAGGTCACATCTACCCCAATGAAAACAATATCCATTGGCTTACAGAGCTAACAAAAAATGCAGCTCCTATGGTTGAATAGTGGTGTGATTGCACGGGGTCATTTAGAATAGCTTAGGAAATACATTTCACAACTTGCTGCAGGAAAGAAAGGAGGGACCAGTTTTTCATTGAATCCCATCTATCACTGGTCAAAGTTGGCTTTGTGGGGCCTTAATTGTGATGAGTATGCAGGAATGCCCAGGTGCTTGCTCTGAAGCCTCAGGGCAGGAACCAGCGGCACAGGTTAACGTGAGCCAAGGCACTGTTAGGTTGCACCTGCATGAATCTGGACAGTCTGAAAACTCGTCCCTGGAGCACTGGTTCGAATAAAAGGCAAGGCTGAGGAGCTTACAGGGTGCAAGGAGTGGCTGATGGAGAGATCATCATAACCATCATATAGATGATGACCTAGAAGCTTAGGAAGCGTTAGTTGCCCAAAACCACATGCTGGGAAGTAGCAGAGAAAGCCCCATTTCTATATGATTATAGAACCCATGCTAAAGACCATGAGGTATTGCTTTCTTAGGCTTAAATTCTCATCAAAGAGAACTTCCACGATGTGTACACAGCGGAACTTCTCCAGGCTAATGGAGCTGTAACATTTTCTTTATATTGCTTATACATCATAGCTAAGATAAGGCAGCAGGGCTTGGTGACTTCCTGCAGAGCCACTTCCTAGATGAGGAGGCAAAGCTCATCAAGAGGATGGTAGCCTCCCTGACTCACATCGGCAGGCTGGCCGGCTCTAGGGGGGCTGGGCGAGGATGTTTCCAAGTGCTCACCCTCCAGCAGGCTGGGAGCCACCAGAGCCAGGTGGCCTTGCAGGCCCAGATGCGTGCCCCAGTGTCAGGACTTCTGTCTGAGCCGCTCCCTGAAGCCACGAGGCAGCATTTTAACCACTCTTACTAGTAAGCCATCTCCCAAGCAGTGGATCAAATAGAAATAAAACTTTATTCAGGGGGAAAAATAATATAAGATAAGGATGCAGGGTTATGGTCAGTACAAAACAACTCAGGCCAGCTGCCACAATGGCTGACTTTATAAAGATGTGTACTTGGTAGAAAACCTGTTCTTGGCAGAAAAATCTCACGAGTCAAAAATGCCGAGGTATGTGTTCCAGATTAGGAAGAAAAGAGCTGTCCGGGAGGCAGGTAAAAATTTCCTCAGTGAGCACATCCAGCCCAGAACCAGGGCTGCATCATTTCTCCAGGAGGCCTGATTGAGGGCACATGGTCTCCTCAGATGCCAGAGAGACATGGGGAGTGCCTCCAGAGGAAAGGAGAGCTCCGCTTGCCTTGTGGAGGGGTCATGACCTTCAAAGCTATTTGGTGTGGAGCAGCTGAATGGAACCCCTGCCTGTGTTCCCTCCACCAAAGTCGCCGTTCTTCCCTTCTGAGCTCAAAAATTACTCTTAGAACTTTCAATATACATTGGTTGTTCTTTAAAATACGTTAATGCTAAAAATTCTGCTTCCCCACATTCAATAGCTTAAGTTTAAACCCAAGTTATTAACTCACGGAACCAGAATGAAAAAAGGATTGCTGTGTAACAATGCAGGTAGAGAGTCACAGGGGCAGCTCCCACATTTGCATGGGCGCTAGTGATTTGATATTTTATCTCCCCTGTTCTACAAAATTGTCTCTGTCCACACAACGTCCAAACAAAGGAACAACCATGCATTTGACACAAGTATGCCTTTATCACTACAGCATTATTGGAATCTTAATTATAATCCACAATGTCAAAAATATCACCTTTTACTTTCTCTGCCCTGGATTTTGAAAACCGTAGGGCTATAATTAAAATCCAAAGAAAGTATTACCAAAATATAAAGGCCTTCACAGTACAGGCAATGTGTTTTCCTGTCTCTCATTCATTTTTCCTCATTTTCTCTGCATGAATTGATGTTATCAATATAGTTTAAATTATGTTAAATACAAGCAATAAATGGTAGCTGAGCAGGTGGTTGTCAAAGCAATACTTCATAACAAGAATGACTATATATATGCTTTTTTATTTTATTCAAATATATAAAATGGAGAAATATGTGTATAGTTAGTAGATTACTCTTCTACCCCCCTCAACCCTGGACCCCATACTGTTCAGGACAGGAGGTACATTTGTCTGTCCTGCCCCTATTTGGATGTAAATGAAAACAATGAAGAAGTGTGTGTGTGTGTGTGTGTGTGTGTGTGTGTGTGTGTGTGTTGTGGGAAGGGATGTTTGTATTTAGAAAATTATGTTACTGATAAAGCATCAGCAGTTAGTTTTCAAGTGTTCCTTCCTATTTTTAGAGTGAAAATACCTATGTTATTATTTCCAGGCTGTTCTCTCTCTGTTCTCATATCTCCTTAGAAATTAGCACAAAGATGATATATTTCCTTTTCCTCATTCTTTGACCATTCTCTCTTTCCCATATAATGAGTTGGAAATTCTATCCTTAAATATAGTTTGGCAAATATATGTTCATTCACTCATTCTTTATTTTGTATGTAGATTCATTCATTAATACATGTAATTAGTTCATTCATATACTTGGCTAATATTTATTGCTTATCTTATATCATACAGGCACTATAATGAGTAAAAAACTCTAAAAAATAAAAATAATGCTCTGCCCTTTAAGATCTTCCAGTAAGGTATCAATATAGATGGACCTATTTTCTAAACGTTTGCCGAATAAGATTAGACATGAGCTCCAAGGAGCACATGGAGGCCCAGAGGAGTGGGGGAGGCATTGCTTAGCGGATTCTATGAAAGGCCAAGGTAATGTACTGGGAACTTTCAAAATATATCATCAGACTGACTGTCATAGAATTGATTTAAAGTTAAGGTTGAGCTTTAAAAACCAGGATCATATCATTAGAGTTAGAATTTTAACATGCTTAGGATACTAAATCCTGTCTCTTTTAGAATCCCATTCCTGCATGCAGGTAGCCTCTAAGTCCTTAAGGAACTGACGCCCTGCATTGACTGTTTCAGCTTATGTTGACCTCTATTTCTCTCTAATTCGACCTATGACCACTGGTTTCCTTAATAAAATCAAAGCAATTCTCCAGGAACCTCATTCACCCTATCAAAGAGCACATACAGAATTCTTTGTGCATTGGGGGGCTTTGACTCTGATGTTCAGGGTTTTCCTTTTTAACACCACTAAAAACAAACTGACAGGACACTTATTTCTCTAATCAAATTTGAGGGAAAATCAGCTGTGTTTTTTGCTTTATATAAAAAGTAACATTTTGATATAACTCATTACTTTGTACATGAATAGAGTAATTTAAACCACGCTAAAAACTTTGTCAAGATTCTAACTTATTGAATTCAAAAAAACAAAGGAAAGCTAGCATGTTGACTTTTTATTTTTTTATATTTTAATTAAATTGTCAAGATTATATAAGCTTCAAGTGTACAATTCTGTGATATATTCTCTGTATGTTGAATTGTATGCCTACCACCCAAAGTCAAATCTTCATCCATCACCATAAATTTGACCTGCTTTACCCTTTACTACTCCCCCACCCTCCTTGGCTATTATCAACAAGAGAAGTAACAGGTTGTTAGAAAGGTTGTAGAGAGAAAGCAACCCTCATTCCTTGCTGGTGGGAATGTAAACTGGAGATTTTGACTTTTAACTTGAAGTTACTCATGGAAAAGGAACTCATTTTATTTTTTATACTTTTTTATTGATTTCAGAGAGGAAGGAAGAGGGAGAGAGCGATAAAAACATCAGTGATGAGAGAGAATCATTGATAGTTTGCCTCCTGCATGTCCTCTACTGAGGATTGAGCCTACAACCCAGGCATGTGCCCGAACCAGGAATCAAACCATGACCTCTAGTTCATGGTTTGATGCTCAACCACTGAGTAACATTGGCTGGGCTTTAAAAAAAATTAAATTCTCCCTGGAGGATGTTTTTCCCATTGATTTCTTTTCTTTTCCTTTCTTTTCTCTTTTGTTTTCTTTCTTTCTTTCTTTTTTTTTGAGAAAGAGAGAGTGGAAGGGAAGTGAGGGGGGGAAGAGGGAGAGAAATATCCATGTGAGAGACACATTGATCAGTTACCTCCCACGAACCCAGACCAGGAATTTAACCCAAGACCCTAAGGTGCATAGCCAACACTTTAACCACTGAGAACACTAGCCAATGTAGGAATTCATTTTAATATATATTTTTCAAAGCATCTGGCATAATAATCATAGTCTGAATATTCTATGTCATAGAATCTGGACCATCTTATAATTATATTCAGTTATCAATGATAAAATAGAGACTAAGATATTAAATTATATGCCCAGTGTGACAAGATAAAGGATGGACACTGTGGCCTGAGTAACACAAATTATTGAAAATACAGACTGCCTTTCTATTCTTACAACAGTTGTTAATTTTTTTTGCCATAGACAAAGGTAAATAGAAAGTAGGCTCGCCCTACAAAAATCAATTGATTGCAGATACATTCAAATGGATATATTTGTTTTGTTTAATTTCATTGAGAAAAATAAATCCTTTTCAATTCTGATTATATGTAATAAATCTGGGTCATGAAAAGAAACAATACAAAAATAAAAATATCCTGAAATCTCAGAATCCTTGAAACAGAGTGCACTCAACAATTGGGCCACTCAGCCAGGATGAAACTGTTAGTAAATCATTCCTTTGCTTTGATTTTGGGGATAATTGTATTGCTTCATAATTAAATGCAATGCTGAATATTATAAAACACTGATATTTTTTCTGGTTGTCCTCCAACATATATCTTATGGTATGAACACATACACAATATTAATATGTGCATGGAGTCATATAATATATTGAATTATACAGAGACCTCCTTTTTTCTAACCCATCTCTTTCTTTCCCCATTCCCAGGTGACTAGTATTTACAACCTTTCTTTAATGCCATGTAACCATATCCAAATACCTATACATATACCCACATTTGGTAATTGTCATTCTTTGTAAAAATAGGCTTATACTTCATATATTTCTTCACTTTGCCTTGAAGCGAGTCACCTTAAATGGTATTTAACATATTGTTTTATGAGTGCTTAATTTTCATGAAATGAATGTCACAATTTATTCCACAAGTTTTATGCTCTTTAAATGGTCCTTTCCCCCCAAAGATTTTGTCTTAACAAACTATGTTACAGTAAACAATCTTGTGTCTGTGCATGTGTGTATTATATTGGACAGAGTGAATGTGTATTCTTAAGGACTGGGTGTCTGTGAGTGTGTGCACATTTTTTTTAAGTAATAGCTTTATTGAGATATAATTTGTTGATCATAAAATTCATCCTTTTACAGTATGCAATCCAGTGGTTTTTAGTATATTCATAGTTATGGGCAAATACCACCATTATCTAATTTAGAGCCTTGTCTTCATCCCAATAAGGAATGCTGTTACCCATGAACACTCAGTCCCCATTCTGCTTTCCCTTATAGCATTTTTGATTCTTTGGATTTGCATATTCTGAACATTTTATATCATTGGAATCATGTAACATGTGATCTATTATATCTGGCTTTGTTCACCTAACATCATGTTTTTAAAGTTCATGTTGTAGCATGGATAGACACTACACTCCTTTTCATTGTGGAAGAAGGTTCTGCTGTAAGAATATACCATATATATTTTATCTGGTCATCAGTTGATGGACATTTGACTAGTTTCCATTTCTGGCTATCTATACTAATAAAAGAGTAAGATGTAAATTGACCATACCTCTGCAATGTCCACCAGCCAATCAAGAGTGAGTATGCAAATTAACCCAACAAAGATGGCAGGTTAATTTGCATACACAGGCACAAAGAGAAGACTGAAGGCTCCAGCCCGAGCAAAGACTGAAGACTGAAGACTAAAGACTGAAGATGACTGAAGGCTGAAGGCTTGGCTCCACTGTGGCCTGGGTCCTGGATGCCAGAAAACCAATTGCTGCAGCCAGGGGAGGGAAGGCCTATTGCATGAATCTTCATGCAATGGGCCTCTAGTAATATATAATGCTACTATGAATATTGATCTGCAATTTTTTTGCATGGAAATTTGCTTTCCATAATCTTGGGTATATATCAGGGAGTGGGATTGCTGGATCATATACAAACTCTATGTTTACATTGGGAAGGGTTAGCCAAACTGTGTTCCAAAGTGACTATACTCTTATAATCCCACTAACAGGTAAGAAAAAATTTTCCACATCCTCATTTTCCCTTCCACTTTTTTTCCCCTGTCTTTTTAATTTTAGCTGGTCTGGTGGGGTAGGCAGGGATGAACTAATCTCTCTGTGGTGTGGACTGGAATTTTCCTAATAACCACTGATATTGAGCATTTTTAATGTGCTTATTGGTCATTTATATATATTTTCTTATATTAATTGACTATTTTAATCTTTTGACCTTTTAAAAGTTGACTTTTTATTGTTGAGTTATAAATAATCTGTAAATATTCTGGATATGAAAACCTTATCAGATATGTGACTTGCAAATATTTTCTCCCATTCTGTGGTTTGCTTTTCATCTTCTTGGTGGTATTCTTTAAATAATGAATGAATCCTAACATACCTATATTTTTCTTTTTATTTAAATTTTATTTTTCCCAACACCATTTATCCCCTTTATGCCCCCTTCCATGTCTACTCCTCTTCTCCCCACATAATCACCACATTGTTGTCCATGTCCATAAGTTCTCTCTCTCTCTCTCTCTCTCTCTCTCTCTCTCTCTCTCTGTCTCTCTCTCTGTCTCTCTCCTCTCTCTCTCTCTTTCTCTCTCTTGTTTTTTGCACAATCCCTCCATTCCTTGCAACAACCTAGAGCTGGACAAGTATCATATGATTTCACTCAAATGTAGAATTTAGTGAATAAACTGAACTACCAACCAAAATAGAGATAGACTTAGAGAGCAGGCATACCTATATTTTCTTTGGTCATTGGGATTTTGCCTAAGCCAACATAATGTATATGAAACACCTTTCTTTTTAGAAAGCATTTAATAATTTTAGATCTTACTTTTAGGTATTTAAACACTGTTCCATTTGCCCCTGCTTCTTTGATACAGTGAAGCTTTCAAATCTCAGCCAAAATACTGCTTCCTCTGTATAACCTTCTGGACATTTCTTCCCAGCTCCTATTTCCCACCCACTATCCTCTTCAATTAATGTTGAGTTAATTTTTGTCTACAGAGATATCTAGGGGTCCAATTTCAATCTTTTGCAGGTGGATATCCCATTGTCCTAGCATCACTTATTGAAAGGGCTGTGCTTTCCCTATTGAATTGTTTGTATACTAATGTCTAAACCAAACTGATCATAAATATGCACATTTATTTCTGGACTTTCTATTACAGCCTACTGATATGTCTATCTTCATGTCAGTGTTGCACTATCTAGATTTCCAAAGATTTTTCATAAATTTGGAAATAATGAAGTATGAGTCCTCCTCCTTTGTTTTTTTCAAGAAAGTTTTAGCTCTTCTGAGTCCCTTGCACTTTTATTATGAACATTAGTGGCCCGGTGCACAAAATTAGTGCATGTTAAAAAGGGATTAATTGGAGGAAATATTTTAATATTGCTATTTTCCCTTTCTCTATAATGGAAGTGTCATAGATGAAAGAAAATTAGTAAAACATATATGAAAATCTGCCTCCTGTCAGAGTTTGAGGTGCACCTCAGGACTCAGAGTGAAGTCCCCACCCACCCGCACATGCCTTGAAATTGCATTAGACCCAATCCCAGCCGCCTCATCCCCATTGGGTGAAATCCAGACCCTGCTGGCTCCACCCCTGTCAAGCCCCGCCAGACAGGGGTCACAGCCTCAGGTCCCCAGGCCCAGTGCTGGGTGGGGGGTGCAGCCTCCGGGGGCCATAACCAGTGCTGGGTGGGGAGTGCAGTCTCAGGTCCCCTGTCCTAGTCCAGCGCCACACAGCCTCAGGTCCCTGTTGATCGCTTGTTATAGAAATCCTGCCTCCACTGTGAGTGTAGCCTTCTTGTGATGGTGTGAGGGTTAATTTGAACATTACCTCTTTATTATATAGAATTAGGTTCACCTTATTGATTTCTGGAAAGGGGCTAGATAGAATTTTGGTAGCAAATGAATTGAAATTTTAGATTTATTTGAGAATATTGCCATTTATATACTATAAAATCCTCCAATACATGAATGTAAGAGATCTTTCCATTCATTTTTCTTTCTTAATTTTTTTCAATGTTATTTTGTATTTTCAAGACTCCATTGCTTTGCTTTGGTAAACCACAGCTCCCTATATATGCTTGTCTGTCTCTCTGATCTTGAGGAAAGCAGTTTCTACTATGCTCTCCCCCATCCCTCCCCCCAAACACACACACTCCTGGGTCCAGGCAGGGAGTGGCTATTTTCAAGCTCCTGAAATACAAAACTAGCAACCTTAAGTCTTGTTTAATTCTGCAAGCATGGTCTCCTTTAGTTCTTAGAAAATATTGAAAAAAGCTTATTTTATTTCACCATATGGTCAGCTTCCTATGAGATGGTTTCTATTGACTACCTTTTCCCTGTGTATGGGCCATCTTTTCCTGTTTCTTTGTGTTTCTCATATATATACTTTTTACACTGCACATTTTGAATAATATTATGTTGCAGCCCAGGAAATCTGATTTTTCTTCTCTTTAGGATTTATTTTTGTATTGTTTATTGTTGTTAAAATTAATTTAGTAAATTTATTGAACTGATTCATAAAAATTGATATTCCATTTCATGTGTCTTAGCCTGAACTTGCCGCTTGGAGGTCAGCCAGTGGTGAGAACTTAGGTCTTTGTCTGCCTTTCCTGCGCATGCACACAGCCGTACACATGCCTATGGACTTCAACATCCCCTCGAATATATTGGAGCACTTCAAGTTCCTGTGGATTTTCACCCACCAGTATTTCTTTCTAAATTAGTTAATGAGAATGTGTTTGCCTACCTATTTTTAACCTCCTTGGGTAGCTGTGATGTGACCAGATGCCTCTGATTATTCATGACAAATGTCTTGGGGATTAAATTGTTTACACTAAGCAGGTTCCAAGTCAAGTCCAATAAGAACAAGTCCTGTGAATGGGGCTTCTTCAGGGGTCTTTAGAAAACTCAAACAGTAACCATTTTGGGGGTGGGCTTTTTAGGAAACCCAGACCCATTCTGCATATGCCAGTGACTTCTGGTTAGCTCATTTGTAAATACAATGGTAGTGAGGTTGTTTTTCAAGGTGACTGTGAAGCTGGGGAGCAGGGCTGGGAATAGTACAGATTAAAATGCTACAAAGCTCTCTTTACTTATCAGATCTCAAATGTATTTCTGAGAGTTTAATGGAAAGCTGTGGGTGTTAAAATATAAAGAGGGTAGCAGATTGCTCTTTGTATTATTACAAACCTTTTCTCAATGTACAGTTTTTAAAAAGTGATTTTGATAATTTTTGACAGTATTCTCATTACTTTTATAGGTGAGGATTTTGCGCATCTTTATTTTGCCATCCCATAAGTGCCTTAGGCAGCGGTCGGCAAACTGCGGCTCACGAGCCACATGCGGCTTGCGAGCTGTGGTTTGCAGCTCTGTTGACTAATGAGTTTGCTGACCACTGACCTAGACTCTCAATTCCAATTATTACAGGATGATGTTGTTCCTTGTGATTAAGACCCTAACCCAGTGGTTGGCAAACTCATTAGTCAACATAGTGGCAATGTGGCTGGCGAGCCTCGGTTTGCCAACCACTGCCTTAGAGTAAACATATTTTTCTGGACCACTGATTTTATTTCTATGGGTTGGAATTTTAAGAGTAAGATTACTGGATTAAGGGATCCTATATAATAAAAGGCTAATATGCAAATTGTCCCCTCAATGGAGAGTTCGACTGGGAGTTCAACTGGGAGTTCGACCAAGGGGCAGGACCGCCGGCCAATGGCTCATGGTCCCTCCCTCACTAGTCCTGCCCCCTGATCACCCCAACCTGATCAGGTTTGGGGCCAGCAGGCTAGCTGCCCATAGGCCTTCCCTTAGCTGGCCTGGCCCAATTGGCTCCCATTGGAGCAGAGCAGGCAGACCCCACTTGTGTACCAGGGCTCTAGTATGAATATATATATATATAATATATATTTTATTGATTTTTTACAGAGAGGAAGGAAGAGGGATAGAGAGTTAGAAACATCAATGAGAGAGAGAGACATTGATCAACCGCCCCTTGCATGCCCCCTATTGGGGATGTGCCCGCAACCAAGATACATGCCCTTGACCTGAATTAAACCTGGTACCCTTCAGTCTGCAGGCTGACGCTCTATCCACTAAGCCCAACTGGTTTCAGCTGAATATATTTAATTATATTAACTATCACAGTTCGTTTTCTACAATGGCTCTAAATTTACATTTTATTTAAAAACATTGAGACAAAGATTTTCTCCTTTTTGTTTCAACCTGGGGAATTCAAAATTTAATTGAATGTATTGAAATTCAAAACCTTTTCATTGGTTTATTCAGTATTTGGGTTTTGATGCCTCATTGATTTCCTTTGCCTATTAATCTACTGAGATGCCTTTTTTATTTATATTAGATATTTTGGAATTTAAACTTTATCTGTCATATTTCATGTAAAACTTTAAATGGGTTGGGTATAATTTTCTTATAGTGAAAGAATTCCATATATTGAAATATTTCATAAATTTTTTCTGACAAAAGAAGGAGGATATAAAAATGAATAAGTGTCAAAAATTGGTGAGGCTTTAATTTGAAATATTTGGTATAGAGGAGAAAATTAATGCAAGAAAAATTATATGCATCCAGAGAAATTTTTCTCTTCTAACAACCTAAAGTGCATTTTTAGGCTTCAATTCCATTTTCTAGGTGAAAGAAAAATTTTGAGAAACTGATTCTTCTCTACCCTTCAATGTCCACTACCTTGAATTTACCAGAATAAATCTCATTATGGCTTTTACTCCTATCAGCCTCTAAAAGACCCCTACATTTCACTTACTGTGGTCTAAGGGGCTTTGGATTTCCCATTTTTCCTCGTTCTTTGCATTGCCCTAACATCTTAAAACTTTGCATTATGTACTCTGGAATTATTTCTTTATTGCCAGAAAAATATTTCATATCTTTAAGTTAAGCAAGTATCTTTTCACCTTCTTACTATGAATGTTATCTTTTCAATCTGATTATCCTTTCAAAACATGGTTTTCCTTCTACCTTTTCAGTGTTAGCTGTTTTTTCCTTAGTCCTCATTTCAAGGGCCTATAGCAGGAATCAGCAAGCTCAGTGACAAGTCAGAACATTCTCTTTTCTTCTCTACATCCCTGGCTTTGAATCTCAAATCAACATATTTTATCACACTCTACCCTTCTTTGTTTGATACCAATCTAAGACTTCAGTTCTCCACAATTGTAGCTTCTGATTTCTTATCACTCTCTCCAATGATTTTGCCTTCTACCTACCTACTTTTAACCCTTATTCGTTATATAAGCCTATTCTGAATATACTTACCTTTCTAGCTCTCATCTTTTAGTACCACTGCCTGCCAAAAATTTCTTTGGCTATCTCCAAGACTTCCAATGCATTGCTCCTAACAGCTTTCCATTTTCCCTACCAATTATAATGCTCTCATTTTCCTTTATATTCAGAGTAAATTTCATGATAAAAACTATACTAACAACTTTGTATATACTTCAACTCTTTTTTCTTGATCCTTCAAAATATGTTCTTGAAAAACTATAAATCTGGTTAAATACACTCATTCATCTATTCCACCTTTATATCTGTGTAGTTGAATATAGCTGGAGAAATATGTACCACTACATTGACTGATAACCCATAAAGTAGATTCGGTGTGGTCCGATATTTATGCATACCCCCTCTCACTTGCCTGGCTTATTAATTCCCAGGTGTAGCTCTATTCCTAAGCCCACAGTGCTGCCTCCTTATGTTCACTCCCAGTTGATGATTGATCTATGTTTCTACTTCACTGAGAAAATGCATGAGATCAGAAGAAATCAACCACATACAGTGTTGTCAGTATCTGACCACTCTGTTTCCCTGACTATTACAAGACATGTGTTATTGCTGTCTATATCTAAAGCCAGTCTCAACACTCATAGAGTAGATGCATGCCCTCTTTGCCAGTTAAGGACATTATTCCATAAGCATTTCTTCCTTCTACACGATTTCATTCCATTGCATTCAGATATGCTGTTAACATTTTTTTAAATATACTTTTTAAATCAATGTTGACCTCACTTCAGATATTTGCCAACCCATTTTTTTCTAAACTTTGTAGAATAATGTGTATATTTTCTGTACTTTATCTCTAAATCATGTCCTTTTATTTCTTCATTCTATTTCTATGAGCCCGCAACATCATCCCCATTCCATCTACATTACTATTGAACACCAGGATTCAAAACCCATGTTTCATTTTTGGCTTTAATCTTACTTTACATATCAGAAATGTTTGAAGACATTGGTCTCTCATTCCTTTTAAGCACTCTTTTCACTTGGTTTCTATTATACAATACCCTCTTAGTTTTCCTTTGGTTACTGATTACTTCTTTTTCTCCTTTCCTGGTTCCTCCACTAATTCCTGATCTTTTAGTGTTAGAATACCAGTGACCCTGAGTCAGCCTTTACACTTCTCTTTTTCACATATCTCATGGGTGATCTTATCCAATTCTATCTTATAAATACCTGCATATCAGCTACATGTTAAAAATATCCCAATTTATATTTCCAGCCCATATTTTTCCCCAAACCCCCCAAATCAATCAATTGACCTATCATCTATTTATCTGTCAAATCTTCCTACCCAACATGTCTTAATTTATGCATATCCATAGAACATAAGAAAATACTGGTTTCAGGGTCTCTGAATTATAAAGAGTAATTAGGCCCAGGGTGTGTATAGTGAGATGGCAGAAAACACTTGGCCTAATCCATCCTAATTAACCTATTTCTTTGTCTCTTATCTCTAGTCCCTTAATATAACATTCTTAGAAGTAATTTGGTGATGAGAGCTATGGAATAATCCTGAGGGGGTCAATGGAAGGAAAAAGGGAGGCATCTGAAATACCTTCAATAATAAAGATAAATTTAAAAAAGAATTGCAGAAAAAAATGCTTGTTCCTTCAGTGTCATGGCGATGAATTATACGTCAGTGCCTGCTAGCAAGATTGATACTCTAGTATTTCCCACTAGTAGCTAGAATTTAATCACCTTATGTGTGCTGCACATCCATTGGACCCCATCCTAACCGGCCCTAATCGCACTACTCATTTCTTACAGCCTTTGTCATCAAAAGTAGAGCCTGCTTTCTGGGAACTGTCCCTCTCATGGTTATTCTCATTAACTTATTTATTACTTGCAAATCAAATACAATCGCAGTGGTGGACAAATTATCATCACCCACAAAGCTTCCTCTTGCTTATGTTTCAAAATTACTTGCATCAGACACTGAAAGATGTTTGTAGACATATTTTCTGACACGTGTATGTTCTTATTTCTAAGAAGGGAGAGAGAGGAGAGAACTATAGACATTCTCTTGTATAGTAGATCTCTAGAACTTACTCATCTTGCATAACTTATACTTCATGCCAACTGAAAAACAATTTGCCATTCCCCCTATTTTTTCTCTTCCCTACAGTCCCTCAACCATCATTCTACTCTCTGCTTCTGTGAGTTTGACAATTTTAAATACCTAATGTAATAAGTGGAGTGTCCTTCTGTGCCTGGTTTAGTTCACTTAGCATAATGTCCTCAAGATTTATCCATGTTCCCACATCTGACATGGTCTTCCTTTTTTATTGAGGCTGAATAATATATAACTTTATGTGTGTACCTTAAATATCCACCCATTGATGGGTATTTAGGTTATATCTATAATGTTGATATTGGATATGACACCAAAATAGACACAACAAAATAAAATTAGACAAGTAGTGCTACAAAATTTTTTTAAAAAAAATCTGTATATCAAAAGAAACAGTAAATAAAGTTAAAAGACAAATACAGAATGGCAGAAAATATTTGCAAACCTTGTATCTGACAAAGGGTTAATATACAAAATATATAGGAAATTCCTACAGCTCAGTAGCAAAAACAAAACAAAACAACCTGATTTTAAAAATGAACAAAGGACTTGAATAGATATTTCTCTAAAAAGACATACAATTGGCCAGCAGGTGCATAAAAAATGCTTAGCATCACTAATCATCAGGTAAATGCAAAGCAAATCCACAATAAAATATTACCCCACACCTATTAGGATGGCTATTATTAACAAACAAAAAAACTAGAGGCTCCGTGCACAAAATTCATGCATGGGGGGGTGGGATGGGGAAGATTCCTCAGCTAAGCCTGCACCCTCTCCTACCTAGGATCCCTCGAGGGATGTTCTACTGTTGGTTTAGGCCTGATCCTACCAGAAAAAAAATGCCTAAACGGGCAGTCGGACACCCCTCTCACAATCCAGGACTACTGACTCCCAACTCTCACATGCCTATCTTTCTGATTGCCCCTAACTGCTTCTGCCTGCCAACCTAACCACTCCCCTGCCAGCCTAATTGATGCCTATCTGCTCCCCCTGCCAGCCTGTTTACCCCTAACTGCCCTCTCCTACAGGCGTGCCCCCCCCCAAATGCGCTCTCCTGCGTATCTGGGGGTCCCCCCCCACTGCCTTTCCCTGCAGGCATGGTCATCCGAGTTGCCCCTAGTTTCCTTCCTCTGTTGGCCTGGTCACCCCTAAATTCTCTCCCCTGCTGGCCTCATCACCCACAACTGCCCTTCCTTGAAGGCCTGGTCCCTCCCAACTGCCCTTCCCTGCTGGTCATCTTGTGGTGGCCGTCTTGTGTCCACATGGAGGCAGGATCTTTGACCACATAGGGGCAGCCATCTTGTAAGTTGGAGTTACAGTCAATTTGCATATTACTCTTTTATTAGATAGAATAGATGCCTGATTCATGGTGGGAGCTGGCTGGTTTGTCTTGAATCAGGGTGGGGGTTCCCTTGGTGTGTGGGGCACTCTGGGCCAGGAGCCTGTGGTGATTTTCAGGCTGTCCATGCCTCCTGGCTACCCAAGCAGAAGCCCTGGTCTCTGGGATTTATTTATCTTCTACAATTGAAACTTTGTGGCCTTGATCAGAGCCAAGCCTACTGCTTGCTCCATGGCAGCTGCCATTTTTGTTGGAATTTATTTATCTTCTATAATTGAAACTTTGTAGCATTGAGTGGAGGTCTGGGCCTGCCAGGGTGTGTGGAAAGCTTGGTTTCCTCCATTGCTGGGGAAACCCAAGCCTCTTGCTGGCTCTGTGGCCATGGCCATCTTGTTTGGGGTTAATTTGATTGCCCACTCCTGATTGGCTGGTGGGCATGGCTTGTGGGTGTAGCAGAGTGATGGTTAATTTGTATATTGCTCTTCTATTAAATAAGATATTTGGCAAGGATAAGAACTCTTGTGTACTATGGATGAGAATATAACATGTCAAAGTTGCTTTGAATAAACAGTATGGTGTTTAAAAAATTAAAAATACAACTAACATATGTACCAATCCAACTCTGAGTATATATCCAAAATAACTGAACTCAGGAGCTCAAAAATAAACTAATTTAATTCCCAGAAAAGAACAAATTTTATATCCTGAGGCGGGAGGTTACTAAGGGTAAAGATACTCTTTACAGAAAAGCCTCAGGAGCTGAAATTATAACATACTTTACAATATGTAGCTGTGTAGGTCAGTTCTCATAAGCCTTACAAATGATAAAGAAAGAAAAGATTTCTTTAAGTCTGCTGTAGATACTTTTAATATGAATACTCATTAAGTTCTCTGTATTTAGATTTTGTTTCCTTTTTTAATGTAATGCTTTCATTTTGTGTTTTGGATTGATTTGTTTGTTTCCAATATTAATTGGTAGATATAGAATTATATTTGAAATAATGGAAAATATAGGTAGCTATACATATAATTATACATTTAGATGGATATTTAAAACATGTTAATATGGGCTATCTCCAGATATTGAAATTATATATTATGAATTATTTTTAATGTCTTTGTGCTTTTTTTTGTCATCCTAGTTTCTATTGTTAGCATGTATAATTTGTATAATTATACAAAGTATTCAAAGTATTTATACTAATGAAGAAAAACGATTAATTGGAAGGCTTAATCCCACCTTTAGAAAATTCTCTTGATACAGTAACATTTCTTAACTTTGACTGCAAACAAAAAGACAATTGCAAGGACAATTTTATCAATTTAGCTGATGAAGCTATGGAATGCAGTATACACAGCATTTCTATATTTCAGTAAATTTATGTCTGATGCTACTTCTAAAATCTTGACTGAGAAGTGTTGACAAGTTCAGTGTGGTTAGGAGTCACAATTTTTAAGTAACCATCAGAAAGTGGTTAGATTATGTCTGATGTCTACCTACAGGAGTTTCTGTGGGGGTGTTTTGAATCTAACTATATTTTACATAACAATTTCATTAGTAAAAACAGATGACATGCTTATTGTCATTTAAGTAATAAGTTACCCAACCTACTTGACATCAGACCTAATCAGCTTATTCAAAAAGAAATACAGCGGGCAAAGTATTATGTGGAGTTGAGATAGAGCAAGAAATTGAAACATGGTTGCATTTTTCTGAACTTATAAGGATGGTTTAAAAATTGTTAACATAGGAAAGGAGCTTCAAATCTAGCATTGCTAATCTATAATAATAAAAGCATAATATGCAAATAGCAGAACAACTGTCCCAACGACCTTCTGGACGAAGTTGGGAATGCAAGGCTGTGAGGGCCGAGCCCCTTGCACAACTTTCATGCATGGGGCCTCTAGTCAGTTATAACGATGTGGAAACGACATCAGGAAGTTTGATATATATTATATAAAGCTAACAAATTGTACCCAGAAGTGGAAATAAAATATATAAATCCTAATAATGTCTTAAGTATGCGGTTTTTCTGAGAACAGTTAATCTACAAATGTATGTTTGTGCATGTGTGTGTGTGCATGTGTGTATGTGTGCACATGCATATTTTTTTTTATTTTATGACATAGTTTACAACATTTCTAAATCTCAATGTGACTTAACAGTCAAATCTGTGGATTCTTTCTCTAAGTGTCCTTTTTGCCAAGTGCTCATGAATTATTGGTAGGTTCATTGAGAGATCTGTATAAATTTATGGGGCTATAATTTCTGGTTAATTGATCTTGTATTTGATGATTCCAAACATGTTCAGCTCCATTAAACGCAATGTCATTCCTTTCCCAGGGGCAGTTGATTTCAGTGTCTGTAAAAAGCCTGTAATAAAAAAGGAAAGGTTCCTATCACCCTTTGCTCTACCACCACATGCAAATTACAACCAAAACATTATAATGTTGGGACTAGAAAATGCTTTTCAAAGCATAATACAAAGACTTTGAGTCACAAAAGAAAAACTCACACACTACAACACAGATACTAGTGCACATACAAGAAATAAAGAAAAATATATTTATAAGACATTTGAAAGAGGCTAATAATGCCTATATAAACAATATGCAATTTATAAAAGAAAACTAAAAGGATACAGACAAAATGATAAGCAAAAATTATTATGCAGAGGAACTTAAAATACTTGATTTTTACTTCCTACACTTTTATTTTTTCAGCACATCATTTGCATTATTTTAATCAAAATATATTTTAAAACTGAAGTCCTGCCAACTTCTCTACTTTTATTGTCTATATATTCTTTTTTCCTTTTAATAATTTATAAATTAAAAAACATACAACTATTCATAAAAATGCTTTAATCTTGTGTTTTGTTATGTGTGTGTGTGTGTGTGTGTGTGTGTGTGTGTGATTCCTCAGGGAACAAATTTATCTAAAGTACTTTGTTGGGCCTCACACTCCTTTTTCTAATTTTCCTAGGACACAGTTACTCAATGCATGAAGATGTTAAAAGTAAAGAGAGTATTTTTTGGCTCTAGATTAAGAACCAGATTATTAGGCTGATCTGTTAGCAGATCCCCAGGATGGAAATAACAAAAAGTGGTGGAGAAAATATTCAGAAGAAAGAAAAACAGTAACCATGGTCCAGTTTCCCAGGTGCTGACTTTGATGAGTGATGGGCATCACTGATTAGAGATAGTGATGGGACTAGCTGATTACAGTAGAAGTTCTGGTCACATGGGTCTGACTAATGTGCCAATTACAAGAAGAATAGATTAAAAAATATATTTGCAGCTGAAAGGTAGTCCTGCAACACCTGTGGGCAAAAGATTGTGGGTGTGACTCATATTGCAAGTTGAGATCTGGGTGGGTGGGGACAGCAGGAGGTGGGGTTAGAGCAGCAATTGAGATGAACAATATCTTATATAATAATAGGGTAATATGCAAATTGACCCTAATGGCGGAATGACTAGAACATTTATTCAACCAGTCACTATAAGGTGCACTGACCACCTCTTGGTCCCTTTCCCTGGCTGGCAGGCTCCCATCGCCAGATGGTGAACAGAAAACCAGGAGTAGGTGGCAGGGGATACAGATGGTGCCAGGCCAAGGCCCATGCCCTGCCAGTAACCCCACACACAAAGGGCAACCCATAGTGGGGGTGAGACTGGTGAGCAGGCAGGAATGGCCAACCTCTTGGCCCCTTCCCCCAGCCATCTGTCTCTGATTGCCCAATGGGTGGTGGTGAGGGGTGGGGCAAACTGGCTGCTGGCAGCTGGGGAAGATGGGCCTAATCACAGGTCAGGCTTAGGAAAATTTATGTACCATGCATAAATTTCGTGCACCCAACCTCTAGTATATAATAATTCATGAGATTTAGGGAGGGTACAGAGGTGTCTGTTTAGGCACCTATGGGTAGTTGTTGCAGGTTCTGGAGAAATTTTCACATGTGAAAAATGTTCAGTTATATTCCTCACTTTTGGAGTAATTATGCTTAGCCTATAATCCTTTAAGAGTGATAAGGAAAGCCGTAACTGGTTTGGTTCAGTGGATAGCGCATCAGCCTGTGGACTGCAGGGTCTTTGGTTCAATTCCAGTCAAAGGCATGTACCTTGGTTGTAGGCACACCCCAATAGGGGGTATGCAGGAGGCAGCTGATCAATATTCTTCTCTCATAGATGTTTCTAACTCTCTATCCCTCTCCCTTCCTCTCTGGAAAAAATCAATAAATATATTAAAAAAAAAGAGTGATAAGGAAAACTGACACCACACCTAGAAGAGGAAGAGGGCAAGCTGAGTGTCCTTTGCCAGGCTTCTGTCACTCAGCATCATGTTGTCAAGGTTTATCCACAGATAGCAAGTGTGCATATTTCATTTTTGCAGCATCATCATTGATTAAAATAAAGATCCATAATCTAATCTGAGGATGCTGACCCTAGATTAGTTGGTGAACTAGAGGAAGTTCCCATCTTTGTATTTCCAACTCACCATCCAAAGACAGTTAACAACAAAAGTGAAAAATTTCTTTTTCTTCCTTTTAAAAAAAATTACATGTGAAACTAATTTTATTGCAATTTTGTTCCTAACACAGAACTTTTAAAAATTCAGTGTAGAGATAGCTTCACAAGAAAAAAACAGGTTTGCATCATATTCAATTTGTGGCCTTGTTTGATGATGCTAAAAACAATAGGAATAGAAAGAGTCTATAGGAGAGAAAACCAAGATGGCGGCATAGGTAAACATCTAAACTGCTGCCTCACATAACAATTTCAAAACTACAACTAAAAGACAAAATGGACATCATCCAGAACCATAGGAAGGCTGGCTGAGTGGAAATTCTATAAGTAGAAGGAAAGAGAAAAGCACATTTAGACTCAGAGGAGCTGCAGAAGGTAGAGGTATAGAGATGTGTGTGCACAGAGGACTGGCAACTGAGTAAACAGCTTGCTTTCTCAAGTGGGAGGGAGACAAAAGCTCCAGATAGCTCTGAACTCCAGTTCCGGGTGAGACTCTGGGGACCCAGATTCATTCGGGGAGAAACTGGACTGAGGGAGGCTTTATCTCAGAATGATTACTATGGGATAGTGAGACCCAGGGGTCTCTTAGAGCAGGTCTGATGGAAAGCCAAGGCTGTCTTCTCTGCCCTGAGACTCTGCCTCATCCAAGCTGAGGACAGATACTTTTGCTAGTCTTGTCTCATAAGGATGTTTCCAGCACAGAAGTTCTCCCATTGTAGACACAGCTGATCCTCACAGCCAAGTGTCCTGGAGGTCAATTCCTCCCAGTGATACCAACGATAATCAATGCTTAACTACAACAAGACTGTGCACACAGTCCACAAAGGGGTTCCCCAAGAGTGTCCACCTCAGGGACCTGGGGAGGCTGAGCCACTGGGCCCTACAGGACACCTAGCACAGAAAGCCACTCTATCAACTTAGGGAAGCAGCCAAAATGCAGAGACAAAGAAACAGGTCACAAATGAAATAAATGGAGGATATCAAATGACTGGATATAGAGTTGAAAACCATGGTTATAAGGTTTTTCAAGACTATTCTAGAAAAGGATGATAAATTTAGTGAGACCCTTGAGGATATGAAAAAAGACAAACTAGAAAATAAGCATACAGACTGAAATAAAAATTAATATACAGAGATCCAACAGCAGACAAGATGATCACAAGAATCAAGTCAATCATTTGAAATACAGAGAAGCAAGAAACACCCAACCAGAAAAGCAAATAAATAAATAAATAAAAATAAATAAATAAAAATCCCCAAATATGAAGATAAGGTAAAGACCCTCTGGGAAAATATCTGAATTATGGGGCTGCCAGAAGAGGAGAGAGAGCAAGATACTGAAAACCTATTTGAAGAAATAATGACCGAAAACTTCCCCTACCAGATGAAAGAAATAGACTTATAAGTTCAGGAAGTGCACGGAACCTCAAACAAAAGGAATTCAAAGAGGATCACACCATGACACATCATAATTACAATGCCAAGAGCAAAAGACAAAGAGAATATTGAAAGCAGTAAGAGAAAAACAGTTAGTTACTTACAAGGGAGCACCCCTATGATTGCCAGCTGATTTCTCAACAAAAATTATGCATGCCAGTTGGGAAAGAAATATTCAAAGTGATGAATAGCAAGAACCTACAACCAAGATTACTCTACCCAGCAAAACTATCAGTTAGAATTGAAGGTCAGATAAAAGCTTCACAGATAAGAAAACGCTAAAGGAGTTCATCACCACCAAAGCAGTATTATATGAAATTCTGAAAGGTATTCTTTAATAAGAGGAAAAAGAAGAAAAAGGTAAAGATAAAAATTATGAACAACAAATACATGAGGGGAATCCAAGATGGTGGCATAGGTAAACACCTACACTGCTGCCTCATACAACAATTTCAAAATTACAAGTAAAAGACAGAATGGACATCATCCAGAAAAACAGGAAATCTGGCTGACTGGAAATTCTACATCTAGAAGGAAAGAGAGGGGCTCACGAAGACCCAGAGGAGCTGCAAAAAGCTGAGGTGCTGAGACGCATGCTTGGAGAGAATGGGTGCTGGAGTGCCTGGCTAGTTTTCTCTGGCGGAAGTGGGACAAAGACTCCTGCTGCATTGAACCCCTTATCCTACGGCACTAAACCCCATGTCCGACCAGGACTCATATGGGGGGAGTTCGGACTGTGAAGAGGGAGAAGTGATGGAGATCTGGGGGAGACCCGAAAGGGCGGAGGTCTGGTGGTGTGCAGAGTACTGCGTGCAGAGCACTGACTGCTGGTTGTACTGCTGGCTTTTGTGAGTGGGTGGGAGACAGAGCCTCCCAACTGCGCCACTTCTAGCTCCACTGAACTCCAGTTTTGGGCGAAACCTGGGGGACTCAGACTCATATGGTCCTGGAGTGCAGGGGACCCAGAAAGGCAGAGGTCTAGAGGCACTGCATGAGTGAGCGCACACACAAGGACTGCTCCAGCGATTACCCAGTCACATGAGACCCAAGGGCCATGGAGGGCAGGGCCAACTAGAAGGCAATGAGGTCCATTAAGCCCTGAGACTCCACCCATCCTAAGATCAACTGAGAGGCTTTTGCAGTTTTGCAAGTCTTATATCATAAGGCTGAATCAAACACAGAAGTTCTCCTGGCATAGTGAAACTGCAGAGACAAAGGAAGAGATCACAAATAAAAGAGATGGAGGAAAACAAATGATTGGATATAGAGTTCAAAACCATGCTTGAAAGGCTTTTCAAGAATATCCTAGAAAAGATGGATAAAGTTAGTGAGACCCAAGAGGAGATGACAAAGAACCAACTAGAGATGGAAAAGGACCAACTAAAGATGGAAAAGGACCAAGAATAAATTAAACATACACTGACTGAAATAAAAAATATTATTCAGAGACCTAACAGCAGACTAGAGGAGGCAAGAGTCAAGTAAAAAATTTGAAATATAAAGAATCAGAAAACACTCAACTGGATAAGCAAGAAGAAAAGAGAATCTAAAAATGTGAAGATAATGTAAGGAGCCTCTGGGACAGCTTTAAGCGTACCAACATCAGAATTGTGGGTGTCCCAGAAGAAGAGAGAGAGCAAGATACTGAAAACCCATTTGAAGAAATAATGACTGAAAACTTCCCACATCTGGTGAAAGAAATAGACTTACAAGTCCAGAAAGCACACAGCACCCCATATAAAAGGAATCCAAAGAGGACTACACCAAGACACATCATAATTAAAATACCAAGAGCAAAAGACAAAGAGAGAATATTAAAAGCAACAAGAGAAAAACAGTTAGTTACCTAAAAGAAAGCACCCATACTACTGTCAGCTGATTTCTCAACAGAAACGATGCAGGCCAGACGGGAGTGGCAAGAAATATTCAACGTGATGAGTAGCAAGAACCTATAACCAAGAATACTCTATCCAGCACAGTTATCATTCAGAATTGAAGGGCAGATAAAGAGCTTCATAGATAAGAAAAAGCGAAAGGAGTTCATCAACTCCAAACCAGTATTATATGAAATGCTGAAAGGTACTCTTTTAGAAGAGGAAGAAGAAAAAGGTAAAAGATAAAATATTATGAACAACAAATACATATCTATCAACAAGTGAATCTAAAAATTAAGTGAATTAAAAATTTGATCAACAGAATAAAGTGGTAAATATAATTGATTCAGGAGCACAGAAAGGAAGTGGACTGATAATTCTCAGGAGGAAAGTGGTGAGGGGAGTGCAGGGTGAGACTGGACAAAAATCATACACCTATGGATGAGGTCAATGGGGGGGCTGTAAGGGTAGAGGGAGGGTTGGGAGCCGGGTTGTGGGGAGCTATGGAGGGGAAAAAAGAGAAACAAATGTAATAACCTGAATAATAAAGATTTAATTAAAAAAATACATATCTGTCAACAAATGAATCTAAAAATCAAGTGAATAAAACATTTGATGAACAGAATAAACCTGTGAATATAAAAGAATCAGGGGCATAGAAAGGGAGTGGACTGTGAATTCTCGGAGGGAAAGGGGAGTGAGAGGTGTGGGAAGAGACTGAACAAAAATTGTACTCCTATGGATGAGGACAATGGGGGGGGCAGGTGGTAAGGGCAGAGGGTGTGGTGAGAACAGCATAGAAGAGAGGTATAGGGGGGAAAAAGCAGAACAATTGTAATAATCTGAACAATAAAGATTTATTAGAAACAGAAAAAAAGAGACTATAGCATATTCAAAATGCTTATTTTTGAATTAGTTGATATTGCTAATTTAGGAAATGTAAATTGGACATGTTGGAATAAGGGAATATTTTGTTATATTCAAAAGGAAGCTATAAAAAACAAAAGTAAAAGTGTCAATTAAATGTTCAATGTTAAATAACAAAAGGTTCAAATAATACATTGGGTAGATCCTAATTTTGGAGAAAGAAAATGGTACTTTTACAAACATATCTAAGGTGTTTGTGTGTGTGTGTGTGTGTGTGTGTGTGTGTGTTTAGAGGGAGAACAAGAGAATACAGTGAGTGGCCAGATAATTATGAACTCTGAACACATAATAATCTGGCCACTAAGTGTATATCCTATATAATAAAAGGCTAATATGCAAATTGTTCCCTCAACCAGGAGTTCAACAAGCAGGCAGGATGGCCAACCACCCATGTCCCCTCCCCCTGGCCAGGCTGACCAGACCCCACCCATGCACAAATTCATGCACCAGACCTCTAATATATATACACTGAGTGGTCAGATTATTATGTGTTCAGAGATCATAATAATCTGACCACTTAGTGTACATGTGTATATATATAGTTGCGTATTCATATACACAAACTGACATTAATTTATTTCCTCTGGGAAGTAAGATAGTACTTATAAATTGTGAGGGATGATTTCATAATTTATTTTAGGTATAAATATATGATTTTAATTTATCTTTTAAAAACTCATTTGTCACCAGGGAGGAAAAGTATATGCATAAACTTGTGCTTTCACTTAAAACATTATACCAAAACTTACGTTATGTTCTTTACTTGGAAATGTAGTAAGTTGCAAGAAGAATTTCCAAGGAGAAACATCATTATTCAAATGAAATATTAAATTGTATTAGCATACCCCTATATGTGGTGACAGGTGAAAATACCCGTAGGTTTCTGGGAAAACAATTTGACATTAGGTATTAAGAACTTAAATTTTTAAAAATGATTCTACCTCTTCTTGGGG
Source organism: Lasiurus cinereus (assembly GCA_011751065.1). Classification (NCBI taxonomy): domain Eukaryota; kingdom Metazoa; phylum Chordata; class Mammalia; order Chiroptera; family Vespertilionidae; genus Lasiurus; species Lasiurus cinereus. The sequence continues at coordinate 1,179,629 of JAAGEH010000389.1, forward strand.
AGAATAAATAGAAAGTACGCCCCTCTACCCCCGCCCAAAGCATGAAACTAATTGGCAGGGATGCTGGCATTCCAATTCAGGGTGTACCAGATACAGATTCATTAATATTCATTGCAGTGTTATTCATTACAACCAAGCACTGTAAATAATCTACATTTCCTTTAGGCAGATGCTTAAATAAATTGTAGTTAAGTTCCCACAATGCCTTTTAAGACAGTATTTATTGACACAGGAACTTGGTGATGAAATTACAATTTAGTTTTTTTAACAGACTTGCAAGTGGCATTAACAGAATATTATCTGTCTTATAAATGTATATTTTGTTATAGGAAAATATGAAAAAAAGTATAATAATACTAGCTTTTATCTCTGGGTGAGATAAGTTATATATGAATATATTTTTTTAAAATAGACAGGTAACCTTTAATTAGAGAAAATGAGATTGTGTTTCTTTGGTAATCAAAAATAAAATCAGAAAATAATGCCTTTTAAAAAATGAATAAATTTAAGGTAGATACAATTCTATAAGATTTATTTTCAATTCATATAGATTAATGAGTTCTTTAAGGTGTTCATTGGCCTAAAGTAGCCTGCTTTGTTGAAGTTCTCCAAGATAAATCTATTTCTATACTTATCAAGAAAATAAATGCCATGACTGATAATATTTATGTGGAAAAATAACTGTTATTTAGTATTTAGCAAAGAGGAGATATTTCTCCTTATCCTCAAAAGACAAAGACAGTAAATCACTAGTGTTTTACAACTATCAAATCAATGCCACACATTTCTCTATCAAAGAACACACCAAACTGTGAAGACGTATAATCTCTGCAAATCTTCCATGGAAACATGCCAATAGATTCCACCCACAAAATGAGAGATGAAGATGCATCATCATGAGTGCTGAGAAGATGGAAGCGCTATGTCAATGGAATAACATTTTTAGAATTTCCACTGAGTGAAAAAGAAATGTCAGGATAGATACTTTTACTGAGATTCATAAAAATGTATAGTTTTGAGTGTCACTCATATATTGTTTTATTATATTAATTCCTTTAAACCCATTCATATAACCAGAAACTATACTCATTCACAATTCCCATGTGCCAGGCACTGTCCTAAACCTTGGAAATGAAAATTTAATAGGATTCAGAGAAATTCACAGCCAAGGAGACCCATTTTTGTCTACATTCAAATGTATTTGAAGCAATTACAGAAAGAAACACACGAGGAAATTTTAATTCCTCTGGCTGCCTTTGTTACCAATTACATTTAAAGTATCATAAATTCATCGCAACCTGAGTTGGGTCCTGTTCTTTCTCCTTGGGTCTAATCGGGCACCTTGATAGAAGAAGATCTGTGGACACAAGGCAATAAGCAAGGTAAACTCCATTTGGTCACTGACATGTGAAGCGGTAATTCCCTTGGAAGCATTCAATTATCAAAATGCTCATCACCCTAAAATCAGCAAATGTCTCAGAATGTGTTCCTGGCACCAGTCCTGTAAGATGTGAGGATGCTCTACCACTGAGCAGAGTGCCTGCCACAGAGCAGGAGTCTGATAAGGACAATCTAAAACCATGCCAGAGGAGAAAAAATGGTGGCAGAATAGACGGATGTGTCCGGAGCCTTGTTGCTGAGCAGACAGAGAGAATTGCTGAGGGTCACTCTGGGAGTGTTTGTTGGCAAGTTAAGGGACAGTTATCTTCCAGGAGAAGGTGGGGGACTGCTGGACGGGACTCCCCTGATCAGGCAGCCCCACTGCCACGGGGTTTTTGTCTCCGGGAGCCAACAGCGTAAATGCAGAGACTGTGCCATCATGTAGGAGAAAGTGGATGTCTACGGAAGCCTGAAAAGCTACAGATGCAGTACCAACTGAACAGCTGGGGGACTCAGAACACTGCTCCCCAATCGGCACAAACACTCAGATTCAGAGGAGCACCAAACACCACACAGAAAGGTCATATTTCACCTGGGATAAAGAGAGAACTATATAACCAGACACCTGGAGAGGAAAGACTATGGGCAGAAAAGAAACAGTCCACATATTAAAGAAAAGCAGGCATCACCAGAAAAGGAAGTAAATGAAATAGAAGCAAACAACCTGCCAGAGAAAGAATTCAGAGAAATGGTCATAAGGTGGATGAAAAGAATACATGATAAATTTGATAATATAAGAACCAAGAGGAAATGAAGACTAATTAAGAAGAAACAAAAAATGACAATGCTGCTGTAAAGAACTCAATAGAAAGCATCCAAAGTAGACTAGAAGAAGCAGAGGACTGCGTCAGTGAACTAGAAGAAAAGGTAGGAAAAAATACCCAAGTACAGCAGCTTCTAGGAAAAAAAAAACTTAAAAAGCAAGAGGAAAGCCTAAGGGAACTTTGGGATAACACAAAACAAAACAACATCCACATAATTGGGATTCCAGAAAGAGTGGAAACTGAGCAAGGAATAAAAAACCTGTTTGAAGAAATAATGACAGAAAACTTCCCTGATATAGAAAAGAAAACATACACACAAATCCAAGAAGCCCACAGAGTTCCACACAAAATGAACCCCAAAATACCAACACCAAGGCACATTATAATTGAATTGGCAAATACCAACAATAAAGTAAGAATCTTAAAAGTGGCCAGAGAGAGACAGAAAGTTACCTACAAAGGAACCCCCATCAGACTAGAAACTGATTTCTCAATAGAAACTCATCAGGCCAGAAGGGAATGGAATGAAATATACAAAGTCATGCGAAGAAAGGGTCTGAATCCAAGAATTTTGTAACCAGCAAGGCTTTCAAACAAAATTGAAGGTGAAATCAGGACCTTCACAGACAAAAAACTACTAAGGGAATTTATTACCACAAAACCAACAATGCAAAAAATTATAAAGGGTCTGCTGTAAAAAAAGAAATAGGAAGGGAAGAAGGAACACAGGGGTAAACAATAAAAATGGTGACAATAATAACTTTAAATGTAAATGAATTAAATGCTCCAATCAAAAGACATAGCGTAACAGATTGGATAAGAAAACATGACCTATATATCTGCTGTCTATAAGAAACACACCTCACAAAAAGAGATGCACACAGACTGAGTGTGAAGGGATGGAAGACAGTTTTTCAGGCAAAAGGAAATAAAAAAAAAGCTGGGGTTGCAATACTTATATACGACAAATTAGATCTCAAAGTGAAGGACATAACAATAGATAAGGAAGGCCACTTCATGTTACTAAAGGGAACAATCCAACAAGAAGAAATAAACTCTAGTAAACATGTATGCACCTAACACAGGAGCACTTAAATACATAAAAATACTCCTGGAGGATATCAAGGGAGAGATTGACAGCAATAAAATCATAGTAGGATACTTTAATACACCACTGTCACCACTGGACAAATCCTCTAAACAAAAAATCAGCAAACATGAATCCTAAATGACTCACTAGACCAGCTGGAATTAATTGACATCTTCAGAACATTTCATCCCAAAGCCACAGAATATACATTCTTCTCAAGTGCACACGGGTTATTTTCAAAGATACACACCATATGTTGGGTCATAGACAAAGTCTCTTTAAATTCAAGAAGATAGAAATCATATCAAGTATTTTCTTAGATAACAGTGGCATAAAAGTGGAAATCAACTACAATATAAACAATACAAAGAAATCAAACATGTAGAGACTTAACAGCACACTATTAAACAATGACTGGGTAACCAGAGAGATCAAGGAAGAAATAAAAAACATCATGGCAACAAATGAGAATGACAACACAATAATACAAAATTTATGGGACATAGTGAAAACAGTTTTGAAAGGGAAGTTCATAGCTCTACAAGCCTACTGCGAAAAACAAGAAACAATGGTAATAAATTACCTAATCCTACAACTGAAAGAGCTAGAATGAGAGCAACAAGAAAAGCCCAGTGTAAAAGAAAGAAATAGTAAAGATCAGAGTGGAGATAAACAACATAGAGACCAAAGAAATAATTCAAAAGATCAACAAAACCAAGAGCTGGTTCTTTGAAAGGATAAACAAGATTGATGAACCTCTAGCTCATCAAAAAGCAAAGAGAGAAGACCAAATAAATAAAATCAGAAATGAAAGAGTAGAAGTAACAACAGACCCCTCCAAAGTACAAAGGATTGTTAAAAAATACCATAAACAACTCTATTCCAAAAAACTGGACAACCTGCAGGAAATGGACATATTCCTAGAAAAATATAACCTTGCAAAACTCAATAAGGAAGAATCTAAACATCTCAATAGACCAATAACTATGGAAGAAATTGAAGCAGTCATCAAAAAGCTTCCAGCAAACAAAAGTCTGGGACCAGATGGCTACACAGGAGAGTTTTACCAAATATTCAAGGAAGAATTAAAACCTATCCTCCTCAGACTATCCAAAAATATTCAAGAAGAAGGAACACTTCCAAACACCTTCTATGAAGACAGCATCACCCTAATACCAAAACCAGATAAAGACAAAACAAGGAAAGAGAATTATAGGCCAATATCTCTCATGAACATAGATGCCAAAATCCTCAACAAAATTCTGGCAAATCGGATCCAGCAGTACATCAGAAAGATCATACAACATGACCATGTAGGATTTATCCCAACAATGCAAGGATGGTACAATATATGCAAATCAATAAACGTGATACATCACATAAACAAATTGAGAGATAAAAATCACAGTCATATCAACTGATGCAGAAAAAGCATTTGACAAAATCCAACACCCTTTCTTGACAAAAACTGTCAGCAAGGTGGAAATAGAATGATCATACCTCAACATCATAAAAGCCATATATGATAAATCCACAGCTAACATCATACTCAATGGGAAAAATCTAAAACCATTTCCCCTAAGAACAGGAATAAGACAGGGATGCTCATTCTCACCACTCCTGTTCAACATAGAACTGGAAGTATTAGCCATTGCAATTAGACAAGAAGAAATAAAAGGCATTCAAATTGGAAAAGAAGAAGTAAAGCTGTCCTTATTTGCAGATGACATGATACTATACATAAAAAACCAAAAGAACTTCATCCAAAAACTAAGACTTAATAAATGAATTCAGCAGTGTAGCAGGATACAAAATTAATGCCAAGAAATCTGTTGCATTTGTATAAACTTATAGTGAAATTACAGAAAGAGAGACTAAAAAAGCAATCCCATTTATCATTGCACCAAAAATCTAAGATACTTAGGAATAAAGCTAACTAAGGAAGTAAAAAATCTATAGCTGAAAACTACAAGACACTGAAAAAAGAGTTAGAGGAAGATGTAAACAGATGAAAGAGCATACCATGCTCATAGATTGGGAGAATCAACATCATTAAAATGTCCATACTACCCAATGCACTACCCATTAAAATACCAACAACATTTCACAGTCCTAGAAAGAACTCTCCAAAGATTCATCTGGAACAAATAAAGACTCCAAATAGCCACAGCAATCCTGAGAAAGAAGAACCAGGTAGGTGGGATCTCAATATCAGATTTCAAGCTGTATTCACAAGCAACTGTTCTCAAAACATCCTGGTACTGGCACAAGAACAGACACATAGACCAATGGAATAGAATAGAGAATCCAAATAGCCACCCAAATCACTATGCTCAATCTTGACAAAGGAAGCATGAACTTACAATGGAGTAAAGACAGCCTCTTCAATAAATGGTGTTGGGAAACTTGGATATATACATGCAAAAAAATGAAACTAGACCACCAACTCTCATGATACACAAAAATAAATTCCAAATGGATACAGGACTTAAACATAAGACGGGAAACCATAAAAATACTAGAGGAGTCCACAGGCAACACAATCTCAGACATATGCCTAAAGAACTTCTTCACTGATACTGCTCCAAGGGCAATGGAAGCTAAAGAGAAAATAGCCGAGACCGGTTTTGCTCAGTGGATAGAGCGTCGGCTTGCAGACTGAAAGGTCCCAGGTTTGATTCCGGTTGGGGTCATGTACCTTGCTTGCAGGCACATCTCCACTGTGGGGCGTGCAGGAGGCGGCTGGTCAATGTCTCTCTCTCATCAATGTTTCTGACTTTCTATCTCTCTCCTTTCCTCTCTGTAAAAAATCAATAAAATACATTTAAAAAAAAAAAAGAAAGCCCACTGTATGGGACAACATATTTGCAAGTGTTATCACTGATAAAGGTTTAATCTCCAACATCTACAGGCAACTTATACAACTTAATAAAAGGAAGATAAAGGATCCAATTAAAAAATGGGCAAGGGACCTAAATAGAACCTTTTTGAAAGAGGACAGAAGGAAAGCCAAGAGACACATGAAAACATGCTCAAAGTCACTAATTATATGAGAGATGCAAATCAAAACGACAATGTTATACTATCTCACACCTGTCAGAATGGCAATCATCAACAAATTAACAAACGACAAGTGTTGGTGAGGATGTGGAGAAAAAGGAACCCTTTTGCACTGCTGGTGGGAATGCAGACTGGTGCAGCCACTGTGGAGAACAGTATGGAGTTTCCTCAAAAAACTAAAAATGGAACTCCCTTTACTCAGTAATCCCACTCTTAGGAATATATCCTAAGAAACTAGAAACACCAATCAGAAAGAATTTATGCACCCCTATGTTCGTGGCAGCACAAATTACAATAGCTACAATTTGAAAACAGCCTAGGTGCCCATCAGCAGATGAGTGGATCAGAAAACTATGGTACATCTACACAATAGAATTTTATACTGCAAAAAAAGAAGGAATTCTTACTATTTGCAGCAACCTGGATGGAACTGGAGATCATTATGCTAAGTCAAATAAGCCAGTCAATGAAGGAGAAACACCACAGGATCTCACTCAGTTGTGTATAATAAAGAACGTTATAAACCGATGAACCAAAAGATAGATACAGAGTCAGTAAAGCATCAAACAGACTGTCAAATTACACCAGGAATGTTAGGGAGATGAGGAGGTGATAAGAGATCAACCAAAGGACTTGTATGCATGCATATAAGCATAGCCAATGAACACAAGACACTGGGGAGGGGAGGGGACAGGTAATGGGAAGATATGTATACATATAATACATTAATAAAAAAATTAAAAAAAATAAAACTATGCCAGACTCAGTTTATCAAATGGTTCAAACTTGGAAATTCTGAAAGACACATATGTGCACTAGGAAAGAGAGTTCTGAGACTGCTATGCTTCCTTCAACAAGAAATAAGAGTCATAAAAATGCCACTGCCTTTTACAAATCCATGTTTCTATGATGATTGAGATGTATTACATCCCAACTTTCACACCTGATCATCATCAACCATATTTTGTTTCCAGAAACAATATTGAAATTGTATTGCTAAAGTTGCCACCTTGAACCTGAGTGAAATTTTATGAAAAACTTATATGTCTTTATTTTTACTTTTTTTCATGCTTTGGAGAGAGTTTCTCTTCCCTCATAGCATCCAAGTCTGAACAACAATTTTTCTAAAGAGCGATGTCTCAGGACCAGTTGTTACAGCAATTATCTATTATATTTAGCTTCATTTAATTGTTTGCAAAATTAGCTTTTTAAAGTACCATTTAATTCTCTTTCCAGTCTCACTTCTCAAGAAGGTAATTAATGAACTAACTATAATTAAACATGAAAGATAAAGTGCAGGGAACTTTTAAATTAAATCATCATCGACCCTTTTCTCTATCAATTGGGACTTTGGTACTGCAGGGCATTGAATTCATTAGAGCTCTGCATGCCTACCTACACCACCCCTCCCCCTCTTGTCACTGTTTGTGGTTATGAATCTAATTTATTAATGTAAACAAAATGTCCCATCTGATTTTATTTCTTAAGCCTACAGGCTATCAAAAATGTATTTTAAAACATTCTCTGAGCAGCAAAATAATATGATTTGTTGAATCTTTATGACATAAGTAATCTGACCTTAAAGCTTAAGGCCTGATGGGGAAATGTGTCCTGAGGCTATTGATAGATACCCATTTCATACTCTAGATGGCTACAGGTCATACCCTATATGACTTTAAGAAATACAAGTCACTTCTCTCCAGGAAAATATCTCTGAATCCTCCTTCTGGAGGTTATAGATACTTAAAATGTAAAATATGTCCATTACCTTGAGTGTGTTTATGGTTTCACAAGTATATGCATAGGTTTAAAGTTATCAAATTGTATACATCAAATATGTCCAGCTTTTTGTTGTTTTGTGCAAAACCTCACCTGAGAATATGTTTATTGATTTTTAGAGAGAGGGAAAAGGAGAGAGAGAAACATTGATGTGAGAGAGAAACATTGATCAGTTGCCTCCACACATACCCAATAGGGTATCAAACATACAACCTAGATATGTGCCCTTACTGGGTATCGACCTTCTCGTTATTGGACAACACTCTAACCAACTGAGCCACTCCATCTAGGGCAATGAAGTTTTTTTGTATATCAATCATCCCTTGATAAAGCTGCTCTTAAAAAACAGAATTAGTATCCTGGGTTTATTACTTTCCTTTTACTTTGCAAACATTACCACAATTTTAGTAACTTAAAACAAAACTCGTTTATCGGCTCAGTTCTGTGGGGGTGGACATTGGGTGTGCTGTGCCTGGATTTCCTGCTCAAATCCTCACAAGGCTGAAATTGAGGTGTCAGTAGGTTTTGCCCTGGTCTGGATCCTAATGTTCTCTTCTAGACATGTATGAATGAGTCAGAACTCATCTCCTTGCCCATGTAGGATTGAGGTTTCTCTCTCTTTGATGCCTGTCAGCTGGAAGTCACCGTCCATATTTTTATTCACATGACCTCTCAGTTAGCAGAACATACCATGAAGAACTTTTCTGTAATAGTCTGCTAGGGCTGCCACAACAAAACTCCACCAATCGGGTGGCTTAAACAACAGTTTAAGGGCAGAAGTCTGAGAGCAAGGTGTTGTCAGGGTTGGCTTCTGGTGAGGGCCCCCTTCCTGGCATGTAGATGGCCACCTTCCTAGCTCTAGCCTCATGTGGCCTTTCTTTGTGTGTGTGAGGATGGGGGGTGGTCTCTGATTTCTCTTCTTCTTATAAAGACAGTAGTTACAACAAATTAAGGCCCCCACACTTACGGCCTGTTTTAACCTTTATTATTTTCTTATATGTCCTGTCTCCAAATACAATCACAATGGGGGTTAGGATTTCAAAATCTTAATTTGGGGAAAACTGAATTCAATCTGCAATATATTTTCATGTCAAATTACTGTCACATTTTGAAACTCTCTCACCAGGGAAAGTTTAGCATCTTTTAAGGGCCCATCTGATTAGGTCAGTCCCACTGGGAATATTATCCTTATCTTAAAGTCAACTGATTTGGGATCTTAATTACACCTGGAAAATCCCTTCAGAGCATTGCCTAGACTAGTTTTAAATCAAATACCTGGAAGTTCATAGGGTGAATGGAGAAGGTCTGTTACATCGGGGGTGAGGATCTTGGGGACCACAAGAATTTGTCCAACCCCCTGATGCATGTTGCCATGTGGTACTGGTGTGACTTTGTAAAACCGGGAGGGAGACTGATCATTCAGTATCAATCTGCCACTAACTAACTGTGCAAGTCACATTACCTTTCTGGACTTTAGTTTTCTGGTAAATGAGACTGATGACACCTCTGGTTCTGATTTTCCAAGCTGAGGTGTTATAAGAATCACCTTTCTGTGCTGCTTGACAATTTTCCTTTCTCTTGCACTTTGTCCATACATGTCCTTTATTGCTAGATACTGATAGCGGTAGCAATTTCCTCAAAGCTTAAAAAATAATCACTGCACAAAGGTGAGAATAGCTTAATTCTTCCCTTCTAAAAGCCTCCTGATGGTGAAAATTCCACATGACTTGTCATATGTCCCTGTAGCTTCTTTTGATGGTTGTAGCTTATATTGATGGGGCTATATTTCAACCCTGGATGCCCAGAGTTTGGTGAGATTTTAGCATTTTTCAGTGTCACCCTTGTAATTTAATAGGCACCTTCAGAAGAGCAGATCATAGCATGGCCATGGAGTCCTGCGCCCTGGTCCTCTCATCTCTTGCTTTCCTTTTGAATGGCTCCTGCATAACTCTTCTGGGTTCCTGGCGCTTCCTCTCATTCCAACTGATGAGCATCACTTTGGAGTTTCTCTGAGATGCTGCCACCGCCCTGCCCGCCCGCCCCCTCCCAGTGCTTACCAATTCATTGTCAACAGCCACTCTGGAAATTACACAGCACCATGAATGCCCAAAGCAAAAGGAAAAGGAATTCACTTTCATCTTCATTCCTTACCAGCTTGTAGTGATTCCTGTTAACAAGCAACTCTCCAGCTTTTCAGGCAAACTGAACGTTGTTCATTATGTATTGCACTACCCAGTTACATCTTCCCAAAGTTCTTTCAGGAGCATAGGCCGTTTGCATGCTATTTCAATGAATCCTGAGCACTTGTCTATGATAGAATACTAGTATGTTTGGAACAAATGGGAGAAAAATGTTCATGATTCTTAACTGCCTCTATTCTTTGAAGTGAGTAATTGGTTTTTTATTCTGGTATGCAATTATAATTTTCATTTTTATATTTGCATTATAGTTCTGGTTTCTTCTACCAAGGGTAGCAGCTGACAATATTTTTTTTATTGTTGATGATAACTTCTAATGAGGTACTGGAACAAGTACTTTACAGATATTATCTCATGTACTTCTGATAAAAGTATAATCAAGCAGGGACTATGATGATCTTATTTTACTTATGAGGGGACTCAGAGACAGAGAGCCTAAGTAACCATGTGCAGTTGATGGAAATACTAAGTTGTAAAGAAAAAGATGAGCCAATTATTATTAGGAGCACATATTCTAATAGATTTTTTGGGAGGGTGGGGGCTGGAAGCATACAGAATTGAATTACAATTCTATTTCCTTCACTTACTAATTTTGTGTCTAGGTCTACAGTAGTTACTCTTTAATCATCGGTTTCCTTATCTCTCAATGAAAAATTAAGACATTCCATGATAGGTATATTGCTTTTATTTCACATGACACATGCAATCAATTAAGTGAGACTATGTGGAATTCTGTATTGAGGCAGATGTTGTTGCCATTCCAATGGGAAACTATTGTGACAGATTAGTGATGTTCGATGGAGACAATTGAATAGAGTCATCATGGGTACTACATACTTACTATCCTTAGTCTAATGCATAATGGAACTGGGAGATAAGGCTTCCTTTCTTCTATTGTCAAGTTTCCTTATTCCATGCATATATAGTTAGAATACAATTCATCATTTAAACTTCCTCTATTTGTCAAACATTGTTAACTACTATGTGAAAAAAGATGAAACATGATCACTGGGTTTTAAAAATTCATATAAAGTCTAATGGGATCGAACAAGAGAGAAAAATAATCAGGTAAGGCCTAAATTTTGTTAAGAAAGAGTATATAAAGGCAAAAATTCTCAATTCATTATCTTAATCAGAGTAATTGGTTGTGTCTTAATTCTAAAACTTTTGTGGGAATTAATAGATAAAATGTCAGAATCAGCAAAACATAATGTGACAAGTAAAAATTAATTTGCTTTCCGCTCAACATTTTCAGTACATGTAACCTCTTTAATGTTTGCATAACCACTTTTAATATTGGCATTTACTTCCTTTTCCCTTATTTCCCCAACTATCCTTCTTATCCCAAAGTGTGAGCCCAGTGATCCAGCACTGAGATTTTCCTAGAGAAAGAGTCAGACAAAAATATTCCTGAATAAACATTTGTGGGCGATTTCATTCATCTCCAGGTCCAGACTAGGCCTAAAATAGGCCTCATAGTGCAGCTGACATCCTCTTTGTGCTCAGGTTAGGCTGTGTGCACAAGTGACTTGGGAGAAGAACATCTAAAAGAAACCTGGCAGAGGCAAAGCTTCATTTCCAAGCACCCTTCAGAGATGCTCTCACATAGTGGGGATGTCTACCTAGTGCATCCAACAACATTCTGTTTACCAACTTCACACCTTGCTGTGACTGAGAACCAGCTGACCTTCCTTTTCTAAGATGTTATTTTTCAAGTGACATTCAGCTCAGAGGGTGAATGGAACAGGTCACATGCTAGACGTCAAATAGGTTAGGAAAGAAGGGTAATGTCTTTTCTTCAGACCAGTGTTTTCTTTCCAAAGACCAATTTGTCATTAGATGGCCTTGAGTATGTATAGCAGTTTAACCCAACTGCAGATACATAGGTCGATAAGTTAGCATTCACCAAAATAGGGGTTGTTGGACAGCTAGCTCCTGTTACTGTTACTACTTTCAGCTCTTCATCTGGGAGCTAGATGAAATGAGTTGGCTTTTGAAGGCAGAGGGTGCATGTGTGTATGTGTGTGTTTTACACATTCTTCACCTAACACACTTTGTGTTTGGGTTCTTGGCAGTTTAGCAGATTCTATTATACTTTAAATTTTAATTGGAAAATGATGATTATAACTCTGGCTTTAATCTACATTAATTATAAAAACAGATATTGAGTTCCTTCACAGCAGTTCTAATTTTTGTGAATGATTATATTCATTTTTTAAAGGATTTGCCCTATTCATGCATTTCCTTTTTTTTCAGAGTAGTATTGAATCTCTTTCAGAGATTCTGTTTTTCATTACTATAACTATATAATGCCACATGTTCTTTCAAAGACTTGAAAAATAAGATAGCTTGGATCTTTTTGAAGTAACCATCTTGTTATTAATAAAATATTATCTTGTTAACTTTTGTCTTTTCCTTGAGTGTAACATGAAAGTATCAAAATCTCCACTTTAGAAATGTTATAAAGATGGTTTGATAATGTACAAGCAGATATATATTAACAATCTGGCTAGCCTTAGCATGACTTTGCGTAACTTTAGGCTCTAATATAATTGCTGCAATTAAAAAAACTTTATCTGTCCAATATTTATGCACAGAAATCTATGTGCTAGTCTCTGTTTAAGTGTTAGGGATACTGTATAAAACACACACACACACACACACACACACACACACACACACACACACACATACTGTTCAGAAACAGCCTGTATTAGGTTTGTATTAGTGCTATAGCAAATGACTACCAACTTAGTGTTTTTTTTTTTTTTAAAACAAAACATATTTATTATTTCACAGTTTCTTTGGTCCAGAATACAGAATTGCTCATTTGTTTTTGTTTTTGTTTTTTTAAAACAAAACATATTTATTATCTCACAGTTTCTTTGGGGCAGGACACAGAGCTGTTCATTTAGTTTTCTAGTTAGAGTCCTTCAAGGCCAAAATCAAGATTTCGGCAAGAGTTCATTTTTTTTTTTTTTTGAGACTTCGAGGGAGAATCTGCTTCTAAGCTCACTCACCCTGTTGACAGAATTCAGATCCACTGCTTCATCTCTATCTCCTTATTCTTCCTCTTCATGTTTAAGGGCTCATGTGATTATATCAACATACCAGAAAACCCAGGATAATCTTATTTAGAGGTCAACTGATTATAAACCTTAATCTCACCTGCAAAGGCTCTTCACAGCAGTATCTACCTTAGTGTTGGATCAAAGAATCAGGAGATCAGAATCCTGAGGGGACAACAGAATTCTACCTATGACACTGCTTATGTTCTCTATGACATTTCTGAAGTTTTGTTTTGAGACAATAGTTTGACCCATAGCATATAAAAATTCACTTAACAAGGAAACATTTGTAATATTTGTTATTGGTGTGCTTTTTTTAAATCATCTGCATCAACATAGAGGAACTCTGTGTTTACCTATAATACGTAGACCAATAATGGAATTGTCAAAATAAACTCATTTTTTATTATTTTTTTTAGTTCTGAGTAATAGTGAACAACAATGGCATGGAGTCCACTTGAATAAAAATGAAAAGATAATGAATGAGTAACAGGAATTTATATTGGGTATAAATTCATATGTGACTGGGTCTTGCTGTTCCAAGAGGTTTCTAAGAGGAAGTTTCTTTAAATTTGACTGAAGAATACTTGGGTAATGAAAAAATATGTACTCTGAGCCATTAAATATATTTGGCATAATCTCCCAGATATTTCTGTTTTAAATATTTTATATGATGGCTACTTTCTCATGTTAGAAGGATTGTTGTTCCAGGCCTGCTGAGAATAATCTCAAAACATTCAAAATGCAATATGTTTTGTCATATGAGAGGTTTTACTTGATAAGTCACATTCTGATTTGTCTTTCTATATCTTAATTTTGAGAGGTGATGGCAGGGTGATGGTAGTAATTAAGGCAATGAGAGTGAAAGACAAAGTAGGATACTTATGGTGTATGTGTATGCATTATAACTCTATCTACTAAAAGAGCAATATGCAAATTGACCATAACACCACCATGCCCACAAGCCATGCCCACCAGTCAATCAGGAGTAAGTATGCAAATTAACCCAACCAAGATGGCTGTGGCCAAGGAGGGAGCAGGAGGCCTGGGTTTCCTGGGCAATGGAGGAAGCAAAGCTTCCTGGCCAGTCCTGGCCTCTGCTCAAGGCTACAAAGTTTCAGTTTTAGAAGATAAATAAATCCCAGATACCAGGGCCTCTGCTTGGGTTGCCAGGGGCTTGCCTGCAAACCACCACAGGCCCCTTTCCCAGGACTCCCCATGCCCCAAGGGAACCCCCACCCTGATCCAGAACATCCTTCAGGGCAAACCAGCTGACCCCCACCTATAACCCAGGCCTCTATCCTATCTAATAAAAGAGTAATATGCAAATTGAACATCACTCCAACACACAAGATGACTGCTCCCATGTGATCAAAGATGGCTGCCTTCATGTGGACACAAGATGGCCACCACAAGATGACCAGCAGGGGAGGGTAGTTGGGAGAAACTAGGCCAGCAAGGGAAGGCAGTTGGGGATGACCAGGCTGGCAGGGGAGCAGTTAGGCATCAATCAGGCTGGCAGGGGAGTGGTTAGGGGGTGATCAAGCTGGCAGGCAGAAGCAGTTAGGGGCAATCAAAAAGGCAGGCAGGCGAGCAGTTGGAAGCCAGCAGTCCTAGATTGTGAGAGGGATGTCTAGCTGCCCTTTTAGGCCTAAACCTACCAGGATGGAGCCTAAACGGGAAGTCAGATATCCCTTGAGGGATCCCAGATTGGAGAGGGTGCAGGCTGGGCTGAGGGATACATCCCTCCATGCATGAATTTTGTGCATTGGGCCTCTAGTATGTGCATAATAGAATATTAACATTTTAAAAGTGAAAAATGAAAAACATTTTGGGAAAACCACATAATTAAAATGGAAAATTATTAGAGTAGTACCATTATGGTGGTTCAAATAAGTGTGATTAAATTTAAAAAAAAATTATGTTAGCTTTTATAGAAAATAATTTTATATTTTGTAGATCATAAAATAGTAGTACTTGCTCTTATGTCAAGGAAAAATATATTTGCTAAATGTAATCTCCTTTTAAGTGTATTGTTAGCTTTGTGAATATTTTTTCTTCTTTTAAAATTTATTAATATTATTTTGAGATAAAAATAGTTGTCATGTGTTCATAAAACTTCTTACTCTTATTGAAGATTGATAATAATGGTATTGATATTGTGAAGGATCCTTCAAATTTACCAGTTTGCAGAAAAAAAAAGTTAAATAATTAAAACTTAGAATTCCTTTTTTAAAATTACACAGAAAATACTTAAGAGTTAGAAGTGTGTGTGTGTGTGTGTTATTACGGATGTGTGGTAAGATAAATCTAATATTTTAAATCAAGTCTTTGAAAATTTTTTTTTTAAATTTATTTCAATGAGGAAGGGAGAGGGAGAGAGAGAAACACAATGATGAGAGAAAATTATTGATTGACTGTCTCCTGAATGCCCCACACTGGGGATTGAGCCCACAATCCAAGCAAGTACCCTGACTTGGAATCAAACCATGACCTTCTCATTCATAGTTCAATTCTCAACCACCAAACAATGCTGGCCAGGCTTAGGTTCTTTTACATATTCAACATTTAAAATAAGTTATTGAGTATCTAAAATGTACTCAGCACATAGGTTATAGGAGACATAATTTTAAAAGAAAGTGACATGGTTCCTAACCCTTAAGAATTAAAATTTAATTGGAAAGAAATGGTTCAAAATAAAAAAAATAGGTAAGGACCTCTATATAAAAGTTTATAAAATGAGTTTTAGACTGATCAATCTAAATTTTAGGAACAAATAAAAAAAATAACAAAATAGAATTTCCAATCATTTACCTCTTTATTTATATTATTTGTTTGCTTTTTTATTTTTCTTTATATATAAGAAAATATCCAAACATTTGCTACATTAGTTTGTTCATAAAGAGAATACACAAAATAAATCAGTTTATAGGTGACTTTCAATTATTTTAATCAAGGTGATTATTTTAATTATCTTTTGAGCAAATGTGCAATGATCATGGAAACCAACAAGGGCCAATGCCCATTACTGAAGCTTCTTTTGTCATTTGAAGATAATAAAAGGAATAGAAAAGTCAATTTACATGTCTTTCCAATTCTGTTTTTTATGCTTATTCAGTCTCTGTAATGAATAGAACTTCTAATGAAAATAATGTGAATTAGTGTAGAGGCTGGGATTGAATTAGCATCTTCCATTGATTAGAATCTTCCATTGATGAGCTTTCTAAGGAAATGAGAAAAAGTGACACGGCATCATTAGAATATCATTGGTAGTCCTATACTGAAATTATCAGGATGACAGTTTATTTTCACACACCCTCAGGTCATCAAGAAAAAATAGTCCACACCTGTAGGTGGGTTGAGGGCAGTTGAAAGACTCAAGTAAATGTAGAAGGGTAACTGCTCATCCTTTTACTAAAGTATTTTCTGTATTATTTCATGTAGAACTATAGATTACAGAATTCTATATAGTAAAAGTCTATTATGCAAATTGCACCCTTAGATGGTCATTGACCAGGAATTCAACTGACCAGGAGTTCAATCACTTGCTATGATGTGTAATGACCACCAGGGGGCAGTGCAGAACATGGTGGGCCTTGGCGATGTGGCACTGGCAGCAGGCTGCAGTGGAGGTGGGACCATGGTGGGATGGTGGAGCAGGTATGTAGGCAGTGCCAGGCCAAGGTGGGGTGCCAGGTGGGGCTGAGGGGCTGTGAGGCTGGAAGCACAAGCTAGGGCATGATCTCCACAGGCCATCCCAAGAGACCCCACCCGTTCATGAATTTCATGCACCAGGTCTCTAGTTATAATATAAGAAAAGTAAGGACCGATTGTCTATTTAAATCTTTTGTCCTGTTCTTTGGAGTGATGGTCATTCTACATTTCCCAGACCTCTTTGCTGTTGAAATGGCCATACATCTAAGTTCTCATCAGTGGATCTAAGTTCTCCTGGTATAAACCTCTTTCTACATAGATCACAAAACACTGATGAAATTTCCTTCATGCTTTCCTCCTCTGTCAACTGGATACAGATGAAGATCAAGCCAAAGAGATGATATAGCCAGAGATGGAATGAGCTGGATCCCTGAGTTTATTCAGGGAAGAAGGCCACCCTAAAGAGAATACACACACATTTTAGAATCTGCTTATTATCAATTAACCATTACCAGATTGCCCTCAATCCAGAAAATAAATATATCTTTTGGAAGGTTAATACTTACGATTATTTTTGTTACATTTTGTGACTCAGAACTCACAAGATCAGTAATAATAAAAACAGCTCTAAGTGGAAAGGAAATTTTTATTTAGTTAAGTTTAAATTTGCTCTATTTGTAACATTCACAATGCTTCAAAAATTTTTTAAAAAGAATCAAAATAAATGGTTGTGATTAATTTAATTTGATGTTTATTCATTCTATCCCTGTTTTTAGGCAGATAATATTGAACATTTTATCCATTAACAAATTTATTTTAAACAGATAACTTTATTTAGTGATAGAAGTACAGAATGACCAAGACAGGCAAAGCCATGCCTTCAGGAGTTCTGAAACCTTGGAGAACACAAACATTAAATAAATTAATGCTATTTGATCTATCAGAAACAATGTACAAAGAATGGTTAGGTTTCTAAAACTTCTCTCATCACCAAAATAAAATTATAGATTCCACAAAATAGAAAGTAATGCACATTACCTAAACAATGATTATAATTCATGCATAAGTGAGGAAACTGAGGCCTAAAATACTGGTTATTCTACATTCACTTATATCTGGGTCAGGATGTATCAGTGAGGCAACTGATGGATATTTTTCACATCAATGTTTCTTCCCACCTCCCTGCCTCTCTCTAAAAAATAAAGAAAAACATATCCTTGCCCTAGCCAGTTAGGCTCAGTGGATATAGCATTGGCCTACAGACTGAAGGGTCCCGGGTTCAATTTTGGTCAAGGGTTTATACCCAGGTTGCTGGCTTGATCACCAGTGTAGGGGATGCAGGAGACAGACAATCGATGATTCTCTTTCATCATTGGTGTTTCTATCTCTCTCTTCCTTTCTCTTCCTCCTCTCTGAAATCAACACACACACACACATATCCTCAGGTGAGGATTAGAAATAAAGATAAAAAGATAATCCTTTTCAGGATATGTAGATCGCCAAAGGATAGAAAAGTGAAGAGTATTTAGGAGAAGATGCACATGAATTAAGGTCAGGTGTATATTAAAATGCCATGTTCAGGAAACTTTAGGAAGATAGTATGAATGGAGCTTAGAATTCATGTAGAGGAATTATTGCTAGTGATAAGATTTAAGAAAAAACCTGACAAATATAGAGTACTCCAATTGCAGAAGGCATATTATGTTGTAGGAGATTGAGTGCCATTCTGCCTATAGTAGTAGAGAATCATGCTTTTACACATTGTTCCCACAGACAGATTTTCCATCAGAAAGTTACTCAGGCATCAGAATACAAATTTGAATTTGAAAATAAGGACTACAGTCTGTGGAACTATTTGAAGTCTCTTTCAAAACTTCAGATGAGATGTAATGAGGGTAGAAACAGTGGAAAAGGAGTGTGGATTGGATACTGAAGAGGTAACTGGAAGACCTTCTTTTTCATGGAGAGTAGAGGAGAGGAAGTGGTTAAGGATGAATCAGAGGTTTCTGATTAAGGTTATAGGGTGAGTGCTAAGCCAGCACAAGAAATACAAAATGAACCATGTGTTTGGATAAACGAAGAATTTGTTAAGTTGGAAATATATTACACTTAATATTCCTGCTGAAAATATACAGTAGAAAATTTATTATAAAAGTCTGGTTATAATTGTTTGGCCCAAAAATATACATAGAAATTCATTGTTTTGAAGGTGGTGGTAGAATCCTTGATTTGTATATGATCATCAGTTGAGTGTATAGGATAAGAAGAGAATGCACAGGGAAAACCTGTTTAAAGTAACAGAGAGAAGGAGAGGAGGCATAGTAGACTAAGAACGGTAGTACAGATAGAAGGGGACTCAGCAGAGTGATTCCCATAGGCTTAGGAGATCCCCACCCTGTGGAGAGATCAGCAGTGCAAATGCCTCTCAGAGAGTCTGTGCAATGAAAGGCGAAATGAGACTTGTGTACCTGGCAAAGAGAAATCACAAATGCTGGTAGAAGAGCAGTTTTACTGCAGTGACTAGGGCAGACATCTGAGAGTTTTGGGGAGGAGGAGTGAAAAATGAGAAAATAGATGATTCTTTCAAGAGAACAATTTTGTAGGGAACAACAATGCAAATTAATATTATCTTTACAAAGCTATGTAGGTTCAAAGAAAGTTATTGTTTAACTTTTTATTTCTAATTGAAGAGACTTGCATATTTGAAGGAAAGGAACCAGGAGAGAAAGGGTCTGAACCATGTTAGTATTGCTGACACAGTAAGAAGCATGATGACTTAGAAAGGGATGGGATCTAAAGCTTGGATAAAGGATGTGAAAAAAAAAAGAGTTATAAAGACTATTGAAACAGGTAAGTGTGGTGGCAGAACATTTAAGGCAAAAAGCATTATTTCCTTCATTGATTCTACATATAAAAACAAACATTTTTATTGACTTAAATTAATTCAAAATGGATTATAGACATAAACTTAAAACCTGAAATTATACAAGTTCTAGGAGAATATATGAGAAAATTTTTTGACTTGAGGTTGGGCAAAAGATTCCCAGATGTAAAACCAAGTGTGACCCATAAAATAATAAACTGATGAATTGACTTAATTGTAATTAAAAGATTCTGTTCTGTGAAAGTCATTAATAAGAGAATGAAAGATAAGCCACAGACCAGGAGGGCACATCTTGCAATTCATCTATTTGATAAGAGACTTGAATTCAGAATATATAAAGAATTATCAAAACTCAGTAATAAGAAAATGCAAAGCAATAAAAATGCAAAAAAAATGTTGGAATAGACACTTCACCAAAGAAGATACAATTTTCATAAGTAAGCCCATGAAAAGATGCTCAACACCACTGTCTTAGTATAATACAGTTTTTTAAAAAACATTGACAAGCTATCATATACCTACTCCAAAGTCTAAAATTTAGGTAGATTGAGCAGCATGACTGGCAAGGATCAGTGGTTGAGCATCAAACTGTGAACCAGGAGGTCACAATTCTATGCCCCAGTCAGGATACATGCCCAGATTGTGGGCTTGATCTCTAAGAGGGGGCATGCAGGAGGCAGCCAATCAATGATTCTCGCTCAACATTGATATTTCTATATCTCTCTCCCTCTCTGATATCAATAAAAATATTAAGAAAAATAAAATAAAAAGATTGATCATATCAATTTTTGGCAAGGATAGGAAGCAATTGGTACATTCTAAGACTGCTGGTGAGAATATGCAATAATTTTGGGAAACAGTGTCACAGTTTCTTACAAATTTAAATATACATCTATCATGTGATCCAGACTTTTTAATTATGGATATTACCCAAGATTAAAAAACCAACATATCACCCTGGCTGGGTGACTCAGTTGATTGGAGCATCATCCAATATACCAAAAAGGTTTCAGGTTTAACACCCAGTCGGGGCATGTATGGGAGATAACTGATAGATATTTCTTTCACATCAATGTATTTCTCTCTCTCTCTCTCTCTCTCTCTCTCTCTCTCTCTCTCTCTCTCTTTCTCTCTTGTCCTCTCTCTATAAGTCAACAAAAACATGCCTGGGTGAGGGTTATAAAACAACACACATATCTATAACAATACTTGTAATAAATGTCCATGAAATCTTTATTTGTAATATTCCCAACCAAAAAATGACACAAATGTCCAGCAATAGGTAAATGGATGAAAAACTGGTATGTCCTGTCACTTGAATATTATTCAGTAATAAAAAATGAATCTATTGAAATAGCAACAACATGGACAGTCTTCAAAAGAGTACTTATTTTTATAAAATTCTAGAAAATCCAGTCTAACCTATAGTGACAGATAGCTATCAGGTGTCTGGTATAACCATATGCTAGGGTTACCCTAATAAAATAGCACAGATGAGATACCTTAAACAACAGAAATTTATTTCTCAATTATCAAGAGCAAAAGTCTGAGATCACTTATTGACAGGTTTGATTTCATCGTGAGGTTTCTCTCGCTGGTTTGCAGATGGCTGCTTTCTCCTGGTGTCCTTTTGTGGCCTTTCCTCTATGCACACATGGCCCTGATGTCTCTTTGTGTCTAATTTCCTCTTCTTACAAGGCAACAGTCAGATTGCATTTGGGCCTACCCTATTGACCTCATTGTAGCTTAATCACTTCTTTGAAGACCTATGTCCAAATACAATTACATTCTTAGGGACTAGTAGTTAGGACATCAACATACATATGTTGGGGAGGCATAATTCAGCCCACAACACCTGGGGATGGAGGACAGAGAGAGGGATTGCACAGGGACAGGAGGAAATCTGTTGGGAATAAAGCAAATATTCAATGTCTTGTGAAGATGGATTCATGTGAGTATACATACATCAAACATGATCAAATTGTCCACTTTAAATGTATTCAGTTTATTGTGTCAATTGTATCTTAAAGCTGTCAAAAATGTTAGAAAAGATATGCATTGAACCCTCATAAAATCTGATATAGCAAAATATTAAATCTCATCGATATCATTTTAATTTATTAGGATATTTCAAGCCAGTTACCTGCTATCAGCATTTTTGTTTTTAGTATATTTGTGGGCAAAATTTTGCTAGTTGAAGATATACATGCTTCCTTGTGAAACCAGAGAACTCAACATGTGATTATGAAAACACTGCATACGTTACAAAGTGAAGGGAGCAGTATTATTATAAATCAGTTTAAAATATTTATTGTGTGCCCGATCAATGAAAGCAATCACGATAGCAATTTTCAGGAGAAATAAATTAATAGGACAAGACTCTGGCACTCAGGGAGCTGAAGGTGTAAGGACATGACTCCCTTTTATGAATTCCATGCAGGAGACCTCATTTCCTTTTAGATTAAATACTTCCCAAGACACACAACTTCTTCAAAGAGCTCAGTCCAATTTGGGGACATGTCAATTTTTCAGACTGCAATGAAGGATAAATGGCAAGAATCAATGATAATCACTTTAGCATAGATAATACAATCAGGGATGAATAATTGCTAAATTGTAGCATAGATGATTTTGCTGAATGTCATTACTGTGAGAGAGTATAATCTTCATTCAACAGATCACACTGCTAAGAAATATTATTAATAATCTGATGTGCTATTCCTGGGAGAGATCAGTCTTAGTAAAATGGAAGATACTGAGGAGATTGCTAATTTTTTCTAGGCATTTTTGGTTCAAAAATAAATAAAAGGTAGGAGAGAATCAGAAAGCACTCAGAACACATTTATTTTTTAGATTATTTGAGAAAGACGGTACAGGTCTAATTTTCCATTATTTGTTTCCATGTTAATTTAGCCTACTATTCTTTACTCTGTTAATAGAGACTATACATAGCTAACACTAGATGGTATTGTGACTCCTTCAATTCAGCTGGCTTCCTAAGTGAGAGGCACTGTCTATGTGTGATTGGTGTGCAACACATGTATTTAATGTGAGATCAATACCTCGTAGGGAAAATAAAAGCTCTTTGTTAATAAAATATGCTAGGCTCTTTTTTAGTTTTAAACTTAAATGAATATGTTTATGGCACTTATGGTATATATCCTCAAATACTAATATTTGTACTTTGTCAAGAAAATACTATTGAGAAAATAAGAAAGAGTCTAATAGGATAAATGAATTATGCCTGGTAATGTTATATGCCTATACTAATAAAAGGGTAATATGCCAATTAGACCAGATGATCAGACATCTTCCAGACATTCAACTTCCTTCCAGACAAAGCTTTGGTTGGCAGGGGTCTAGGCAGAAGCAGTTGGGGTGATCAGGCTGGCATGGGAGCAGAGGAGCAGTTAGGTGGCAATCAGGTTGGCAGCGGAGCAGTGGACCAGTTAGGGGGCTATCAAGCTGACAGGCAGAGGCAGTTAGGGGCAATCAGGCAGGCAGGCAAGTGAGTGGATAAGAGCCTGTGGTCCCAGATTGTGAGAGGGAAGTGAAATCGGGCCTAAACTGGCAGTCAGACATCCCCTGAGGAGTCCCAGATTAGAGAGGGTGCAGGCTGGGTTGAGGGACAGCCCCTACCCCCATGCTGAACTTTGTACATTGGTCTCTAGTGTGTGTGATTTCAGAGAGGAAGGGAGAGGGAGAGAGAGATAGAAACACCAATAATGAGAGAGAACCATTGATCAGCTGCTGCCTGCATGCCCCTCACTGGGGGATGTACCCTTGATTGGAATTGAACCTCCAGACCCTTCAGTTCACAGGCCAATGCTCTGTCACTGAGCTAAACGAGCTAGGATTAATTTTATATTTAAAATGTTGCAGAAGCAAGTTAATCTTTTTCTAAAACACGAGAAAAATTATATATTAATTTATTTTTTATTTTAATTAGTTCTTCAAATCAGAATTTTATTTTGCACATGAATAGCTAACATTTAAATGTAATATTGAAGCTTGAATATAAGACTGGCCAAATAATTTTGTTACTGACTAGGGCATTATTAATGACAACATTTTGCAACCACATTATATTCAGAAGCTAGCAATACCAAAGCCATTCATTTCTAGTATGCATATTTTGGCTTATTTATTCCAGGGTCTAGAAAACTCTTCTTTGACAAGTTCACTTCACAAATGGTCTGCCCACATTTTACGGTCTAGCTTAATGTCACTTTCTCAATGAACCCTCTCTAAACTTCCTGTCTAAGTGAATCCCATCATGCAAAATACACATAGGGTAGCCCATTATGACATACTACCTTGGAAAATATGCATCTCCTATATAAACATATCCACATTGTTGAGCTAGGGACAATATCTTGCTCACTCTGAACTGCTGTTTTGAATGCAGGATAAACAGTAAGCCTTTAATAAAAGTTCATAAATTGACCTTCTGGCTTTATAAAGGACACATAAGATAGAAATTTTGAATGAAGGTCCTTTTTACTATCCTATGAGTTAAGACTTCGAGGGTACAAAACTTACTCTTTACTCTGTAATCATAAGCAAGGGTTTCTTTATGATGAAGAATCCATGCTTTAATAGAAAAGAGTAATTACTTTTCAAACTCTTCAGTATATTCTGATGGTAAGCTCCCAGAAGTCACGGCTCTTTTATTCTATTCAATAATTCTCTATATTTCCATATAAAATGTTTTATGCCTTTTTGCATAAGCCTCTTTCAAAGGCAATAAAAGTGGCCATTTTCCAAGTGTTGCTAGGACAACACAGAGGAGAGCCAGTTAGGGAACTAATTAAGCTTTGTGTGTAAATTAGCTCAGCCAGATAAAGTCTGAAAGAGAAAAGGGCAGCAAATCTACCATTTTACAAAAATGTATAAGGTAGACAATTGGCCTTTCTTGATTAGATATTCCAGAGAAATAGGATCAGAATGAGATTGATTTCATAGCCAGGGGCTGAGATAATTAACCAGAAGTATTGAGATGTTAGAACAACTAGAAGTTTTAGGTTAATATTCCAGGAATGTCTAATCCTATATAATAAAAAGATATATGCAAATAGACCCTAATGGCAAAACAACTGGGAATGACCAGTAGCTATGATGCACACTGATCACCAGGGAGCAGACGCTCAACCTAGAAGCTGCCCCATGGTGGTCAATGCGCTCCCACAGTGGGGAGCTCTGCTCAGCCACAAGTCAGGCTGAAGGCTGGGAGCACAGAGGCGGGGGCGGGAGCTTCTCCCACCTCCTCACCTCCTGTGTAGCACTAAGGAGTCCCTATGAGGAGCCAGCCTAAACAGTCAGTCAGACATCCCCCAAGGGCTCCCAGGCTTCTAGAGGGATGTCTGATTGTCAGCTTAGACCCAGTCCCAGGGGAGAGGGTCTAAGCTGGCAGGTGGACATCCCCGAGGGGTCCCGGACTGCAAGAGGGCACAGGCAGGGCTGAGGGACCTCCCGAGAGCACAAATTTTTGTGCACTGGGCCTCTAGTATTAATATAAATTGAGCAGGATTCAGCAAATATTCACTGTAAAAGACCAGAGAATAAATATTTTCAAGTTTCCTGGCCATAAGGTTGCAGTTACACTATTCAAATATGTCACTATTGCAAAATAGCCATCAATAACTAAATAAATGGGATGGCTGGATTCTAACCTTGGCTGTATTTTGCTGAGCCCTGGTTAATAAAGTATAAACAAATTTTTATTTTAGCAATGTCTGAATCAAAGAATAGATTTAAATATGTTGATAGATGCTAAAGTTTAGTAAGACAAAAGTTAAATTTAAGTAATTATGTATTACTTTGATTTCAACTCTTACAAATACTTCATGAAGTCTTTTACCAATTTTCCAATCTGAATTAACCTCTTCTCATTTCTCCTATTCATATGATGCACTCATTTGCTACAGTATGCTTTTTATTGGTATCCATTTCACACATGTATTTTTCCTTCACTAAAATGTGAACTCGTTGAAATTAGGGATTATGTATTATTCATTTTTTTGTTCAAAAATTTAAAATATAGCCCTAGCTGGGAAGCTCATTTGGTTAGAGCACTATTCTAGTTCGCCAAAGTTGTGGATTTGAGCCTGGTTAGGGCACATATAAGAAGAATCAATAAATAAATGCATAAGTAAGTGGAACAACAAATCATTCTCTTTTTTCTCTCTCTCTTTCTCCCCTCTCACTCTCTCCCATCTTCTCTTTGTAAAATCAATGGATTTTTTAAAAAAATCCAACTTTGTTTAAAGAATAAGTAAAATGTTCATTTAATCATAAATAGCTAAATTTAAAAGTAGATACTATTTATAGATTAAAATCTTTAAAAAATAAGGTTCAAAAAGTTTGTGACTTGAAAACATCACATAAAGCAAGGGAAATCTAAAGACAACCTACTCTTTCAGTAAAAACTTATGATGATCAGACCTGAGTGGTGGAGTAATACTGGTCAATGAATATAAATTTCCCATTATAAGATAAACAAATTCTAGGGCTTTAATGGATAGTGTAGTAATTATAGTTAATGACACTATATTGTATACTTCAAATTTGTTGACAATCAATTTTAGATATTCTGACCATACATATAATAATATTACTATGTGAATTTATGTGTTAATCACTTCCTAAAGTACAGGTATATTAAGTTACATTGTACACCTTAAAAAATCACACTGTACAATGCAAACTGATTTTTTTTAGTTTACATAAATTCATTATTTTTTTAAAGAATCACATACAAACTAAATATATAATTTTAAAAATCATACCTCAATAAAGTTGGGAAAAATACATAATGACATCTAATGATAGCAGAAAACTTATCAATGAATGAAGTGCATTTGGTGATGATAATACTGATGAGAGCTAATATTTATCACATTCTTATTAGGTGCTAAACTCAAATAAAATAAGACTTAAATTTTTCCCAGAAACACTTTGAGTTATGTAATGTCATGATCTTTTTCATTTACAGAAGAAAACCGAAGGCTTATGATGAGTAAATAATTTGGCTAAAGTCACATACCTAGAAGGTATAAAAGTGAGACCATAGAAAATGGGAAAATACCTAAAATATCTCACATTTTCCAGTAAAAATATTCTAAAATATTGAAGAAATGGAATATGCATTGAGCTTCCTAAAATAATAGCAACCCTCCCCCCCAAAACCTATTTCTTTCCAGAAAATCAAAGGGATAGGGGGCAGGGAAAAGGACTTGTAAGCCTGAATTTCAAAATCAGTTTTTATTTTTTGCTAATTGTTTTTTGTCCTTTAGAAAGAAGTAAAGTCTGAGTCAAAATGCAGAGAAACATATCTTAACTTGGGAACAATATTTTTGATTTTCTGAAAAATTGTTTGAAATAAATTTTCAGATATACACATGAAAATTTATATACACAAAATGGTGAATCTGGATATGCAGACAAGGCACCAGACAAATATTCCAAAGAGTCTAACAATGGTTTTGTAACTGTGGTAAAGATTTAAATTTATCTCTGCAGTAACAATGTTGATATTGGCTCATTGTCAGTGATGTTGTCTTGGTATTGGTTTTTCTATTAATAAAATTCATATTGTAATATACAAGTTATCTGTAGGCAATGTACCCCAAATACTTCCTAATAAAGGAAATACTTGCAAAATGGATGAATAATTTGTACTCAAATAAGTACTCTCTAGGGTACACAGTACTGATAAGACTGGATAGGCAAAATTGTTTTTAAAAATCAGATTCAAATATGATATCAAGAACAAATCATAACATTCCCTTTCCCTCTATTTTCATCTGCACAAAATGTATTGTGTAGATTTCATATTAAAGACATACAAACATAACATGCACATGTGACAATTGATCCACATACATATAAATCTAAGAAATTATCGCCAAATATATGTGTGCATCCTAATGTGTTTGTCTTCAGAACTGATTTGTAAATAGCACCAAGAAAAAGTTACTCTATGTTTCTATGAATAAAGATGATGTACATTAATTTTCATCTGCTGAGATAGAGTCAGAACTTTCAAGTCATCAGTCAATAAGTGATCAACGAGTTCCCAGAGTTCTCTTACAAATCAGGGCAGGGGAGAAACATATGAAACATAAGAAAAGATCAGTAATGGAGTCTACCCAATTCTATAACAGGATCAAGAAAAATATTTCTAAAACACACACACCTCTGTTTTTTTTTTACCTAGAAAGTCTCTCTCTTGTTTCCAAAGATCAGTTACACTTAGAAACTCTCCAAAGTGAGCGCTCATGTTTATTCATAGTATGAGTTCTGTTAAAACAAGTCATCTCAATGGTGTGAATGCTTTTCTTCAGGTAAAATGAGAAGAGGTGGAATTAGAAGCAAATACAGGGAAAGATTCTAGAGAGCATGAATGGACTCTTCATTTGCAGAAATGAAGGCAGAGCAGAGGATGACCTGCCTGGCAGAGTAACAAAGGTGTCCCCGAGGTGCTCATAGAGACCTTTGCAGGGACCAATAGGTACAAGACAGTTAATGAAATCTCTGTCCAGTCCTTAACTGACCACTAAGCTAACGAAACAGGGGTTGTATTGGTTACCCATTCCCAAAGATATAGACTTAACAGAATTAGTTCAGAACAAGTAACTAAACAAGCAAACAATATCCTTAATCATAAGAACAAGGGGTAACAACACCAAAACCTGGGAATTGGAAGGTCTGATTGACAGAGTAACCACATAATATTATTGATGTCTCATTTTCAATGAAAAGTTATTAGGAAGGAAAATAAAAAAGGACATGTACTGACTCTTTTTTTAGTATTTTATTTTTAAAAAATACATTTTTATGTTTTATTGATTTCAGAGACAAGAAGGGAGAGGGAGAGGGAGATAAGAAACATCAATGATGAGAGAGAATAATAGATCGGCTGCCTCCTGCACACCCCCTCCTGGGAATGAGTCCACAACCCAGTAATGTGCCCTGACTGGGAATCAAACTATGACCTCCTGGTTCCTGGGTCAATGCTCAACCACTGAGCCACATCAGCCAGGCTGTGCTGACTTTCCTTTAAATAAAAACTAGAGTATATAATGATAGAAAGGTGAAGGTCAGAACCACTAAGAAGAACAAAGAATCTCCTTTTATGTTAGAAGGGACTTGAATGAGATCTAGATTCTTAGATTTTTATAGAAAGCTGACTGAGGGACTGTTGAAAAAGTACCAAAATTAAAGGCATAACTAATTGATTTTTTATTTTTTATTTTTTTAATCAATGTTCATTGGTTATACTTATATGCATGCATACAATTCCTTTGGTTAATCTATTATTTACCCCACCTCTCCCTAACCTTCCTGCTGTAATTTGACAGTCTGTTTGATGCTTTACTGACTCTATATCTATCTTTTGGTTCATCAGTTTATAATGTTCTTTATGATCCACAAATGAGTGAGATCCTGTGGTGTTTCTCCTTCACTGACTGGCTTATTTCACTTAGCATAATGCTCTCCATTTCCATCCAGGTTGCTGCAAATGGTAAGAATTCCTTCTTTTTAATGGCAGCATAGAATTCAATTGTGTAGATGTACCATAGTTTTCTGATCTACTCATCTGCTGACGGACACCTAGGCTGTTTTCAAATTGTAGCTATTGTAAATTGTGCTGC
Organism: Lasiurus cinereus; assembly: GCA_011751065.1. Taxonomy (NCBI): domain Eukaryota; kingdom Metazoa; phylum Chordata; class Mammalia; order Chiroptera; family Vespertilionidae; genus Lasiurus; species Lasiurus cinereus. The sequence continues at coordinate 1,209,222 of JAAGEH010000389.1, forward strand.
CATGAACATAGGGGTGCATAAATTCTTTCTGATTGGTGTTTCTAGTTTCTTAGGATATATTCCTAAGAGTGGGATTACTGGGTCAAAGGGAGTTCCATTTTTAGTTTGTTGAAGAAACTCAATACTATTCTCCACAGTGGCTGCACCAGTCTGCATTCCCACCAGCAGTGCAAAAGGTTTCCTTTTTCTCCACATCCTCACCAACACTTGTCCTTTGTTGATTTGTTGATGATTGCCATTCTGACAGGTGTGAGATAGTATAACATTGTCGTTTTGATTTGCATCTCTCGGATAATTAGTGACTTTGAGCGTGTTTTCATGTGTCTCTTGGCTTTCCTTCTGTCCTCTTTCAAAAAGGTTCTATTTAGGTCCCTTGCCCATTTTTTAATTGGATCCTTTATCTTCCTTTTATTAAGTTGTATAAGTTGCCTGTAGATGTTGGAGATTAAACCTTTATCAGTGATAACACTTGCAAATATGTTCTCCCATACAGTGGGCTTTCTTGTTGTTTTGTTGATGGTTTCTTTTGCTGTGCAAAAGCTTTGTATTTTGATATAAGTCCCCTTTGTTTATTTTTTCTTTAGCTTCCCTTGCCCTTGGTACAGTATCAGTGAAGAAGTTCTTTGGGCATATGTCTGAGAATGTGCTGCCTGTGGATTCCTCTAGTATTTTTATGGTTCCCCGTCTTATGTTTAAGTCCTGTATCCATTTGGAGTTTATTTTTGTATTTGGTATAAGTTGGTGGTCTGGTTTCATTTTTTTGCATGTATCTGTCCAATTTTCTCAACATCATTTATTGAAGAGGCAGTCTTGAGTCCATTGTATGTTCATGCTTCCTTTGTCAAATATTAGTTGAGCATAGTGGTTTGGGTAGATATCTGGATTCTCTATTCTATTCCATTGGTCTATATGTCTATTCTTGTGCCAGTACCAGGCTGTTTTGAGAACAGTTGCTTTGTATTATAGCTTGAAACCTGATATTGAAATCCCACCTACCTGGTTCTTCTTTCTCAGGATTACTGTGGCTATTTGGGGTCTTTATTTGTTCCAGATGAATTGTTGGAGAGTTCTTTCTAGGACTGTGAAATATGTTGTTGGTATTTTAATGGGTAGGCATTGGGTAGTATGAACATTTTAATGATGTTGATTCTCCCAATCCATGAGCATGGTATGCTCTCCATCTGTTTACGTCTTCCACTCTCTTTTTTAAGTGTCCTGTAGTTTTCTGCGAATAGGTCTTTTACCTCCTCAGCTAGGATTATTCCTAGTATCTTAATTTTTTTTTGGTGCGATGGTAAATGGGATTGCTTTTTTAGTCTCTCTTTCTGTAATTTCACTATTAGTGTACAGAAATGCCATAGATTTCTTGGCATTAAGTTTGTATCCTGCTACATTGCCAAATTCATTTATTAAGTCTATTAGTTTTTAGATGGAGTCATTTGGGTTTTTTATGTACAGTATCATGTCCTCTGCAAATAAGGACAGCTTTACTTCTTCTTTTCCAATTTGAATGCCTTTTATTTCTTCTTCATGTCTAATTGCAATGGCTAATACTATGTCAAACAGGAGTGGTGAGAGTGGGCATTCCTGGCTTGTTCCTGTTCTTAGGGGAAATGGTTTTAGTTTTTGCCCATTGAGTATGATATTAGCTGTGGATTTATCATATATGGCTTTTATGATGTTGAGATATGATCCTCCTATTCCCACTTTGCTGAGAGTTTTTATCAAGAAAGTTTTTATTAAATGCTTTTTCTGCATCAATTGATATGACTGTGATTTTTATCTCTCAATTTATTTATGTGATAGATCACATTTATTGACTTGCATACATTGTACCATCCTTGCATTCCTGGGAAAAATCCTACTTGGTCATGGTGTATGATCTTTCTGATGTACTGCTGGATCCGATTTGCCCGAATTTTGTTGAGGATTTTGGCAGCTATGTTCATGAGAGATATTGACCTGTAATTCTCTTTCCTTGTGCTGTCTTTATCTGGTTTCAGTATTAGGGTGATGTTGGTTTCATAGAAGGTGTTTGGAAGTGTTCCTTCTTCTTGAATATTTTTTAATAGTCTGAGGAGGATAGGCTTTAATTCTTCCTTGAATATTTGGTAAAACTCTCCTGTGTAGCCAGCCATCTGGTCCTGGGCTTTTGTTTGCTGGAAGCTTTTTGATGACTGCTTCAATTTCTTCCATAGTTATTTGCCTATTGAGATACTTAGATTCTTCCTTATTGAGTTTTGCAAGGTTATATTTTTCTAGGAGTATGTCCATTTCTTGCAGGTTGTCTATTTTGTTGGAATAGAGTTGTTCATAGTATTTTTAAAACAATCCTTTGTATTTTGGAGGGGTCTGTTGTTATTTCTCCTCTTTCGTTTCTGATTTTGTTTACTTGGCTCTTTTCTCTTTGCTTCTTGGTGAGCCTGGCTAGAGGTCCATCAATCTTGTTTATCCTTTCAAAGAATCAGCTCATGGTTTTGTTGATCTTTTGAATTGTTTCTTTGGTCTCTATGTTGTTTATCTCCACTCTGATCTTTACTATTTTCCTCCTTCTGCTTACACTGGGCTTTTCTAATTGCTCGCTTTCTAGCTCTTAGGGTTAGGTAATTTATTACCATTTTTTCCTGTTTTTTTTTTTTTTTTGCAGTAGTCTTGTAGAGCTGTGAACTTCCCTTTCAAGACTGCTTTCACTGTGTCCCATAAATTTTGTATTGTTGTGTTGTCACTGTCATTTGTTGCCATGATGGTTTTTATTTCTTCCTTGATCTTTCCAGTTTTTCAGTCCTTGTTTAATAGTGTGCTGTTTATTCTCCATGTGTATGATTTTTTCGGATTGTTTTTTATTGTAGTTGATTTCCAGTTTTATGCCACTGTGATCTTAGAAGATACTTGATATGATTTATATCTTCTTGAATTTGAAGAGACTTTGCCTATGACCCAATATATGGTCTATCTTTGAAAATGACCCATGTGCACTTGAGCAAAATGTAATTCTGTGGCTTTGGGATGAAATGTTCTGTAGATTTCAATTAATTCCATCTGGTCTATTGAGTCATTGAGGATTGATGTTTCTTTGCTGATGTTTTTATTTAGAGGATTTGTCCAGTTGTGACAGTGGGGTATTAAAGTATCCTACTATGATTGTATTGCTGTCAACCTCTCCCTTGATATCCTCCAGGAGTTGTTTTATGTATTTAAGTGCTCCTGTATTGGGTACATACATGTTTACCAGAGTTATTTCTTCTTGTTGGATTGCTCCCTTTAGTATTATGAAGTGGCTTTCCTTATCCCTTGTTATGTCCTTCACTTTAAGATCTAATTTGTTAGATAAAAGTATTGCAACCCCAGCTTTGTTTTCATTTCCATTTGTCTAAAAAACTATCTTCCATCCTTTTACCCTCATTCTGTGTGCATCTGTTTTTGTGAGGTGGGTTTCTTGTAGACAGCAGATATATGGGTCATCTTTTCTTATCTAATCTGTTACACTATGTCTTTTGATTGGAGTATTTAATTTATTTACATTTAAAGTTATTATTGATAGGTACTTGTGGCCATTTTATTCTTTATCCATGTGTTCCCTCTTTGCTTCCTATTTCGTTTTTTACAGAAGACCCTTTAACATTTCTTGCATTGCTGATTTAGTCTTTTTTTGTCTGTGAAGCTCCTGATTTCACCTTCAATTTTGATTGAAAGCCTTGCTGGGAACAGTATTCTTGGATTCAGACCCTTCCTTTGCATGGCTTTGTATATTTCATTCCATTCCCTTCTGGCCTGATGAGTTTCTGTTGAGAAATCAGTTTCTAGTCTGATGGGGGTTCCTTTGTAGGTAACTTTCTGTCTCTCTTTGGCCACTTTTAAGACTCTTACTTTGTCATTGGTCTTTGCCAATTTAATTATAATGTGCCTTCGTGTCATTCTTTTGGGGTTCATTTTGCTTGGGACTCTGTGAGCTTCTTGGATTTGTGTGGGTATTTTCCTTCCTATATCAGGGCAGTTTTCTGTCATTATTTCTTCAAACAGGTTTTCTATTCCTTGCTCAGTTTCCACTCTTTCTGGAACCCACATTATGTGGATGTTGTTTTGTTTTGTGTTATCCCAACGTTCCCTTAGGCTCTCCTCTTGCTTTTTAAGGTTTTTTTTTTCTAGAAGCTGCTGTACTTGGGTATTTTTTCCTACTTCTAGCTCACTGATCCAGTCCTCTGCTTCTTCTAGTCTACTTTAGATGCTTTCTTGTGAGTTCTTTACAGCAGTGATGTCATTTTTCATTTCTTCTTGATACTTTATAATTTCCTGTTGGTTCTTACTCATATTGTCGAATTTGTCTTCCTTTCTTTTCATCCACCTTTTGACCATTTCTCTGAACTCTTTCTCTGGCAGGTTGTTTGCTTCTATTTCATTTACTTTCTTTTCTGGTGATGCCTGCTTTTCTTTCATATGCCAGCTGTTCCTTCATCTGCCCATGGTCCTTCTTCTCCGTGTGTCCAGTTATGTAGTTCTCTCTCCTGTGTTGATTTAAAGGCACAGAATACAACAAGACCAGGTACAACACACAAGGCACTAAACAGAAATGTATTCATGATGTTAATAACCACAAATAAGGTGACCACCAGTGAAAGACAAATTAGAGGTAAGTAGAGAAAGAATATGAGAGAAAAGAGAAAAAAAGAAAATAAAGAAGTTACAAAATGATTGGGAGAAGGAAAAAAAGAGGAAAAATCAAAATCAAGAGAAGAAGAAGAAGAAGAAGAAGAAGAAGAAGAAGAAGAAGAAGAAG
>JAAGEH010000389.1:1214005-1295133 GCA_011751065.1 Lasiurus cinereus
AGAAGAAGAAGAAGAAGAAGAAGAAGAAGAAGAAGAAGAAGAAGAAGAAGGAGGAGGAGGAGGAGGAGGAGGAAGGATAAAGAAAAAAAGGTAAGAGAGAAATGAAAAAGAATAAGAAAGAAAATGGGGACAAATTATATATATGAGGAGAAAACTCCAATAGAACAGCCACTAATCCCAACAAATGCCAGCAACAAGTACTTGGAGAATAATACAAATTACAAATAACAACTAATATCAAGGGAGGCGAGAGAAAACAGAGGTAAAAAACAAACAAAAACAAAGCAAACAAAAAGCAAAATAAAACAAGTAGAATAAGCAAAAATAATCTCACAAAAAGTATAAAAAATCGATATAATCAACATTCAAGGGCACAACAACAAAAGGACATAGAGAAAAACAATTTTTTTGGATAGTGAAGACAGAGAAGAGAGAGGTGTGTATGGACTTGGAGTAGGGGACTAGAAATTAGATATATAAGTGGAGTGAAGTTTTAACCAAGTAAAAAGAAAGAATAGGGAAAATCTAAATTTGGAAAAGGGTCAGAGAAACAAGACAAAAAAAATGGGAAGAGTTAGGAAGAGAGTGTTGGCATAAAGGTAGAGTTGAGATAGAGTAAAATGATGCTAAAGGAAAGCTGAAAATAGAATGTAGAACTCTAATCCCAAAGTAAGATAAAGAGAATATAAAATGACACTTTTTTTTTCTCAAAAAGGTAAAATAGTATTAAAAATACTGGTTGAAAATAAAAATGTAATAATTAAAAAGGTAAAATCAATTTGAGCAAAAAAGAAAAAAAATTAGTTTTTTAATTAAAAGATGAAAAAAAATAGAGTGGGCAGTAGTTGAGGTCATTCCCTTCCTCTATTGTTCTGTTTGGCATGCCTGTTTACCAGTCAGGAGGATATTGCATTTCCCTTCGTTCTACTTCTGCTCAGTGGAGAGTCAATTTGTGAGTCAGCGCCTGGGTGGCAGTGTTTCAGAATTGACCTCTGAGACTATAGGTCCTCTCTAGCCTGTGCTTAGATTCTGCTTCCTCTGTGGTACTCAGTATTGGTTTGTGGGAGTGGGTTTCCCCAGGGCTGATTCTCTGATGGTTATTCTGCACTCTGATCCCCAGGTTACAGAAAAACAACTTTCCCCTGCAGTCTCTTAGGATTTGAGTGACCAATTGGGTGATCCTATGCATTGGGTTTAGCAATCAGAAGCCAGGATCTGAAGAGAAAAGAGTGCAGTCTCTGCTTTTCCCCTTTCCCGCTCCTGTTCAAGCAGCTGGGACACCTTAATAACTCCCAGGCTGTCCTTCTGCCTCAAATCAAAATGAGTTGTTTTCTAGCGCTCCCCTCTGTTAACAGCTCTCTGGGCCCCCTTCCACATTAAGGGATCACGCCCTGCCCCACATCCACGGATTTCTCTAGGTCCAGTTCCTACAATGTACGTGCCTCTCTGTTCTGCGAGATCAGAGACTTCACCTTATCCCAGGCAAAATCTGACCTTTCCATGTGGCGTGTTGAGCTCCTCTGAATCTGAATATTTGCACTGATTGGGGAGCAGTGTTCTGGGTCCCCTGGCTTTCCAGTGGGTTCCGCAGCTGTAGCTTTTCAGTGTTCTGTAACCATCCACTTTCCACTGAAAGATGACTCGGTATCCACATTCACGCTGGTGGCTCTGGGGGAATAAACCCTGTCCTTCTTCTGGAGGATAACTGTCCCTTAACTTTCCAAAAAACACACCCAGTGTGACCCTAAGTTGTTCTTTCTATCTGCTTTAGCGACAGGGCTCCGCACACGTCCGTCTATTCTGCTGCTATTTTTTTTTCTAAGTAGTTGATTATTTAAAAATCATCAGTCTGTTAATCTGGACATACTCATAAAATAGGAACATTTTGGAAATAAAGGCTGTGGAAAGAGAAAAAAAAACTGCTGTCAAAATTCAGTGCATGCTTTTGTATATAACTTATTGTTGAAGGTGGTTTGGCCAGATTTTATGTTTCATTTTACCTGCTGTTATTGATACATTGCAATAATCTGGTTATTATTTAACAGGAAAGAAGCAAAGGAAAGACTAGACAGTGTTGTAATTTGAGCACTCTTCAAATCTGTTCCCTGCTGGTTGATGTGGGAAGGGACTGGACAAAGGCAGTTTGGATGCCTTCCCAGTAAGGTCTGAGTGATGTGGGAAGGTAATTTATCTATCTGTCAATCACTCCTGGGAGCCAGTCATTGGCCAGAATGGACATGTCCAATGCAAAGGTGAAAAACCTGCATATTTAAACTCCTAGACAAAGGATCATGATCTCTTGATTTTACTCGCTTGGCTCTTACCTCTCCTGTTTGCATACCCTCCTGGGAATCCTGGTGCTAGGGCACACTCACTTGCATTTGCCCATGTGGCTCACAGCCATGTGGGCTCTACACAATAAGTTAGAAGACTTTCATTAACGTGATGCTCTGAACTGGACCTGGCTGCAATATGGGATGGAAGCTCAGATGCTGGCCTTGCTTTGGCCCGATGAACCCATAGCTGCCCCTCTTTCAGGACTGGGTAAAGGGGCTTGGGACTTTACAGCCTGAGGAATGTAAGTTCACCCAAGTGAAGTTATTTGCCATGCATCCATTTCCCCTGGAGGCTTCTGAAAATGCTTTTTCAGCAGTAGCCTATGAACCTGAGCCCCCCACATGTCAGGAAAATCTGACTCACTGATTTTTCTGGCAATATTAGCCTATCTAATAAAATAGTAATATGCAAATTGACCATCACTACAACACACAAAATGGCTGCCCCCATGTGGTCAAAGATGGCTGCCCCCATGTGAACACAATATGGTTTCCACAAGATGGCCAGAAGGGCAGGGCAGTTGAGTGCAACCAGGCATGCAGGGAAAGGCAGTTGGGGGGAACTAAGGCTTGCAGGGGGTGCAGATGGGGAAGACTGGGCCTGCTGGGAAGGGCAGTTGGGGGGACCAGGCCTGCAGGGGAGGGCAGTTAGGGGTGACCAAACCTGCAGAGGAGGGCACTTAGGGGCAAACAGGCTGGCAAGGGAGTGGTTAGGGGATGATCAGGCTGGCAGGCAGAAACAGTTAGGGGCAATCAGGAAGGCAGGCAAGCAAGCAGTTGGGAGCCAGCAGTCCTGGATTATGAAAGGGATGTCAGACTGCCCTTAGACCTGATCCTGTTAGGGGTCCCAGGCAAAGGGGTCCCAGATTGGAGAGGGTACAGGCTGGGCTGAGGGACACTCCTCCTCCCCATGCATGAATTTCATGCACCGGGCTTCTAGTCCCTTTAAAAGACAGGTTGTATATCAAATTGATCTGAATTGGCATTCTGTGAATATAATAAATCAGCAAGAAAATTCACCAAATTGACACATCGTATTATATAAAAATATAACACTCCCAAACAGATTAAATAAGGTTGAGGAAAAACTTATTTTATCTTAGTTTCAATACATTTTCAAGCAAATGTGTGAAAAAAGTCTTTTATAATAAGTGAGAATTTCAAAAACAAAGTTTTTATTATAGTTGCTCTAGATATGTGTTAAATATCTATGGTTTCCTTCCTTTTTTGCACTTGAAATTTAATTTGTAAAGATAAAACAACATAGTTTAATTTGCCTTATAATGAGTAAAAAATATTCTAATGATTTCAAATCTAATAACTCCTAGGTGCTGTTTAATCTTGTAGTCTGAGTCTCTCTCTCTCTCTCTCTCTCTCTCTCATGTGTGTGTATGTCTCTGTGTGTGTATGTTTGTGTGTTTACATACTAAATTTGATGCTCATGCCTCTGAGATGAAATCTCATTTGATTTGATTTTTCTCACCTGTGACTTTTTATATTTTAACATATTCTTAACAATTTTGTAACAAGTATAATGGAATTTTGGAGCTCAAAATTAATAACTCTTCTTGTCCAAATATTTCACATTAAAAATGAAAACGTCCAAATTATTTGAGCCATGTTATCTACATCACCATCAGAAACTGACTTATTTAAAACTGAAATCTATATATTTTTGTGGCTCAGAGCTAATAAACAAAATGCTGATTACGTTTAAATGTATCTTGATTGGTGGTTTTGAACTTTTATCTTACCGACTTTGAAATAAACAGTATTTCCTTGTATGAGGCCCTCAGATTTTTAACTCTCAATTAGTCATTGTCAAGTCAGAAAGGAGAAACCATAACAGTTGTTTTAAAGAAATAATTTAATATTGAATGTTGTTTAAACATATATTAAATACTTAATGAGACAAAGGGGATACTAGAGGAAGCAGCAAGAAAAATCTACCACCCCTTAGACTGAGGGAGGCAAGTTGGCCCAGTACCCTGAGGAGAGAGCCTGCCTCAGAAGTTTGGAATGTGGGTCTCAGGCCAGAAGATGGATGCTGTCCTGATAGTATTTTTATATCTGAAGAGATGCAATGAGGCTTTTGGGGGGAGTCTGAAAAAATATAGGAAATTGGAACCACTTACTATTCTGGGCAGTAATTACTGCCACCAGAGAAAAGAACCACTTCTGAGGTGATGCTCACAGGAAGCAAACAGGCACAGCCCATTTCTTTCCTTCTAGTGCTCTCTTCTGGGGAGCCTAATAGGAAACTAGTCATCAAAGAAGGACTGCCACTTGCAGAGTCCCAGCCCAGCCACACAAGTTAGACTATTAATTTTGGGTTTAGAACTCAAAGTCGATTGTTTTTATGATGCCAACAATTACTCTTTAATAATTGCTGGTACTCAGTAAACCTACTAAAATTATAGAGTTCTATTATCCCTTAGGGTTTTCATAGGGTTTATTTGTAGAGGTAATAAGCCAGTACTGTCTTTGAACAGACTTAAAATGTTATTTGTTTTCATTTTGTTGTTCATAATTTTTTATTTTCGCCTTTTTTTCTCACTTCTTAGAGACTACCCTTCAACATTTCATACAATATTGGTTTGGTGGTGATGAGCTTCTTTAGCTTTTTCTTGTCTGAGAAGCTCTTTATCTCTGGGTCTCTACATCCTGCGCCCCCTATGCAGGAACAATGATCGCTGCAAGCATCTCTGAGAGAAAGATGCCCTCATGTTCTTCTCCCGATGCTAGATAGTCCAGTTTCTCGCCGTGGGTGTCTGGGTCCCCCAGAATCTTGCCCAGAACTAGAGTTCAGAGCAAGAGGGAGATTGTATCTCTCTCCCAATTAAAAGAGCAGCACATCCAGGTGCCAGCACTTTCCATGCCTCAGTACCTCTTACTAGTCTCAATGCTCTTTCTTCACCTCTCTAGTGGTGGAACTTCCACTCAGCCAGCTTTCCCGTGGTTCTGGGTGGTAGTTGTTCTGCCTTTTAGTTGTAATTTTGATGTGGTTGTGAGAGGCAATAAGTATAGTTATTTACCTATAAGGCCATCTTGGTTCTGTGTCTTATGAATCTATTTTATATATGTAAAGTCACTCATTTGTAAGCTGCTCTAAATACTATACTAATTACAAAGTTATATATAAGCAATCATACGTATAAGTATTTATTTCTTTAAGCAAAATGTTTATTTATTTAATAATTATTAAATAAAATTAATCATTTTAGGGAAATGAAACAACTCTGGATTTTTCAGTGTTCATGGTAAGTCTGGCCTCATGATGATGCCATTGTAATGAACCCAGTTGTTAAATAACTGGGGAAGAGCAAAGGGAAGACCACATTTTATATGCATGCCATTCCTACAGCTTTGCCACTCCCCAGGGATAGGACAGGGAGGTAATAAATGCATGCTCAGTGAAGACTGGGTGAAATAGGGAAGGTGCTTATCTGTCAGTCACACTTGGGAACAGGTCTTTGGCCAAAATGGGCATAGCCACTGCAAGCATGGAAAGATTTGAGACACATCAGCTCCTAAACAAAGGTGTTCCCTCTCTTAGTTCCCATGGTGTTTCAGAATTTACAAGGTGACCAGAAAATATACACAGAAGTGCCCAGAGATACAGGAAAAATACTATTTATTTCCAGATGTACTAGTACCGTGACTCAGGGGAGCCTGTTTCCAAATCCTGAACAAGCCAATAAAGAGGAGGCTTTCTCTTTATACCCTTTGGTTTCTTTGCCTCTCAAATGTGGATCAGACTTCTGGACTTTTTGCAGGCTTTGCAAAAATCCCTGTGTGTTGGGATGGGGGCTGTGAGACCACACCTAAAGGCCTGGCCTGGCACCAGCTCTGATAACCCTCTCACGCTATGTATGGTTCATGGTTTATGGCCTCTGTAAAATGTGAGTCTTTAGGTAAACAGGTCATGCAAGACCAGATCATTAAGGAAGGGGCAGTGACTTAATTAAAGGCTAACAGGAATGTACACTAGGGATATTGATTAACAAGGTATAGATTCAGGCTGCTAGCCCCCACCCCTCAAAAATGTCTTATTTTCCTCATCAATGGGACACTTGGGACTCCTGTTGGAGGGAGTACACTCTCTTGGCTCCGCTGAAATTGACAACATGGCCCACAGCCATGTGGACCCCACATACAATGGACTAATGGAATGCAGCTAGCCTAATGCTAAATTGGACCCAGCTCCACTATGGAGGGTTGTCCACAGGTTCAAGGTTCAGTCCCATAGGCTGTCCTCTACTTATTTGCCAATCACAAGTTCAAGCTGTAAACAGTGCTTCTGATGAAATGGCTAAAAATCAGAGGTTCCCACAACCCACTCAAAAAGCCAGTTTACTTACTAAACTACCCATTTGTTACAGAGGATATTAAAAAAAATAGTTATCAACTGCCAGGTAAATAGATAAATAATAGGGTGAAGTTCCAAACAACGGCACTTCTGTCCTACTGGAGTTTGGGTCCTGGTGTGAGAAACATGGAAATATTCTGGTTCTCCAAGCTGAAGGCTCTCCAACCAAGTCCTTTTGGGATTCATTATAGGCAAGGTTGATTAAGTCATTGGCCATAGGCAGTGGATTCTACCTCTAGTCTTCTTCCCTTGCAAGAGGTGAAGGGATGTGGACTAAAAGTTTCAACCCTCTAATCACATGGTTAGCTCCCCTATTCTGAGGTTACCTAAGTGTTCATAAACACAACAAAATATACCTTTATGGTTCTCAACACTTAGGAAATTTCAGAAGCTTCGTGCCAGAAAAGGGAAGAAAGACTACATATCTATTTCTTATTTTAAGTCACAATATCACAGTGAAGTTGCCAGTGAGTATAGTGGTTGTCTTTCTAGGTATTTACATATCAAGAGGATGCAGCCTAGAATTTGGAGCCATCTCTAGGTCATAAACGCTGGAGACATTTAAGACTATCTGGAAACTACTAATATATTTTATTTATACACTGAAGGACTTGGAGTAAGGAAAAATATCTTCCCCTTCATAAGCATAAGCAAATAATTTATACTACTGAATCACTTATAGGTGTCTAGCTGTAATGGGGAATGAATGTGCTAATATAATATACTACTTATATTAGTCTGATTAGCCATAGAATCTAACTAAAATAAGAATGTACTGACAACATCTCCATATAAAAGGCTTCATGTCCATCTGTCTGACCAGTAGCTATGACACCCACTGACCACCAGGGGGCAGACACTCAATGCAGGAGTTGCCATGACATGTACTGTCCATTTAAAAATAAGTGGCACTGCGGACCTAGTGCCCACAAAGCAACACTCAGCTTCCCCCAATACTTGGCAACGTCCCACCAAATCACAGCCAATGCTTCCAAGACCCCTTGGAGAAAAATGTGACCCACAGCCCAGCCCAGAAGCAGTGGCCATGGGTGCCAGGTAATGGCATCACATAGCAATGACCTCTCCCTAGTTACTAGCCTCTCCAGGAAACTTGACTTTCTTTATAGCCAGATGCAAACATTTTACACTTTAACCAAATGTTTGTGAAGCGTTTTTTCGTGCCTCATCTCATTTGATCCTCACAGAAGTCCTGTATTAGGTAGATAAGAAACTTAGTAGGATCCTATTTTCTTTTCATTGGCAAGACATGAATAGCGATATTAAAATATTTCTTCTAATTGATTTTCTTTCTATGTGCATGAATCCGTACACTGGGACACTAGTAAGCTTCTAAAAATAAAGCTACCTATGTTAATCTGAGTAAATGTTAAATACAGTGTATTACCCTAACCTATTTTTTTCTCTCAAAGTAGAGCTTGCAGGTTAAAGGATTTTCAGTATACTTTACAATTCAGAAGTTTTAGTTCCTTTTGTGAGTCTAGGAAGTAGCCTGGCCTCAAAGCCTGGCTGATGCTGATCACTCAGTTAACAATGATTCACTCAGTCAACAGCATATCAGAAAACACCAAAGGGCCAACTCAAAAAACATCCATATCAAGGCCTGTGGGAATATATCCCACACAGCCTACAGTATACATCCTGCACATCCAAAGCTCCTTTCCCCTAATCCCTTTGTTCTGCTTTTCCCTTCCCTACTGATTAATTAAAACCCTTGCCTCCACTAAGATATTTAGAAGGACCTTGGGACAAGAATCCCCCATCTTCTCAGGTGGCTACCACTTGAATAAAACTATTTTCTCCTTAACAGCAGCTGCCTTAGGAGTTCGGCTTTTATTATGACAGGCAGCCAAATGTGGTTTCCATTGCAGAGGAACTTGCATAAGATTCTCGACCTGGTTCTCATCACATCACTGAAGGATTAAGGTCTAGGGCCAACAGAGCTGACACACTTACAACAATAAGAAATCTGTACCTGACCCATGAAACCTGGTATCCGGTATGCATGTGCACAATAAAATGAATGAAGATGAACATTAAAACCCCAGCAATATTGCCCACTATGGAAAATCTTTGCACTATCCAACTTAATTATTTAAAGTATAGAGTCTAATATTCATTCAGATTTACTCTCAGTTATTATTCATTCATAAAATCCATATAAATAGCAAGAAAAATATCTAACTGTATTTTTCTGGCTTGTTTTATTATTTGAGAATTCTTAATGTGATCCTGCTAGTTTGTAACAATATTGTTACTGAGGCTTTTTGTATACTATGAAAATATGCATTAGCTAATTGTGTGAGTGTCTTAACTCTTCAGGGAAGAAAATATGTCCTCTTGGTGGTTTAGCAAAAGGAAAACAGATTATATAGAGTGGTGGGCGCTAAACAAGTATGGCAAGATGTCACCAGTTTGTGAACCTAGTTGAGAGAGATGCTCAAATTTATAGTATATTTTTGCACATTTTGGGTGTGGTAATTTTTTAAATTAATAAAAAAGTCTGCTTGTTTGTACCTTTCTCAAATGAAGTGCTGACTATCTTTTTATTCATGCTATTGGTATTTTTTAAACTTCTGCTATGTTTCAGGATCTGTACTTAGTGTTAGACAAAACAAGCAGTCTCCTCTGTAGAAGGAAAATAAACATGAAACAAATAACTGTGCCACAAATCAATTCTTTACAAAGCTTTTGAAGAAGAAAATGGGGTAAAGTAACCAAAGAAGAGAGTGTTGCAGAATTTACCAGGCAACTAGAAAACACACAATGGGTACTCAGAAGATTCAGGAAAACCTTTTAATGCAGTGACTCAGGGGAGACATTTTTCCAAAGCCTGAGCACCGAATGTCGAGGGTCTCTCCCATTTATGCCCTTGGTTGCTCTGTTTCCCAAATATGGACCAGGCTTCCAGACTTTTTGTGGGCTTTGCAGCCCCCCTGATGGTGGTAAGGGGGAAGGGAGATTACAACCAACTGACCCACCGCCCAGGCTAGCTGGCGCCAGCAGTTAATCTTCTGTGGGGGCATTTTATGGCCCCTATAGATAAGCAGGTTCTGCAAGACTAGCTAAGACAGAAGTAGAAAAAGATGTTGGGGCTAGCAAGTATATGCATCAGAATGCAGATGGGGATGTGTGGCTCAGTCTGCTTTCACAAAAGCTCTCATAAGATTACATTTATAGAAGCTCCCAGAGCAAGTAAGGGAGTATATAATATGATTTTATAGAAAAGAACATTCCAGGTAGAGGGCAAAGCATGTGGAAGGCCCTGAGACCTTAGCTATTAGATGAGAAATATGCACTCCTTGGATTTGTTTCTTGATTTTCTTCTTATCTACAAAGCAACTACTCTATCTTCACTCCTCTTGCTTCAAACTCTCTTTTCTCAGGTTCTTTCTGGTAGCAAGATGACTGCAATAGATTTAGAGATGTGAGTAGCCATGAACTAAGAACTTGGCCAGGAGGTTATGATCCAGCATAGATTGCCTCAAGACATGGGTGGAGGGGACTAAATGAATTGCAAGAGCTGAAATTCAGAATGGGTGGTGGGGAATTTGGATAGAGTTTCCAAAAATGTGTTACAGACCTGTGGAAGCCAAAACTGATAATTGTCTACTACTACTCCACTTAGAATTTTTATTTTTCTTAATATAGATATTTGGAGAAAGTATAAAGTATGAGACAAATTCTACTTGGATACCATTTTTCCAAATATGTTTTATATAAAAAGAATCATATTGGTCTTAATATAGGTTTTCCAAATTCTACTTTGGATATAATACATGATGAATACAAGACACTGTCTAGATCATAGCAGCAAAACCAGAATATGCTAGAATAAGTAAGATATTATAGGCACAATTTCTATTAGTTATTTATATGGAGCTAGTAGATCAGAAAAGTCACATAAATACTTGGTTACTTGCAGAGGAAAAGTGTAAGTGTTATGTGCACATTGGGATTTTCTTGTAATAATTTTCTACCACATGCATTATACATGCTTTAGTGTCTAGAGAAATTTTCCCTACAAACCTCTGTTCCTCCTTATATCCCATTCATCAATTAGATCAGCCCATAACAGGGGCAGAGCCAGCCTGTCACATTGATGTTACTTGTGCAAATAAAGGGGTGGTAATTACAAGGTTGAATAAAGATGTAGAGCCAAGGTTAAGTGTATTTCCTGAGTCTTCTGAGTACTCATTGTGTGTTTTCTGGTTGCCCGGTAAGAAGGTAAGAAGCTTGCCTAATGATTTCTGCACACTTCTGACCTCAAACTATTGTGAAAAATTTGCTCAGAATGAATAGGCAGATAAGTGATCAAAGACATTTTTGTTGTAAATTAAATGCTTTGTAGGAAAGACATCTTTTTTCCCCATTTTTCTTTTTCTGCCCGATTTGATTTTTTTCAACCCACACTCATTTCTCTTTCTAGAAAAAAATGTGATCAGTGATAAATGATTGGGAAAATTAGAACAAACATTACTGAGTGAGGAAGAGGTGGTATGTCTCCTTCTCTCCCTTCACATGGCTTGGCACAATTCATATGGATTCTTTCTCTGCTCCTGCTGCTTCTGTGACATTAGGAAATAAGTCAGGCCAGCTTCACCTCTGAAAAATAAGCTAGTCATCGCCTAATAGTGGCCAGAGATTAAGGCACAAAATAATTAAAGGAACAAAAGTAAGTAGAAAAGAAATTGATGCGACAAGTCCCAGATTTGTTTTCTGGCCCTGATGTATGAATAATTAAGCTAACATTTTTGTTTCAAAACTCCTGTGTTTATTTTTAATATGTTTCAAAACTAATAAGAGAAAACAGTAGAATTCATCAAAATTTTCAGGCCCCTAGCAATCTTTTGAGTGCTTTATAATTTAGTTTTCAATGATGGATTCTCTTAGTAGCATAGTACATGGTGTTAGGTATAATAGTATTGTCAGTGTAAATAGTTAGTTAGTTTCATGAAGAAGAGAGCTAAGGGAAACAAATATCAAGCCTAATAAACCGGGAAGCTGAAACAGATAGTGGGCCTACTTTGTTAGAAAGTTACAACATTCCATTAAGCTTGATTTACTAGGAAGCTATAGCATTCACATACTCCAGGAGACTTAATCCCAGAAGTAGGCAGGAAAATCTCCTGGGAAGGGTACTCCCTGTGGGAATCAGATGAAAGGGTAGAACATAAGGAAATGCCTCTGCCCAGTGCATGCCCAGTAGAAGTCAGGATCGCTGCAGGGGATGATGCTTCTACCTTGAAGCATGAGCAGTAGAAGCCAAAATGATGATGTGAGGGGTAGAATCTAGCCTGGGAAAAGAATCAGAGTTGATAGGGGAACTCCAGTAGGTGCAGGAAAGGGATTTGGTTAGGAGGTAGGGCCTAACTCATGCCCAGGAAGAATCCTGTTGTGGGTTGGATCCTTTGAATGATAGCTTGCTCCTTACCAGGAAAATATATGGGGGATTATCAGGGCAGTTGCCATTAGAGCTGCCCCCCCTCTACATCCCTGAGGGTGTATTATTTTCATCCTCCCCAATAAAATATTATAACTACATTTAAACCTCTCCATGCATGTGCCCTATGAAACTCCTTTCTCACAACACCATAGAAGAGTTTACTTTCACTGACAATAGTAGCAGTTGTTAAAGTCATAACTACAAGCTTATTCTGATAAGTACTGTATAGGCATAATTTTCTTTAACCATGATAACAATTATATGGAATTTGAACATGCAAATCAAGATTAATGCTAACTACATTAAGAAGCATATATTTCCTTGCTTGGTTGTTGTACTTACTAATTTATTTTGCAAGTGAAGCTATAGTTTTTGATTTAAGTAAATAGCAGTAAAAAGAATAATATAGTTACAAAATCATCAGGAGATATTTTCTAAAAGTTGGAGAGTGATTGCCAGAATTGAGCAGAAAATGAACATGGGATAATTTCTTTGTGTGTGTGTGTGTGAGAGAGAGAGAGAGAGAGAGAGAGAGAGAGAGAGAAGGAAAGAGTCTAAAGGATGTCAAGGGATTAAATATAGAGATGTAGAGGCTAAGGATTGAAATAGGTATTAAATTAACAACAGTGAATTCAGTGAAAAAAATAAAAGCTAGTGGGAAGGAAATGTTAAAATAAATTAGAATATAATGTATCTTTTTAACAATGAAAGAGATATTCCTTTTAGCTTACGTAGCTTACAGTTCTCTATTTCAGATCTCTTAAAATCATGTATCTATTGATCCAATGGCCTTATTCAAGATTATTCTTATAATGAAAGAATCTGGGTGATGTCAAAATAGTAACATTGAGAATGGGGTTCTGAGTCCTGTGTTGGAATGGTAGTAACATTTTTTGGAGGAATGTTTTGTCTGTTAGTGGGAGAAAATTACTGCGAATGTTATCTCTGGACCTGAGTGGGTGTGACAAAGGACAGAATAAAGGAGGGATTTTCACTTTTTTTGAAAGAAATAGATTAAGAAATAATTAAACAAATAATGATTAATTAGCAACATAATTAAAAGTATAATTGGGAAAGTAATGGGGGAATGAGGACAAATATGTAATACCTTAATCAATAAAGAAATTATAAGCAAAAAAGTATAATCAGACATTTATATTTTATTTGAAAACAAATATAAGAACAGGTTATCAGAAAGAAAACATTAACCAGTCACATTTCATTGAACCTATCTATATGATGACAGTTAAAAAACAGTGGTTAAAAAAGAAGCAAAATAAAAACAAATACATAATGCTAAAGATATAATAAGATCAGTGAAGGATCGTTTGTGAACTGGTCTTTCTGTTTCTTACATATACTTAAGGAATTAGTCACTAGGTCAAATTATGCTTTTCTATTTTTAAAAGAAAGTTTTGTTTTGTTTTAATTAATTCCAGAAAGTCCCACTCAGAAGGGCTTTCTTCAGAGTAGACATCCTTGCTCAGAAATGACATGTATCAAAATGCTAGCTTTGCTCTTCGCTGATTCTTAAAACTAATAAATACCTTGATAAATTTAAGCTTTGCTTTCTATATTTTAATAATTTTATGTTTTCTTTCTCTTCAAAATAAAAAGAAATGTCATTTAAATGTTCTGCTTTTCAATGCTATTTATGTACATACATTTAGCATTGTTTTTTAATTTTTTCTTTTGTGAATGTTTTATTCTATTTAATTAGTAAGTACTTTTTCATTTCTCATACTTTTTATTAATAATTTTATAATTTCTTATATAGTACTTATTATACTAGTATGTAACTTTTAAGCCATGCATTGCATATCTTTTGTCCTTTTTAATTTTATTTGTAATTTATTTTTTAGCATACTAAGCATGTTGTTTAGTATGTTGACATAAGGTTATTATTAGAATAGTAGGGTCTCAGTGCATGAATTCCTGCATCTTGAAAGGACCTGTGGGCTGTGAGGCTGCAGTGGGCACAGGAGCAGGTCTCAGCCCATCCTCCATGCCCCCGCCCGGCCCCTCCCACCATGGCTCCTGGTCCCCTGTCTGCTGGCAACCCCACTCCTGCTGTCGCTGCTCCCATGTGCTGATGGCACTGGTCCCATTAACACCCTTTGAGAGTGCAGAGTGATTAGGTCTGGTGCCAGCAGTGGGTGCGAGCAGGGCTGGCCCTGTCAGTGGGTGCAAGTTGCAGCTGTTGCCCTGACCATCCCCTCAGGAGCAGGAAGGTGGAGAAACCCTGAGGAGTAATTGGAGTCAGCAGCCACTGCTTGCACCCATTGACAGCACCAAGTGATTGGGGTTGGCACAAGGTGCTGGCAGTGGGTGTAAGTGCTGGATGGGACCATGGCACTCGAGAGCACAGAATTTTTAGTAACCACCAGAGGCTTGCCCTGATGACAGCAAATGGAGCCCCACCTTGGTCTGGTGCGCCTCTCACCTGCTCTGACACCCACCATGTTCCACGGGCACCCCTTAGTGGTCAGTGCATGTCATAGAGACCAGATGTTTGGTTATTCAGCCATTTGATCTATTTGCATATTAGGGTTTAATATATATGGATTCTTGTGGAATGTAGCAAAACAATAGTTATATTTCAGTTCTCATTAATAAAGTTTTCTTCATTCAATTATCAAATTGGCTCGATAACTTAATTAGAAGCCAACTCTGAATAATCATGTCCCATTAGCTTGTTCACATGTCTTAACATTGCTATCTACATTTTCCAAATGCAAAACTATAATGAAAACATTCTGATTTTTTCCACCCATCAAGTCTTAAGCAATGGTAGGCAACCTAGCCCCAAGACACCTTCTTTCAAATAGCCACTTCAATTCCCCCAAATGGAATCCTTCACTGCTGAGTAGGTTCTGATAACCCTTGCTTACGCATTGCAAAATCAACAACATTATCTCACATTATTGAAGGCAGGTATGTCCATCTTGCTGTTATAGGTTGTAAATTTAATGAGGGCAGAAGTTGTATCTCCTTTCATTTTGATATCTGGCAACTATCACCTATCTCTTGCATTGTGAGTACTCAGTCAATGTTTGTTAAATGAAATGGTAGACTCAGGATACAGAGCCTTATTTTACCTTATTTCACCCCCACTTAGTACGTTGTTCCTTGAAACTTCTCTGTTCTTGAGACGTTTTCTCATGCCTCACAAAATCAGTGTGGGATTTAGAATAAGGGGTCTAGATTTAAGACCTTAATAACTCCAAACCGCATAATTTTGGGAAAGTGGCTTAATCTTTCTCAACCTTGGTACCTATATTGATTAAAGAAGTATATTAGCCTTTCCTTGCCTCCCTTGTAAGCATCAAGTAAAATAGTAAATGCTATACATTTGATACTTTCAAAAAACATTAAGTTCTACAGAGATTTAAACTGCACATTATTATTTCATGACAATTAAATCCAATTTTAGGTTTTTAATAATTTTACGTGGATCAGTCATCAAGACTAGATATTCTAGCTTTGTCTACTCTGAGGTATTTATACCCACACACTTGATTTTAAAATTTATAATCATGATCCTTTAGATTCTGGACTGCCAAATACTATAACATCTTTGTGACCACAAAGAAGCTATGAATTAGATACCAGAGGCAAAGAACATTCATGCTGAGATGATCTCTCTCCTTTTTATCCTGGTCTACATCGGCTGTAGAGACCCTGCGGTTTGAAAGAGGAGTGCCTCATGTACTCAGGCCTCTAGGGTTTGGAGTAAGGCAGCTCTGGAATAAAATGGAATCTTTCTGATGGCCACAATTTCTAATTTTTCATGTTCAGTTCCAAAGGGCTGCTCCAAATTTAAAATTCCAGCAAGAAGAAAGCCTCAGCTGGAAGTACACAGGTTTCATTTAATGATGGGTGACAATGAGTAAATGAAACAAAGAAAGGCCTTAAAATTTGACTGAGCATCGGCCTGGGGACTGAAAGGTCCCAGGTTTGATTACGGTCAAGGGCATGTATCTGGTTGCGGGCACATCCCCAGTAGGGGGAGTGCAGGAGGCGGCTTATCGGTCATTGATGTTTTCGGCTCTCTATCTCTCTCCCTTCCTCTCTGTGAAAAATCAATAAAATGTATTTATATATAAAAAAAATTCGACTGAGGTGGGATGCTCATTAGGAAACGATGCTCATTACTCCATTGGACAGTTCCCAGGGATGTGATTTGCCAGGTGATCTATCTGGTCACTCTTCCTGCTCACATGTTCATGGATATCCTTTTGTAACTTCTTGAGTAATAGATGAGCTGGATTTTCCCAGATAGAAAAATTTAACCTCTCTTGACGGTAGCAAGTTCCCATTTATAATTATGTGTTCTCTTGTTGTTAGGATTAGCTTTGGATTTACATATACCTATTCAGGCTAGGGGTTCACATCAAAATGCTTGCTGCAAACTCATGAATGATAGGTGTTTCACATTACTCTTTTTGCATTCATTCTTCAATAATGTTATGCCTGCCATCCAGTCTCTAGCCCCAACCATTACAATACCACACCCAGCAAACACATTCACTAGATGCAAGCCAGGTGTGCAGAAGGAAAAAGAGAAGAGTTCATCAACATGTTTCCACACCTTTGCTCTGTAAATGGTGCTGGAAAGAGAGTGATGCATCTGCACTGCACACTGGCTGCAGGGTCCTTTGCCTCCATGTGTTTCTCCAGGGAATACTGGAATATCCTCCTTTCTCTTTCTTATTTTGAAGTGTATATAGAACAACCTTCCATATGTGCCCAGACACTGTTTCTCTGGCCCCTCAACAATCTTCTTTATGGTTTCTGCATTTGTCTTTTGCTCCTCTCCTTCCCCAGTCAATCTTGTCATTCTTTTCTACATCGCTCCTTGGTTTTGTTGGAAACTATATATTTTGTAGTCTGGAATATCATTTAGTTTAGAAAAATAATGGCTGTCATTATGGAGCCATTTTAAAAGACTTGGCCCAATATTCTCTCTATTAATTGAGCCAGGTCCTGCATCTTTTTTACCTTGACCTTAATTATGAGAAAGCATGTACTGTACATAGACTGAATTGTGTCCCCACTTTCTATCCCCATCCAGATGTATATGTTGAAGCCTTCACCCCGCAATGTCATAGTGTTTGAAGATAGGGCCCTCATAATTCGATGAGTTCCTGAGGGTGAGGCCTTCATGGTGGAATCAGCGCCCTGTAAGAAGAGATGCTCGAGAGCTGTCCTCCTCTCTCCACCTGCATGCACTGTGCTGGGTTATGCAAAGTCAGTGAGAAAGGGGCTGCCTGCAACCCAAGAAGAGAACCCTCACTAGGTCTGTGCACGCTGGCACCTTGATCTCAGATTTCCAGTCTCCAGAGCTCTGGGAATATAAATGTCTTTGTAAGCCATCTGATCAATGGTAATTTGTTATGGCACTCCAAGCAGACTCTCCAATGCCTAATTTCTAAGTAGTTTTACATAATTTTCAAGTTCTAGTTTAAATAAATCATTGCAGTTTTATTAATAATTTTAAAATTTATACATAAAAATGCCATTATTAAATATACTTAAATCTATAGTAATTAAAAGTATTAAAAGTCAGCATTTAAGATAAACTATTTAGATTGTTTCATCATTTTTGCATTCTCAGAATGCCAAACTTTCTTAGAAGTTACATATAATGTGATACTATCAACAGTTAAAATTTTTCTCCTAAGTCCTATTTTTTTTAAATATATTTTTTATTGATTTTTTACAGAGAGGAAGGGAGAGAGATAGAAAGTCAGAAACATCGATGAGAGAGAGACATCGATCTGCCGCCTCCTGCACGCCCCACAGTGGAGATGTGCCCGCAAGCAAGGTACATGCCCCCGACCGGAATCGAACCTGGGACCTTTCAGTCCACAAGCTGACGCTCTATCCACTGAGCCAAACCGGTCTCGGCCTAAGTCCTATTTTAATATTAAATAAATATCAATTAAAAGTATTTTGATTATTTCAAGTAAATTAACTAATTTATAAAATATTCATTTTATGATAGAAACATGGAAATTAACTTGAATGCTAATACTCCCAATCAGATAAAAAATTCTTTGAAAACATTAATGTTTATTCAACAATATTGATGCTGTGTTGTTCTACTTCTTCAGTTTGTTGCTACTCTCACTTAAGTAAAATTTATTAATACTATTTTATCAAATAGCATTTATCAAATACTATTTTAGTATGAGTAAATTTTATAAATACAAACAAATTAGTACACTAAGTTGAATAGTTGTGACACTTTTAAGTATAAAATAATCACTTAAATTCATAAAATTTTTATGATTTTTTAAATTAATAAACAATTTAAATGTTGCCTCATAAATATCATTTAACACCATTTTATTTTGTACTTCCAAAGGGGACTGAAACATCCAGAGTAATGGCTGACCACATATCTGGGCACTGTGGCTTTGCTAAATGGCCATGTGAAATTAGCCATCACAATTTTTGCTTTCCACTTTACCACATTAACTCTGGATTACAGATGATCCTGGAATACTTAAAATTGGTGATATGAAGGACTGCCGAATGAAACCACTGCTACAATTGATGTGTCTGATGAAGAAGTCATTGATCTAAGCAATGCCCAAGTTCACAGTTACCAAGTGGAAGGACCAGAGCCCACCTCATCTGACAGCAAAGGTCCTTCTCTGACCATCACTTCACTTCAGGCAGACAGGTGCTGAACTTACTGAAGTGAAACTTGATCCTCTTTGTAAATACCAAAGGAAGGACCAGGCTATTAGACTACAGAGTATCACTTCTGATCCTTCTATTTAATGGAGGCTGAACTGGCAGGATATGTGGAGAGAGAAATTCACACACTTGGCAATTCACAAATCTTGCTGAGACCTCTTTGATCAACCCTGGATCAGATTCACGGGGGGCCCATAACGTGCAAAATATCCCAAATTCTGGTGCACAGTCTTCCAATACTTTAAGTTCTAGCATCTCCCACACTGACTAAAAGGAGTTTTTAGAACAGCCGATTCTGAGAGCCAGAAATTAAAATGGGTGCTCAGGAAATGTGCACATTCTTGAGACAGGGAAGAGAAAGGAGTTTTCCATCTATGACAAGTTGAAAATGGGCCATTTTTGACACATGAAATCATGGGAAATGGTAGGTGAGGGAAAGTTGATGGAAAAAAAAGAAAGAAAAATTGCCATCATTTTATTGTTTTAAATGAGAAAGTTTTTTTTTTTTCACTGATTCTCTTCATTTCTTAAGTTGCCATTTTAGGTACACCAGAAAATTACATGTTTTTGTCTGTATGTTAATGTATTAGAAGTCCTCACTATTTATAGATGCTTAGAGAATTTGACTGTAAGCAAAACAATGCATAACACACTAGTTTTACCACAGGCTATTATACAGAAATATGCCCTAGGAACTTAATTTTTGTATATATTAATTAGTGTATGATAAAACTGGTAAAAGTCACAATTTTTTTTAAAATATATTTTATTGATTTTTTACAGAGAGAAAGGGAGAATGATATAGAGTTAGAAACATCCATGAGAGAGAGACACTGATCAGCCACCTCCTACACACCCCCCCACTGGGGATGTGCCCGCAACCAAGATGCATGCCCTTGACTGGAATCGAACCTGGGACCTTTCAATCCGAAGGTGAATGCTTCATCTACTGAGCCAAACTGGTTTTGGCAAAAGTCACAATTTTTAAAACCCATAAATGAATATAAGTGATATTGTGCTATTTTCACAGGCCCATGTTGTATAGTCAACATATGCATGCTTTTGCTTTTATTTTATTTTTTAAAAATATATTTTATTTATTTTTTACAGAGAGGAAGGGAGAGGGATAGAGAGTTAGAAACATTGATGAGAGAGAGACATCGATCAGCTGCCTCCTGCATACCCCCTACTGGGGATGTGCCAGCAACCAAGATACATGCCCCTGACAGGAATCAAACCCGGGACCTCTCAGTCTGCAGGTGGACGCTCTATCCACCGAGCCAAACCGGTTTTGGCCATGCTTTTGCTTTTAAAACCAAAAACTCACAAATGAATCTTTGCTAACCTACTGATGTTAAAAAGATAGTTATTTAACAGAATTCAAAAAGATATTTACTCTTCTTGTCATAATAGAAATCTGATTATAACTATGCTACAATATACATTTTATAGTGGAATTTTCACTCTGTTATTATGGATGAAAGGATGGTAATTGATAGCCAGTGGGAAAAAAATAGGAGTTTTATCCTTAGGGTACTTTCGGAAATCTAGTGTATATTTTCTCAGAATGTATGGACACTCAGAACAACTTAGACTGTCTGTTATAAGAATTTTAGTTTATAACTGAAAAATTACTACTTTTATCATTTCCATACAGAGTATGTCTCCAGAAATAATATTCAATTAGAAATCAAAAGCTTCTTGAGCCCTGGGGGTTTGGCTCAGTGGATAGAGAGTCGACCTGTGGACTGAAAGGTCCTGGGTTTGATTCCCATCAAGGGCACATACCTGAGTTATGGGCTTAGTCCCCATTAAGGGCTCATGCAGGAGGCAGCCAGTCAATGATTTTCTCTCATCATTGATGTTTCCATCTCTCTCTCCCTCTCCTTTCCTCCCTGAAATGAATAAAAATATGTATTTAAAAATAAAAGCTCCTCGCTGAAACCGGTTTGGCTCAGTGGATAGAGTGTCAGCCTGTAGACTGAAGGGTCCCAGGTTCGATTCCAGTCGGGAGCATGTACCTTGGTTATGGGCACATCTCCAGTGTGAGGCGTGCAGGAGGCGGCTGATTGATGTCTCTCTCTCATCGATGTTTCTAACTCTCTATCCTTCTCCCTTCCTCTCTGTAAGAAATCAATAAAATATATATAAAAAAAAAGCTCCTTGTTAAGAGAGACCATAAGGAAGTACCATATTTTCAACAACTTTGCATAAGATCACATGTACCTTCTGAAATTACTGTGGCTACAGAAAACAAAATGGAAGTTAGAAAATTATGTGAAAACATCGAATAGAGCATCTACAGTTTGCTGATAGACTGAGAGCTATATCATGGAAGTTAGGACAGACATGGTTTTATTCATTATCTATTTACATGCCCATTTTCATAAAATGTATATTAAAAGTAATAGAAGATTTTATACAATAATTCTTTTTCTGTAGAGAAATGTCTATACTTTTCCACAGTGAGTAAAATGAAATCTGGTTTTAAAGACATTAACAAATGATTGCTTTCAAATGAGGTAATTTCCTAACTAAAAGGACCAATAGTATGGTTTCTGATTTTATAACATTAATTCAAGCACTGGTGATAGAGAATTTTTGGACTGAAATCCAGATTCTTTGTTCATCAGAGTCGGAGAATGAATTCACAAACAGAGGTTAGTATACAAAGGTGGAGATTTATTGAAGAACAAGTACAGACTCCCACGTGGGGAGATGGAAAGAGTCCCACAGAATAGACTCCCACATGGGAAGGGGGAAAGGGTCCCACAGACTTCCTGTTTCCATGGTTTATAAAAGCTGCAGTTTTTGTATCCTGATATCCCCCTTGACTGGTCAAAATTCCCTTTTGATTTGGTTACTATAGTGATTCCTGAGACCCTCCTTCCTCATAGTCCTTCCATTCTTTCTGTGCTTTCTTCCTCCTTCTTTATTTTGTAAATATTGACCTTTTTTGGCTACTTCCAGTTCCTTTGTCTTTTGGAAATGTAGCTGCACCTGGATTCCTTGTATTATGGAAATGTACCTTCTCCCAGTCTGTAGCCCTGTGTTTTTCCATGGACCCCAATTCTAAAAATTCCCTAAACCTGCCTACATTCCCCTAAAGTTCCTTTCACTGGGGAAGTTACACTAAAGTGATAGAAATTTATGTTCATCTACTCAGTGCAGAATGGCTAATCAACTTTGTTGTGTTACTTGAAATGATGAAAAAATGCCTTTTACAAAAGAAGAGGATACAGCTATGATTGTATGTTCTTTGGACCAGATGAAGACCTGCATGATCCAGATTCCTTATGCCACTGTTGCCTACTCATTCCTAAAGGTCAAGAAATTTAACACAGACCAAAACAAAAAAAGAAATTCAAAGATATTCTGAACCTATCTTTGAACATTTAACATTAATGGAGAATGTCATCCTATATAATAAAAGGGTAATATGCAAATGACCAAAATATTGAATGGTTGGTTGCTATGATGTGCACTGACCACCAGAGGGCAGGCACTTTATTCTGGAGTTGCCCCTTGGTGGTCAGTGTGCTCCCACAGGGGGATCACCACTCAGCCACAAGCCGGGTTGAATACTGGCAGTGGAGGTGGCGGTAGCCACTTCTGTCTCTGTGGCAGCCCTAAGGATGTCTGACACAGACTAAAAGGGCGCAGGCCAGGCTGAGAGGACACCCCTCATCCCCCTACTCCCAGTGCACAAATGTTGTATACGGGGCCTTTAGTAGTATTACTAGAGGCCCGGTGCATGAAATTCGGCATGGAAAGATGGTATCCCTCAGCCTAAACAATCAGTTGGACATTCCTCTCACAATCCAGGACTGCTAGCTCCCAACTGCTTGCCTGTCTGCCTTCCTGATTGCCCCAATTGCTTCTGCCTGCCAGCCTGATTGCCCCTAACTGCCCTCCCCTGCAGGCCTGGTCACCCCTAACTGCCCTCCCCTGCAGGTTTGGTCACCTCTAACTGTCCTCCCCTGTAGGCATGGTCCTCCCCAATTGCTCTCTCCTGCAGGCCTCAGTCCCTCCCAACTGCCCTTCCCTGCAGGCCCAGTCACCCCCAACTTCCATCCTCTGCAGGCCTGGTCACCCCTAACTGCCCTCCCTGGAGGCTTGATCAACTCCAACTGCCCTCCCTTGCAGGCTTGGTCCTTCTCAACTGCCCTCCCTTGCTGGCCTGATCACCCACAACTGCAGGCCTTGTCTCTCTCCTGCTGGCCATCTGGTGATAGCCATCTTGTGTCCACATGGGGGCAGGATCTTTGACCACATGGGGCAGCCATCTTGTGAGTTGGAGTGATAGTCAATTTGCATATTACTCTTTGATTAGATAGGATAGAGGCCTGGTACATAGGTGGGAGCCAACTGGTTTGTCCTGAAGGGTGTCCCAGATCAGGTTGGGGGTCCTGTTGGGATATATGGTGGCATGGGCAAGGGATCTGTGGTGGTTTGCAGGCTGGCCATGCCCCCCATGACCCAAGCAGAGGCCCTGGTATCTGGGATTTATCTTCTACAATTGAAACTTTCTAGCCTTTAACAGAGGCCTTGGCCGGCCAGAAGTTTGGCTTTCTCCATCTCCAGGGAAACCCAAGTCTCCTGCTCAGTCAGTGGCTGCTGCCATTTTTGTTGGGATTTATTTTTCTTCTATAATTGAAACCTTGTAACCTTGAGTGGACTCCACGGCTGGCCAGGGTGTGCAAGAAGCTTGGCTTCCTCCATTGCCGGGGAAACCGAAGTCTCCTGCTTGCTCTGTGACTGCAGCCATCTTGGTTGAGTTAATTTGCACACGCACTCCTGATTGGCTGGTGGGCGTGGCTTGTGGGTGTACCGTAGGTACGGTCAATTTGCATCTTTTATTAGATAGGATATAAGCTCACATTTATGACTTTTTATCACAACCTGGCCTTAATGTGTGGTGATCTCTATATCTATTCTTTGACTGCCTCCCTTTCCCACAAACTTGGATAACTAAGTACAATTCACGTATCATTCATTCTTAGAAGTGTAAATGCTTCTCAAAAGCAATGTCATCCTTTGTGTTCTGCTCTTTAGAAAATGATTGTGGCTATGAGCTTCAAACACTGTTTATTCTCTCCTTTCTAATGGCAAGCCTTTTAAGTCTAGTCTGTCTCTCCAAGCTGAGGGCATAACTGTGCTATAGTGACAGTAGCCCATTCCATTGGCCCTCATTTGCAACTGGCCAGGCCATTCTACAGGCTGTGTAAAATCTTCACCAAGGAGTTCCTCACATGTGCTCTCAGACCAGCCCAGTGAGATGCCATATGGCACTTGCCAGACATTGCTTTTGTGATCTATGCTGGGAAATGTCTGCCCATCAGGCATCTTCTCCTCTCCTGGACACCAGTGCCATGGCCACTGTGTGCCACAATGTTGGCAGTGTGTCAGCACAAAGGCTGGGCACTTCTACTGCTGTCATTCACCACTGCCATGTCTGCCAAGCCTGCTGATATCACCTGCCAGGCTCAGCAGTGGTCTACCTGGTCCTGTGGCTTCTGCCATCTCTTTCTAAGAACTGCTGGAAAGGAATACTCAAAATTTAAATGTTTCAGGTGGTCTGTGAAAACATGTGAAGAATGAACCCCACTTCATCCCTTAATATTAAACAGTAGAACCCCAGTTCTCAAAATTAATTCATTCCTGAAGGCTGTATGAGAAGAGATTTGATGGAAAATGGAATCATTTTTGTTATGCCCAGAGTTCGGGGTCCCCAATAATCAACCACTAAGGAGCCTTTTCCGATGCAAAAGCAAAGAGTCTTTATTCAAACCCCGGTTTGGCTCCCAGGCTCTTTCTGGCACAGCAGTGAGACAAGAGAGCTAGCTGGGGCGGAACAATGAGTTATATGAGGTAGGATAATTGGGTGGGCTTAGGAAAGTGACGAGGGTTACAGAGATTGGTCACTTGAATTAGGGTCTATCTGCGGTTTAGCATAATTAGGACCCTCGCTGTGTTCCTGGAGCTTCATTGGTCCATTCGGGTGATGGTCAGGAAGCTAGGACATTGCTGGCACACCTGTGGCCACTCCCAGAAAAGGGAGTGGGCAGGGGGCCCAGCCCTATAGGACAAGATGGAGGGGAGTCCATTTCCTTTCAATTTTCTCCCATTAGAAATAATGTAAACTGAATTAGTTCACTCCAGACCCACAAATGATTCCCTTTTCTAACCTTTCTTATATACACTAAACATATAAAGTACTGTTTAATCTGTAAACAAACACTTACTACCTCAAATTTATAGGACCCCCCCCCCCCACCACCACCAGCCTTAAGAGAGTCACTTTCAGTACCCATTCCAGGGGGGCCTTTCTGGAGGTCAGTATGCGTCATCTTTTCCTCCCACATGTCACTGCTTCTGAAATGCTGTCACCTGCTCACTACCTTTCCTTTATCCAAATCAGCCACAGTTTTTCTCCCACTTCAATTGCCTATGATCATTGTTTCTTTCAGACCCTTAACAACATTTGCATTCTAGATGGCCTCTTTATATTTTAAAATTCTGCTAAATCATCCCTTTCACCAGCAACAACAACAACAAAAACACACACAAAAAAACAAACAAAAAAACACACACCTCCCCTCCCCAAATCACAAAAATATTCACAGCACAGTTTCCTGAGATGTTAACAAGGCATGGTTTAGCTGTAAACTGATTCATCTTGACACATTCTCTCCTTTGTTTGTGGCATGAGAGACTTTTTGTTATGCTGATGTATCAGCAGGAAAGGGTTGTCAGGTCCAGAAAGGAAGTTAACTGAGACTTTTTTTTTTCCATAAACAACTTGGTGGAGAACCGAGTTGTTTCACAGGGAGACATGGAGACTTTTGTGAGCCAAGGATTGACTACTCTCACAGAGGGATCCTAATGTACTATCTGATTTTTTACTGTGTTCTATGGACAATTATCCGTTTCTAATTTAAAACCCTGTTTTTACCTGATCAGTCCTTGTCCTGGGCTGTGCTGGGTGGATCTGGGGAGTTAGCTCCCAGGCAATATAAACTGTCCGTGTATTCAGAGTGGTTCTGAAGGGAAAATAAGACATTTGGGGGGCTAGCTATCTGAATCTGTGCCAGTAATCTGCCTTCTGACATACATCCTTGCTTGCTGATAAGTGATAAATGTACACTCTTGCTTGTTGATAAACTCCATTCTCATCAAACTCTTTTCTTATTGTTAGGTTTTTTATGTCACCACGAGGAAAAACCGTGAGTCCAAACAGAGACCAAATTAAACAGGCTCTATTGGGAGCACATGGGCAGGTTCACCTGCTCCGAGAGGGGAGCAGGAGAAGCCTCGCCAAAACTGGGGCGGGGGTAAGTTTTTATACTTTTCAGAGGCTGCCGTTATCGGCAGAAACCGGTGGCAGTTAGGGCTTTCTGGGGTCAGGTGACGCCTGCAGTCTGTTCTGTGGTCTGGCTATTTCCTGGAACTGTTTGTCAGGCAGGGATTCTCCACTGGGGTGTGACGGTTTCGGAATGTCGATGTTGAAAGATCAATTTCACAAGGTGGGGGTTACTTTTCTACTTCTGGGGCAGGGCGCCAGTGAAGGCCGGACACTTAATCTGTGATGCCTGTCCTGTCTTGCAGAATGTTTCCCAGAATAGTCCCATTTTACAGAGGCCATAAACTATGAATCATATACAATTCCTGGAGGAGCTGGCACCAGTCCTGGCAAGCCTCTGGGTCTCACTTCTCCCATCCCAACACACTGAGTGTTGCAAAGCCCGAGAAGGGTCTGGAAGCCTGACCCATATTTTGGGGACAAAGAAACTGAATGTTTAAAGGAAAGGCTTCATCCATACTCGTCACTCAGGATTTGGAAACTGACTCCCCTGAGTCACAGCACTAGTGCATTTGCAATAAAGCCTACTTTTCTAAATATCCTCATGAATGCTCATCTGATTAATTCTTCCACACCACCTGGCAGTTTATCTGCCAAGGTCCCCTGCACAGATTCCTTGTTTGAAAACAAAACAATCCTAGGACCAGCAAAGCCAAAAAGGCCCAAAAGCTTTAGAAATGTCATGTGCATTATAGTTCAAAGGAGACATTTGATTTTCTAAACTAAATCTGATCTAGAAGATTTTCTATGATTTATTTCACAAAATCATGTATTTTTGAAATGTAAGGGATCTTAGTGCCTACAGACAACCTCCAATCCCTACCCATGCTTGAACATGAACCTCTTGCACAAGTATCACCTTCTAGATGTTAAAGTCACTAAAAGGACAATTATGATAGCTGTCTTTATTAATATATTTTATTGTTTTGTTATCAATTATTTAACTTGTAAGACATATCAGACTTATAGGAAGAACAGAAAATAATATACCAGCTGCACATGTTCTCATTCAATAGCTTAAAGAGACATTAACATTTGATCAAAATTGGTTGAATTTCTTTTCTGTACCAAAAATATAATGTTATGAATTCACCTAAAGTGTCAGGCTCCATTTTCACCCATCCTCCAGAAAGAATCACTCACAGAAGAAGGCATGTAGTATTTCTAAGCTTTGATATTTAATTTTTTTTTTTTTTTGGAATTTTGCTACACTTGTATGTAAATATATACACACATAAATATTATCACTGCATATTTAGTTTTTCAATGAGCTTGTTTTGCTCAACACTTTTTAGATAACTTCTTTTGAGACTTTCAGATCTAATTTCACTTAAGCAGCTGTATAGAACTGAGTTTCATAATATTTCCTGGGTGAATTACATAGTTATGCTGTGTTCCTATTTTACTGTTAATCAAAACAGGGCCAATTGGATTTTATGTCTGATGTGTAACTCGGTAAAGTTTTCCTAGAGCAGATGTGACATTGCTAGGTTGCAACCTATGAGCATCTTTCACTTGTATAGATTTACTTTTTTATAAATACATTTTAAAGAAATTCTTCACTCACAAAAACTATTTATGAATTCTTTCAAAAACATTATAATATTTAATTTAAAATTATTATTTAAGACATCATCCGTAAGGTGATGGGCAGTTATAATTTTGGTTGTTTGTATTTATTTATTGATGGATTTTCTTTAAACTGAATCTCAAATTCACTTGCTGTGAATTATTATAACAACATTAAGGATATAGAAGCCTAATGTTAAAATGGAGTTAGCTGTAACTTGGAAAGGGCAACACCTTTCAAATTTGTTCCCACCTTTCATTCACATAGTATTTCCTAGAGCAGAACATTTTTTTCACACAATGTGTATGTTTGCAGGTAGGTTTTCTTCTCCAGGCATTTGAGAGCAGTCACAAATGCTGGCCATTAGAATAGAAGCACAGGCACATAAAAGCCACAGCAAGAGGCACCCAAAGGGTTAAGGGCATCCCAAGAGGTCAAGGAGGAGTCCTGCCAAGGTCTACTGCACTGTTTCCTAATCTGAGAACAAAACAATCCTGGGGCCAGTGGGATTTAACATGTATTCAAATACATTTAAGCACAAAACATATATATATATATATATATGCCTAAGTGACTGTCTGACTGTCTGACTGGTAGCTATGATGTGCTCTGACTACCACAGAGCAGACGCCCAACACAGGAGCTGCCAAGCTGCAGTGACTTGGCAGCTGTGGTTCTTGGGTGATGCACTGGAACCAGAGAGGAGGGAGCCTGATTCCGGGGTGCATCTCCCTAGAACCACCCTCTCGCATTCTGTGACCCCTCGGTGGATGTTGGAGAGCCAGTTTTGGTCCAATCCCTGCCAGCCAGGCCTAGGGACCCCACCAGTGCACAAATTCATGCACCAAGCCTCTAGTGTTAAATAAATATGACTTAAGACTTATGCTCAGATATAGCCCTCCAATCATCACCTCAAGTGCTAGGGTTGAAAATGGATTATAAAATGTATGCTTTTAGATCTACCTCAAATTTAATTATTCCACATGAAAATCTGTCTTTTGAAGAATAAACTCTTCAGTGCATATGGCTAGATACTGACAATTATAAAATGCCCAAAGCTCTCAAACACATGAAAGATGCAAGGTTCCAAGCTTTCTTGATAATAGTTCCTAAGACTTACCTTTTTAGGTGTGGTTCAGGAGGAGTGTGATACTAGGAAAAAGGCCTTGCTTTGTTAACTGAATTAGAAATTAATTATATTTTCTAAACCATCCTTCTCTGAATCAGGTTCCATCTTCCTTGTTTTCTAACCTACATATATAAAGTCATGTGCATGGATTTAAAAACAGTCACATGCCCTAACTAGTTTGGCTCAGTTGATAGGGAGTTGGCCTGAGGATTGAAGAGTCCCAGGTTTGAGTCCAGTCAAGGGCATGTACCTTAAGTGTGGGTACATCCCCAGAAGGGGGTGTGCAGAAGGCAGTTGATTGATCTTTTTCTGTATCCCTTACCCTTCCTCCCTATAGCAAATCAATAAAATATATTTAAAAATAAAAAATAAATAAAAGCAGCCACATTACAACTTGCCTAGAGTTGGTATAGGATTTAAGAGTATAGTGTAGGTTCTGGATTTGGTTCCCAGGTCTGCCATTTACTAGTATTATGACTGTTCACAAATTACTTCACTTCAATTTCCTCATCTGTAAAATGGGTTTAATAACAGCACCCTCTGCACAGAGCTCTTATGATAATAAATGAATTATAGAGTGTAGGAGAAGAATGCTTGCCATATAGCAGTAGTTTTTTCAATATTATCACAATTACTCCAGTTGGAAATAACTGTGATTAAGTAGCACACATTGCAGTGTAGATTATCTAAGGGGTGATGTGTGTCTCCACTGCTCAGTCTGTGCTGCACCAAGATAGTGTTCAAATAATTATTAAACAATGTCACCCCAATAAATTCAATAACAATAAATAAACAACAATCAAAATAGGTGTCAAGTCTTCCCCAGAAGTTTCTTCTTCATGGGCTTTTTAAATTAAGTTCATCAGGGTGACATTGGTTAATAAAATTATATAAGCTTAACATGTACAATCTATATGATACGTCATCTGTAGAATGTCTTGCTTTTGCCAAAGTCAAGTCTCCTTCTATTATTGTACACTGAGTGGTCAGATTATTATGATCCCTGAACACATAATAATCTGGCCACTCAGTATATATCCTATTTAATAAAAGGCTAACATGCAAATTGTTCTCTCAACCAGGAGTTCGACCAGCAGGCAGGCTGGCCAATCGCCCATGTCCCCTCCCCCTGGCCAGGCTGGCTGGACCCCACCCATGCATACATTCATGCATACATTCACACACAACACACACACACACACACACTGAGTGGCCAGATTATTATGCGTTCAGACATCATAATAATCTGGCCACTCAGTGTATTTGACCCCTTAATATTTTATCTTTTTCTAAAGCCAACAGGTCCTGGAGTTTCTCATGATCAAAATAGAGTTTTCCAAGTTAAAATAATACCTGGCAAACACAGGTTGTTCTCATGAATGACTGCAGTGAGCTTCTGCTGCTGGGGAATGGAAACACAGCAGGACAGGGCTCTTAGGATGTCTGCCAGCACTCACTCACCCTGTGTCTATGAGGCATGGATGAAGTCAATTGCTGATATTTCCAAGGAAAGGCAGGTGAAATGTTTATGTATCATATAATAATGAACATACATCCAATCATGTATCCCTGCAAAGTTCTCCTTCTTCACCTACAAACCTCTTAACCCAAAGTTCTTCTTCTTTCCCTATAAACATCTGAGCCCACATCTCTTTTTTTTTACATTATAAATTTTATTTTTATATACATATATATTTTTTCATTGTGTTACATGTATACATTTCTCCCCATTGCACCCCCCCCAGGCATACCCAAACCCACCAGTGGCTGTGTTCATTGGTTATGATTATATGCATGCATAAAAGTCCTTTGGTTGATCTATTATCTACCCCAACTCTCCTTAAATTTCCTGCTTTAATTTGACAGTCTGTTTGAAACATTACTGCTTCTGTGTCTATCCTTTTGTTCATCAGTTTATAATGTTCTTTATTATCCACAAATGAGTGAGATCATATGGTGCTTCTCCTTCATTGACTGACTTATTTAACTAAGATAAGGCTTTCCAGTTCCATTCAGGTTGCTGCAAATGGTAAGAATTCCTTCTTTTTTATGGCAGCATAGAATTCCATTGTAGAGATGTACCATAGTTTTCTGATGCATTCATCTGCTGACGGGCACCTAGATTGTTTCCAAATTGTAGCTATTGTAAATTGCTCTGCTATGAACATAGGGGTGCATAAATCCTTTCTGATTGGTGTTTCTGATTTCTTAGGATATATTCCTAAGAGTAGGAATGCTGGGTCAAATGAGAGTTCCATTTTTAGTTTTTTCAGGAAACTCCATACTGTTCTCCACAGTGGCCGCACCAGTCTGCATTCCCACCAACAATGCACAAAGATTCCTTTTTCTCCGCATCCTCACCAACACTTGTCCTTTGTTGATTTGTTGATGATTGCCATTCTGACAGGTGTGAGATGTATTGCATTGTCCTTTTGATTTGCATCTTTTGGATAATTAGTGACTTTGAACATGTTTTCATGTGTCTCTTGGCCTTCCTTCTGTCGTCTTTTGAAAAGGTTCTATTTAAGTCCGTTGCCCATTTTTTTTTATTGGATCATTTATCTTCCTTTTATTAAGTTGTATAAGTTGCCTGTAGATGTTGGAGATTAAACCTTTATCAGTGATAACACTTGCAAATATGTTCTCCCATACAGTTGGTTTTCTTGTTGTTCTGTTGATGATTTCTTTTGCTGTGTAAAAGCTTTTTATTTAGATGTATTCCGATTTGTTTATTTTCTCTTTAGCTTCCATTGCCTTTGGAGCAGTATCAGTGAAGAAGTTCTTTGGGCATATGTCTGAGATTGTGCTGCCTGTGGATTCCTCTAGTATTTTTATGGTTTCCCATCTAATGTTTAAGTCCTGTATCCATTTTGAGTTTATTTTTGTATTTGGTGTAAGTTGGTGGTCCAGTTTCATTTTTTTGCATCTATCTCTCCAATTTTCCCAACACCATTTATTGAAGAGGCTATCTTGGCTCCATTGAATGTTCATGCCTCCTTTGTCAAATATTAGTTGGGTGGATATCTCTATTCTATTCCATTGGTCTATATGTCTGTTCTTGTGCCAGTACCAGGCTGTTTTGAGAACAGATGCTTTGTAATATAGCTTGAAATCTGGTATTGAGATCCCACCTACTTTATTTTTCTTAGAATTGCTGTGGCTATTTGTGGTCTTTTTTTGTTTCAGATGAATCTTTGAAGAATTCTTTCTAGGTCTGTGAAATACGTCGTTGGTATTTTAATGGGTAGTGCATTGAATCTATAGATTGCTTTGGGTAGTATGGACATTTTAATGATGTTGATTCTCCTGATCCATGAGCATGGTATGCTCTTCTATCTGTTTACATCTTCTTCTATCTCTTTTTTCAGTGTCTTGTAGTTTTCTACATATAGGTCTTTTACCTCCTTAGTTAGGTTTATTCCTCAATATCTTAATTTTTTTTGGTGCAATGGTAAATGGGATTGCTTTTTTAGTCTTTTTCTGTAATTTCTCTATTAGTATATAGAAATGCCACAGATTTCTTGGAATTAATTTTATATCCTGCTACATTGCCGAATTCATTTATTAAGTCAATTAGTTTGGGGATGGAGTCCTTCAGATTTTTTATGTACAGTATCCTGCCATCTGCAAATAGGGACAGCTTTACTTCTTCTTTTCCAATTTGGATGCCTTTTATTTCTTCTTCATGTCTAATTGCAATGGGTAATACTTCCAGTACTATGTCCAACAGGAGAGGTGAGAGTAGGCAACCCTGTCTTGTTCCTGTTCTTAGGAGAAATGGTTTTAGTTTTGCCCATTGAGTATGCTGCTAGCTGTGAGTTTATCATATATGTCTTTTATGATGTTGAGGTATGATCCTTCTATTCCCACTGGGCTGAGAGTTTTTATTAAAACAGGGTGTTGGATTTGTTAAATGATTTTTGTGCATCAATTGATATGACCATGTGATTTTTATCTCTCAATTTGGTTATTTTATGTATCATGTTTAGAGATTTGCAGATATTATACCATCCTTGCATTCCTGGGATGAATCGTACTTGGTCATGGTGTATGATCTTTCTGATGTACTGCTGGATCTGATTTGCTAGAATTTTGTTGAGGATTTTGGCATATATGTTCATGAGAGATATTGGCCTATAATTCTGTTTCCTTGTGTTGCCTTTATCTGGTTTTGATATTAGGGTGATGCTGGCTTTATAGAAAGTGTTTTGAAGTGTTCCTTCTTCTTGAATATTTTTGAATAGTTGAGGAGGATATGTTTTAATTCTTCCTTGAATGTTTGGTAAAACTCTCCTGTGTAGCCATCTGGTCCCGGGCTTTTGTTTGTGGAAGCCTTTTGATGACTGCTTCAATTTCTTCCATAGTTATTGGCCTATTGAGATGTTTAGATTCTTCCTGATTGAGTTTTGGGAGGTTGTATTTTTCTAGGAGTATGTCCATGTCTTGCAGGTTGTACAATTTGTTGGAATAGAGTTGTTCATAGTATTTTTTAACAATTCTTTGTATTTTGGTGGGGGTCTGTTGTTATTTCTCCTCTTTCATTTCTGATTTTGTTTATTTGGGTCTTCTCTCTTTGCTTCTTGGTGAGCCTGGCTAGAGGTCCATCCGTCTTGTTTATCCTTTCAAAGAACCAGCTCTTGGTTTTGTTGATCTTTTGAATTATTTCTTTGGTCTCCATGTTGTTTATCTTCACTCTGATCTTTACTCTTTCCTTCTTTCTGCTTACACTGGGCTTTTTTTGTTGCTCTCTTTCTAGCTCTTTGAGTTGTAGGGTTAGGAAATTTATTACCATTGTTTCCTGTTTTTTGCAGTAGGATTGTAGGGCTATGAACTTCCCTTTCAAGACTGCTTTCACTGTGTCCCATAAATTTTGTATTGTTGTGTTGTCATTGTCATTTGTTGCCATGATGTTTTTCATTTCTTCCTTGATCTCTCTGGTTACCCAGTCTTTGTTTAATAGCATGCTGTTTAGTCTCCATTTGTTTGATTTCTTTATATTGTTTATATTATAGTGGATTTCCAGTTTCATGCCACTGTGGTCTGAGAAAATGTGTGATATGATTTCTATCTTCTTGAATTTGAAGAGACATTTCTTATGACCCAACATATGATCTATCCTTGAAAATGACCCATGTGCACTGCAGAAGAATGTATATTCTGTGGCTTTGGGGTGAAATGTTCTAAAGATGTAAATTAATTTCCATCTGGTCAAGTAAGTCATTTAGGATTGCTGATTTTTGTTTAGAGGATTTGTTCAGTAGTGACAGTGGGGTATTATAGTCTCCTACTATGATTGTATTGCTGTCAATCTCTCCCTTAATATCCTCCAGGAGGTTTTTTTTTTTTTTTTGTATTTAGGTTCTCCTATATTTTGTGCGTATATGTTTACCAGAGTTTTTTCTTCTTGATGGATTGTTCCCTTTAGTATTATGAAGTGGCCTTCTTTATCTCTTATTATGTCCTTCACTTTGAGATCTAATTTGTCAGACATAAGTATTGCAACCCCAGCTTTTTTTTCATTTCCATTTGCCTGAAATACCATGTTCCATCCCTTCACCCTCAATCTGTGTGCATCTCTTCTCCTGAGGTTGGTTTCTTATAGACAGCAGGTATATGCATCATGTTTTCTTATCCAATTGATTACTCTATGTCTTTTGATTGGAGTATTTAATTCATTTACATTCAAAGTTATTATTGATAGGTACTTATCTGTCGCCATTTTTAGTCTTAACCCCAGATTTCCTTCTTCACTTCCTATTTCTTTTTATTACAGCAAACACTCTAACATTTCTTGCATTGCTGGTTTGGTGGTAAGATATTCCCTTAGTCCTTTTTTTGTCTGTGAAGCTCTTGTTTCACCTTCAATTTTGATTGAAAGCCTTGCAGGGTACAGTATTCTTGGATTCAGACCCTTCCTTTGCATTACTTTGTATATTTTATTTCAATCCCTTTTGGCCTGATGAGTGTCTGTTGAGAAATCAGTTGCTAGTCTTATGGGGGTTGCTTTGTAGGTAATTTTCTGTTTCTCCCTGGCCACTTTTAAGATTTTTACTTTGTAGTTGGTGTTTGCCAATTTAATTACAATGTGCCTTGGTGTCAGTTTTTTTGGGTTCATTTTGCTTGGGTCTCTGTGAACTACATGGATTTGTGTGGGTTTTTTCTTTCCTATATTGGGGAAATTTTCTGTCATTATTTCTTCAAACCGGTTTTCTATTCCTTGCTCAGTTTCCACTCTTTCTGGAACCCCAATTATGTGGATGTGGTTTTGTTTTGTGTGATCCCAATGTTCCCTTAGGCTCTCCTCTTCCCTTTTTTTTTTAGAAGCTGCTGTACTTGGGTATTTTTTCCTACCGTGTCTTCTAGCTCACTGATGTGGTCTTCTGCTTCTTCTAGTCTCCTTTGTATGCTTTCTATTGAGTTCTTTATAGCAGTGATGTCATTTTTCATTTCTTCTTGCATTTCTTCTTGCATCTTTTTCATTTCCTCTTGGCTCTTCTTCATTTTCTCTTGGCTTTTACTCACATTGTTGAGTGTGTATTCCATTCTTTTCGTCCACCTTATGATCATTTCTCTGAACTCTTTCTCTGGCAGGCTTATTTGTGCTCCTATTTCGTTTACTTCCTTTTCTGGTTATAACTGCCTTTCTGTCATATGCAGGCTGTTTCTTCATCTGCCCATGGTCTTTCTACTCCGGGTGTCTGGTTATGTAATTCTCTCTCTTACCTTGATTCAAAGGCACAAACTACAACGCGACTAGGTTCAACACACAAGGCACTGAACAGAAATGTATGCATGATGTTAATAAGGACAAATAAGGTGACCACCAATGAAAGACAAATTAGGGTTAAGTAGAGAAAGAAGAAGAGGATAATGAGGAAAAAGAAAAGAAAGAAGTGCCAAAATCAAATTGGGAGAAGGGAGAAAAAAGTAAATAAACAATAAAATAAAATAAAAAGGAGAAGAAGAAGAAGAAAATTGAATGAGAAAAAAAGAGAGAAAAGAAAGAGGATAAGAGCAAAAAGGGGAAGAAAATATAGATTTGAGGAGAAAACCAATCCCAACAAATGCCAGCAACAAGCACCCGGAGATTAATACAAACTATAAAGAACAACTAATATCAAGGGAGGTGAGGGAAAAGAGAGGTAAAAAATAAAGCAAAACAGAG
Source organism: Lasiurus cinereus (assembly GCA_011751065.1). Classification (NCBI taxonomy): domain Eukaryota; kingdom Metazoa; phylum Chordata; class Mammalia; order Chiroptera; family Vespertilionidae; genus Lasiurus; species Lasiurus cinereus. The sequence goes on from JAAGEH010000389.1 coordinate 1,250,110, forward strand.
CAAACAAAATGCAAAATAAAACAAGTAGAATAAGCTTAAACAATCTCACAAAAAAGTACAAAAAAATCAATATAATCGCCTTTTAGGCAAAGAGCAACAAAAGATATAGAGAAAAACAACTTTTTGGATAGTGAAGACAAGAAGAGAGAGCTTTGTGTGGACTTGGAGTAGGGGATATGAAATTATATATGTAAGTAGGGTGAAATTTTAACCAGGTAAAGAGAAAGAATAGGGAGAATATAAAGTTGGAAAAGGGAAAGAGAAACAAGACAACAAAATGGGGAATGTTAGGAGAGTGTTGGCATAAAGGTAGAGTGAGATAGAGTACATTTATGCTAAAGGAAAGATGAAAATGGAATGTAGAAATCTAATCCCAAAGTAAAATAAAGAGAAAACAAAATGACGCCTTTTTTTCCCCAAAAAGGTAGAATAATAGTAGTAATAATACTAGTTGAAAACAAAAATGTAATAATTAAAAAGGTAAAATCAACTGAGGAGAAAAGAGAAAAAATTGTTTTTTAATTAAAATATGCAAAAATAAAAAAAGAAAAGGAAAAAAAAGAAAAAGAAAAAAAAATAGAATAGGAAGTAGTGGAGCTCATTCACTTCCACTATTGTTCCGCTCAGCACTCCTGTTTCCCAGTTGGGAGGTTATTGCATTTCCCTGTGTTCCAATGTAGAAATGTGTTTTAATTTCTTTATTCTTTTGTGGTTATGCGAGAGTCAATTTGTGCCTCATCCACTGGGTGGCAGTATTTCAGAATTGACCTCTTAGACTAAGCACAGGACGTCTCTAGGCTGTGCTTAGATCCTGCTACTCTGTGGTTCTCAGTAATGGTTTGTGGGGATTCGAGCTGCAGGGACACTGTAATAACTTCCAGGCTGTCCTTCTACCTCAGTCAAAATGAGTTGTTTTCTAGAGCTCTCCTCTGTCAACAGCTCCAAGAGTTTGCTTCCACACTTACAAATCACGCTCTGCCCCACATCCATGGACCTCTGCAGAGGCAGCTTTCCCTCAGCCCAGTTCCCACAGTGTGCATGTCTCTGTTCTGCGGGGCAGGAGACCTCACCTTATCCCAGGCAAAATCTGACCTTTCCATGTGCTGTATGGATCTCCTCTGAATCTGCATGTCTGCGTCAATTGGAGAGCTGTGTTCTGGGTCCCCGGCTGTTTGGTGAGTGCTTCAGCTGCAGCTTTCAGACTGCCGCAGACATCCACCTCCTTCTGTAAGATGGTGTGGTCTCTGTGTTTGCGCTGGTGGCTCCGCCAGACAAAAACCCTGTGGCAGTGAAGCTTCCTGGTCAGGGGAGCCCCATCCAGCAGTCCCCCACCTTCTCCCAGAGGATAAATGACTCTTAACTTGCCAACAAACACTCCCAGTGCGACTCTCAGCTGCTCTCTCTCCCTCTGTCCAGCGACAAGACTCCAGACGCGTTTGTCTATTCCGCAGCTATTTTTTTCTCTCTGAGCCCACATCTCTTATTCACCACCTGATCCCCTGAAATTTCATCTCCTTCTTCATGGATCCTTGCTTTTAAAACATGAAACAATCAAACAACTCAGAGCATTGACAACTAAAATGTACTGACTGATCCTTTTCCTGACCGCTTTTAGTTGTACTGATAGGATAGCCATCACATTGCAAAAACAATGAGCCATTTTGTCCTCCTTTATGTGGGCTCTTGATGGCACTAAACACTGCTGTCTATTCCCCTGGATAGGGTTCTTTAGCTACTCATTTTATTTTATGTGAGATTTCCCTTCATCTGCCTAACAAAGTATAGTGTTGTTCAATCACCCACCTTCACTTTCATTTTCCCTTCACTTATTATGATATTCAGTGACTTTATCTACCTTCCTGATTCAACTGCTATTCATATGTTGATAACTTTGAATAGATGTATTTAATCTTGAATCCCCTGATTGGAAGGAAACCAATGTGAGCATTTTTAGGAAATACAGGTTACATTTTTATATATTGAGATGTCCTTAAAAATATATCTTAGGAAATAATTATTTATGATTTGTCTTTGTGTCTTTCACAGCACAACATGTAATACTTATAATCTTAAGTATATATTGAATGGAAAAATTTCATTTCTTAAATATTTATAAAATGCAAAAGCAGCTACTCTATTTGCCTGTTTGAATTAGAAACTTTAAATTTGTTTATGTCAAGAATAACTTTTCAGGGAAAATGCTTTCTCATAAATTGAAAGACTTTCATTCTTGTTTATAAAATACAGCAACAGAGCTCTGTGTGCCTCTGAAGAACAAACCATGTGTTCCCAACATGTTTTCAGAAATGTAATTCATTATCCAGCTGTTCTGTGGTTAATGTACATTACTATTCCTGAAAGAACCTACAGCTCTAATCAATCACCCAGAAGATCAGTAAGACAGTTGAGGAGATAGTGCTCCCAGTAAAGTCAACATTCCACATCTCTATTTTCATCACTTATCTGTGATTCTGGAAATAACTCCACGATTGTTGTCCTTCGTTCCTTCTAATTTTAAAATAAGGCCTTACTAGATAGTACAAAAATTATACATACAATATAACGTTTGAAGAAAAAAATAAACTATACTGATAATAAAATAAATTATAATACTTAAGATGGTTTTTCTCTAAGTATTAAACCCATTGGATTCTAGTAGTAAAAACATAACTCTAGTGACAAAGATATACTAGGTGATTTTCCCCCCTTTTACTCCCTTCCCCCTTCCCACCCCTCTGACAAATCCTAAATAGCAAAAGACTAATATGCTAATATGTTTGACCAGTTGCTATGATATTCACTGACTACCAGAGGGCTGATACTCTGACCAGTAAGTTAGCTGCTGTGGTCTCACTGATCAGGACTGAGGGAGATGAGTCCTCCCATGGTCCTACTCCAGCTAGCCAGCTCCCATTGGTCCTTATCAGTGAGAGGGCACAAGTCAGGCCTAGGGACCTCACCAGTGCACGAATCCATGCACCAAGCCTCTAGTTTCTAATAATATGCCAATGAAATAGGTATTATTGTCCTACCTTGGGAAATTAGGAAATTGCACAGGAGTCTTAAAGAAAAGTTTAGAGTAGAGGCACAGTTTGTGGGTAGAGATGCTAATGGGGAAAGAGCTCAAAACAAGAATAAATAGTTTCAGGGAAATTGGAGGAGTAAATAACTTGATGAAAAAATAAGTGGTCCATAACATCAAATAGCAAAAAGACTTTCTGTAAGGTGAGACAAGGAAGTGACTTAGGCTAGGTAATTGGAGAGTTCTGGCAAACTTGTTAAGTCCATTTTTGCAGAGAGGCAGAGGAGGGACCAGAGTACTAGAGATGAAGCAGTAAGTGGGAGCTGAGGAAGCTGACGAGCAGATATACACCATCTGAGAGGACTGATGCAAGAGTAATTGCTCAAGGGACGTAGCTTCTCCAGAGTGTTTTCATTAAGACTCTTTGTTATTTTTCTTATTTTGTTCGCTTTAAATGTAATTTTACTCCAAAAAATTCATGTGATTACAGCACGATCCATGAGGTGGAAAACTAAAGACCCAATAAGCAGGTATGATGATGGAGAAGGATCAGAAGGTGCTGAAAAGGTTTTAGACTCCAGATGGAGGTCTTAGTGTCAGTCAGAAGCAATAAGTATCATATAAAATGTCAGAGCAGATAGAAAAAAAATATAAAAACAGGAAATTGGGGAAAGATTAGAACATTGATTTCTCTTAGGGACAATACAGAATGCCCAAATCCCCAGGGCTTCATATCCCTGGGAGTCAAGGCCTGATGAGTGATCATACCTTTTCCTAAACTTTAGCAAATGAGGATATGAAGGGCTCTGCAACAGGATATTTCAGATACTCAGGGAGATTTCCAAGCCAGTTAAGTGCAGATATGGCAAGCGAGTTCTGTAAGAAAGGGTTAACTCAGCAGGCCTGGATTGCTGAAACACATCAATTTCAAAGAAAGGGCTCTGTTCAGTTCTGGCCCTTGGCTGGCTCCTGGGAGGTACCTCTGAACTCTCTGGATATGCTGCCTGAAATGAACATTTTTGTACACCTGTTAGCTGTGACCAGAAAAGTTTACCCTAACACTGTAACAGGGGGATGCCTTTACCCCCAATAAAGATCCTAGACACTTAAGCTTGAGTGGCCTTCCCTCCTTGGCAGCACTTTGGCCACACTGTCCCACAGCCTTGCTGGGAGAATTGTGTCCTTACAGGATTCTGCTGAGAGGGGATGCTTGGAAGTTTGCTTCTGGTTTCTCCTGTACTTCACTCCATGTACCTTTTCCCTTTGCTGATTTTAATTCCTATCCCTTCACTGTGATAAACCAATCAGGAAGGATTTATGCACCCCTATGTTCATAAGCAGCCCAATTCACCATAGTTAAGATTTGGAAACAGACTAAGTGCCCATCAGCAGATGAGTGGATTAAAAAACTGTGATATATCTACATAATGGCATACTATACTGCTGTATGAAAGAAGGAATTCTTACCATTTGCAACAGCATGGATGGACCTGGAGAGCATTATGGTAAGCGAAATAGGCCAGTCAGAGAAAGATAAATATCACATGATCTCAGTCATTTATGGAATATAATGAACAACGTAAACTGATGAACAAAACAGATCCAAAGACAGAGAAGCATCAATCAAACCTCAGAGGGAAGGTAGGGAATGGTGGGGGTAAAGGGGATACGTCAACCAAAGGACTTTTATGCATGCATATAAGCCTAACCAATGGACACAGCCAACGGGGGGTGAGGGCATCAGTGGGGGACGGGGGAGGCAATGAGGCAATAAGGACACATATATAATACTTTAATCAATAAAGAAAAAACATTATAAAAAAACAAACAAACAAAAAACTATTACTTGGTGTATAAGAGCGCTCCTGAGTCCTGTGAGTACCAACCCTCAAGTCAAACATCTACTACTTTTTAGAAGGTATCAGTCCTTATGATTTTGTCACTTGATTATTTATTATTTATTCATGCTCAGAGGGCCCACCATGGTCCAAGCACTGCACCAGGTACAAACCACATGATGGTGAGCACATGTCTCAGAGTAGCCTCAAGGACTTGGAAGACTTATAGAGGAAGCTAATGAAAAGAAAACCAGCAATATCAAGCATGGTAAATGCTAAATAGTAAATACAAACAAACTCACCAATAGACATACTGTAGACCCTAGGATCTCCATAGGGAGAGGTGCTTGCTAGAAGGATCATGAAAGGGTCCAATGGGAAAAAAACAAACATAAAGGCCACTCAGATTATTATGACCACCCCATCAATACTCCATTGGGCCACTTTTGCCTTCAATACTGCAGCAATTCTTGGCATTGACTCCATGAGATGTTGAAAGGTGATGTGAGGAATCTGACACCATGCCTGATGAATAGCACTGTCTAGTTCTGTGAGATTTGATGGTTGTGGAACCAGCTTCCTAATAACTCTTTTAACTTCATTCCACAAATGCTCAATTGAATTGAGATCTGGTGATTGTGGGGGCCACCTAAGCAAGGTAAAGTCTCCCTCATGTTCTTGAAACCACTCCTGCACAATACAAGAACCATGGCATGGTGCATTGTCTTGTTGGGAGAAGCCATCTCCATTGGGATACACCATCAACATAAGATGAACTTGACCAGCAAAGATACTTAAGTATGTTGCTATTCAGACGTTGTTCCATATGAATTAAAGGGCCCAAATCATGCCAGGAAAACATGTCCCAAATCATAACACCGTTCCACCAGCTTGAAGGGTTGTACTCATGCATGTGGGGTGCATGCTTTCATGCTGTTTCCGCAAAATTCTCACTCTGCCATCTACATGATGAAGTGGAAAGGAGATTCATCAGACCACATGACTTTTTTTCCAATGCTCAACTGTCCAATCCTTGTGTTCCTGTGCGAATTGGAGATATTTTATCTTGGTAACTGCAGACAGCAAAGGCGTTCGAACGGGCCTTTGGCTTCCATATCCCATATGATGCGAAGTATGGCTAATTTTCTACAAATGTCAGGTGGTCATTATAATCTGGCCACTCAGTGTGTGTGTGTGTGTGTGTGTGTGTGTGTGTGTGTGTGTGTGTATTAGAAGCCTGATGCACAAAATTTGTTCAAGGGGCTTGGCCCTCACATCCCCTGCTGGCTCTCACTGCCCCAGCCAAGGCCTTATAGTCCTGGCTTCATCTGGAAGGTTGTTCTGCTACTCAGTCTAATTAGCATATTAGCTCTTTATTATACAGGATATATTAGAATAGAATAAAAATCAAACTGATTAGAATTAAAATCAGAGCTAGAAAGTACATGTAATCTAAGAATACTCTTAATATTCCATATTGTCATGGATAATCTCTGAATTTAGCATATGGACAATTTTCACTTTAAAGTTTTTTTTTTACACTCTGATACTTTACTGTGGTGTTTTGATTTTATATAGTAACTATCAATCATTGCTACCATATTAACTAAAATTCTTTATTCTTGAACTAAAAGCACAGGGAGGAACATATGTTTTAATCTTTATATTTCCTACAGTAGCAATTATGCTATAAATTTGTAGCATAGTTCTCCATAGAATTATAGTGATAATTCTCAAAATCTCTGTGGTAAATACTTCTTATCCAATTAAAAGCAATTAAAGGACTTATAAATAGGATATTTGAAATCCTCTAGAAGCTTTTCACAATGAATCACTGTCTTATTTAAGCACTTCTTGATATGGACACCCATTAATGACATTCCTCTTTCCGTAAGCACCTGCTCCTGGTAAAAACAAGGGCTATATTGACTTTTTTCCCCCCAGGATTTTTGTCTTGACAGTGTGAGAAGATTAATTGGAATTAATGTCATTTGCACAGCTAATTACAGTCGCTTCTTAAAGTCAAATCAATTCTTTAATCAGAGGAGTGACAAAGCTTTGGTAACATGTTACAGTCTGCACCTAAATGTTGTGTGGATTGTTAGGTCACTGAAGAAGGAATGCTCAAGGTCAGAGTGGTGAGGGATTACAAATTTATTCCATCATCCACACACCAGCTGCTGAGTCTGGATGGCTCCAGCACTAAGTGACTGGAGTCAGCGCTTTTAAAGGACTTTTGGCCGGCTTTTTCTGGGTGGAGACTTCTTTATGCATACCTGGAGGGGAGTTAATGGAATGTGGTTGCTACAAGGGAAATGTGGTCTCCACAAAGAGAATGTCCATAGTGAAATGACCTGAAAAGCCAGTTCCTGGTTGAGGGCTATCTATTCAATTGTTGGATCAAACCTAACAAGAATACACCAGTGTCTTTGTAAACATCAGTCATAAAATACAGTAACTGCATGGGTTGGAAAGGAATTTCTCTGGTACTTAGTAATTTATAACATTTTTTCTTATGCCACTCCCATAGACTCAATGAGTGTTTATAACCAAATGCACTTCAATAGCATTTACATGTATTTTATATATGGTTTATCTTTAAAACTCCTTACAGTGATTGGCACGCATAAATCTTCAGGATAGTTCTTAGGCAAAGATTACATAACAATGGTTGGCAAACTCATTAGTCAACAGAGCCAAATAGCAACAGTACAACGATTGAAATTTCTTTTGAGAGCCACATTTTTAAAACTTAAACTTCTATCTCCATTTCTTCAAAATAGACTCCGTTGTGAGGAGACTCCCACGACTAGTTGCAAATGACCACAGAGGCTGCTAAATTGGTAATAAGCAAGCAAGGATTTATTGAGCTGGCTAGCAATAGCCGCGAGGGCACCACATGCAGGTGGAGTCCAGACACTCATGACTGCCCTGTCTCAGGGGTATACAGCCCTTTTTAAAGATCCAAACCAGTGGGCCACAACGGTTCCTTTTGACTGCTCCTTATCTCCCAACCAGCCCCTGCTAGACATTGGAATGTGGACCTATCTTGTGAAAGCAAATTGTAAAACTGAGCAAAGTTAATAATCTCTAAAGGTCATCTACAGTCTCAACTCCTGGAGCCACTGAGTCAACAGCAATCAATCTCTTATGGTTCTGGTCCTCAGGCACAGGAGAATACCTTTGTGATGTGGGATGGATTTATGTGACCTTCCAGGTCAAACAGCAGTTTTTACCTGAGATGAATGCTCTTAAGGTCCTATTTCAGACACGATGAGGCCGAAAACTGACTTCTGCCCATGGGACACGAAGTTTCAATCTCACTATATGTGTGCACCTGCAACATGGTATTTTGTGGAAGAGCCACACTCAAGAGGCTAAAGAGCCACATGTGGCTCGCAAGCCGCAGTTTGCTGACCACTGCAAGAGGAAGCAGAAGGCATCAAGTTGATGCTTTGTTTAGCATTGTCTGCACTGGTTTTAAAGCAAATTCTGCCAACTCCTTTGTCCACACTGGTTATGCACTTATAGAAAAAGTGTTCATCCAAAGACTGAATGATTCAGACAACCAAAAAAGGAAATTTTTGAATGCAATTTCAGAGAAATATAACATTTTTTATCTAGATTGCTGTTTTTATCCATGAAACAATAATATAATATCAACACAGGAGTAGAGTGAGGGGATGAGGGACCTGCCCAGTGTTTCCCTCTATTATATAAAAAATAACATCTTAATATTCCAGACAAAAGGAAGGCATAATGAATCTGTGAGAAATAAAGCATGGTAGTACTTGGGAACATCTAAAGACATTTTATAACATACATGGTAGTAATCTCTGTTCCATGATAGTGTAAACATAAAATACTTATCACATATTCACGGCTGTGCTTCTGTATTGCATAGTTCCTAGACACACAGTAAGCCCAGTTATAGCTGTAATGGCTTCCACCTCTTATACTAAACACCTTGCCTCAAATATTTAGAGACTCTCTTTCCCTTCCAGAAGTTTCTCTGACTTTGACAAAGTATCACTGCACCCTTTCATGTACAACTCCAAAATTCAGAGAACTGCCCAGCTGGCATGGCTCAGTAGTTGAGCCTCGGCCTATGAACCTGGAGGTCACAGTTTGATTCCTGGTCAAGGCACATGCCTGGGATGTGTAGCAGGCAGTCGGTCAATAGTTCTCTCTCATTCTCTCATCATTGGTGATTCTCTCTCTCTCTCTCCCTTCTTCTCTGAAATCAATATATATATATATATATATATATATATATATATATTTAAATAGGGAACCAATGCCTCATGGATCAATTCTCAAACAACAGGGGGCCAGGGGGCAGGAAGGGATGAAGGGGGTTCATGCAAAACACTTCAAATAATCTTCTAATAGATCATTTAATGTTCATTCTAATTATTAAAAAGATTGATCATTTTATACTGGGAAGATATTAAATAAATGAAAATATCAATGTATAATAGTGATAGGAATATGGATTTGGAAACAAGAATGTCCTGAGATGGAATAGCTTTTCTAATGAAAGAGTAATATGCAAATTGACCATAGCTCTGCTACACCCACAAATCATACCCACTAGCCACGTCCACCAGCCAATCAGAGTGAGTATGCAAATTAACCCAACCAAAATCGCTACAGCCAGAGAGAGAGCAGGAGGGAGGTGTGGGTTGCTCCTGGCGATGGAGGAACCCAAGCTTTCTGCACACCCTGGCTGGCCCAGGCAGCTGCTTAAGGCAACAAAGTTTCAATGGCTGTGCCAGCAGAAGGCTTGGCTCTGCTCCAGGATACAAAGTTTCAGTTGTAGAAAATAAATAAATCCCAGACACCAGGGCCTCACCTGGGCCCACGGGGGGGGGGGGGGGGGGGCATGGCTGGCCTGCAAACCATCACAGGCCCTTCGCCCAGGTCACCCCATTCCCCAAAGGAACAACCACCCTGATCCAGGACACCCTTCAGGGCAAACCAGCTGGCTCCCACCCATGCACCAGGCCTCTATCCTATCTAATAAAAAAGTAATATGCAGATTGAACATCACTCCAACACACAAGATGGCTGCTCTCATGTGGTCAAAAGATCCTATTCCCATGTGGATACAAGAAGGCCACTACAAGATGGCCAGCAGGGTAGGGCAGTTGGGAGGGACCAGGCCTGCAAGGGAGGGCAGTTGTGGGTGATCAAGTCTGCAAGGGAGGACAGTTAAAGGTGACCAAGCTGGCAGAGGAAGAAATTTGGGGTGACCAAGCCTGCTGGGAAGTGCAGTTGTGGAGGACCTAGACCTGCAGGGGAGGGCAGTTATGGGTGACCAGGCCTCAGGGGAGGGCAGTTAGGGACAATCAGGCTGGCAGGGGAGTGGTTAGGGAGTGATCAGGCTGGCAGGCAGAAATGGTTAGGGGCAATCAGGAAGGCAGTCAGGTGAGCAGTTGGGGGCCAGCAGTCCTGGATTGTAAGAGGGATGTCCAACTGCCCATTTAGGCCTGATCCAGGTAGGGCATCCTCAAAGGGGTCCCAGATTGGAGAGGGATCAGGCTGGGCTGAAGGACAACACCCCCCCCACACACACACACATGCACAAATTTTGTGCAGTGGGCCTCTAGTATTCTATAATCTGTTTCAGCTTCAGAAAATAGAGATACTTTATTTCCCTAGTAAGATAAATTTTTCCATACATATATTTTCTCAGGTAATATCTAAACTAAATTATAAATAAGCTCCACAGGTTAATTTATATTTCTTTTTTTGAAATGAAATATAAATGGGTTTTGTCAAGAAATCTTCTTTTGATAACTTGTCCTACATTTATTTCCTCTTAATTAATCTGGTTTGATTCTCCACTATATTCTCTTTTCCAAACAAGAGTGATTCCTATCCTTCTCCCAATGAAACTACTGGTCAGTTGGGACTGTGTCATTTACCAGTTCTTTTTACCACCCCCACTAAAAGACTTATTTCTTTGTGAATATTTCCCTCAGGAAATAGAGTTGCTCATGCATAATCACATACTCATGGATTCCATTAATTGTTTCAACTGAAATAAGTACTTAACTGTTATTAAACCTTTAGCATTTCACTTCATCCTTTGTAGCTCTATGTTTTCATATAAATAAACATTTAATTTGTTTCCCATTAACACTCCTAGAAATCATTCAGTTATAATGGTTTCTATCTTCTCTGCTCATTTAATATCTATTACCATTTATGCATTCCTGGATATATTAGTTTGCATCTTTCCCCGTAGAATTACATTTTGTTAGTTTGGGCTCAAAGTTCTGAGACTTTTGCATCTATTTAATTAGATTTCTCTCAATCACAGGTTTTTCAACAGTTCCAGACTTAATATTGTTGAAAATATTCTGCATATACTATATATTCGCTCCTACAGATGACACTAGTGCTTTGACATAAGATCAAAGGAAATGCAACCTATAGGCTTTATCCAAAGGTTTTTTTAATATATATATATATATCCTTTTACTTTTGTTTTCCTTAGGTTTTTTGGATAAAACATATTTTTGCTTTAATGTGATGTGAACAAATATTAAACCAAAAGAGGAAGATGGAAAATAAATGTAGTTCTGTTTTGGAATGATAATAATAGCTAATAATAATACCAATAACATACATGCATTGAGCTCATTTCCTATACTTTGCTATGTTACAGATGCTTTACATGTATTAGTTCAGCTAAGGTTCACAATTCCTCTGTAGGTTAGAGAGTCTTCTTATCCACATTTTTGCAAATAGAGAAATTGAATTCTGAAAGATTCAAAAACTTCTCAAAGATCACACAACCCATAAATGGAAGGTCAAAGAGTTTGAATTTTGAACCAATATACTATTACCCTTTCATTGTACTGTTTATTGTTCTTGTATATTTGTTAAAAATATATACACAAGGTTTGAAATCACCACCCATCCTCCCATATGGGAAAAGAAGCAATAAAAAGAAACAATGGCTTGTATCTTAGGCTGCATATAATTTTCATAGTCTTTGAACCCTGCTTAACAGAAAAAAAAAAAAGATAAAAAGCAATAGTTTCACCTGTTGATCACAATATTTATTTCTTTTCCAGGTTTTATATTTGTCTCTTAATCTACTCTTCTTTTTGTTGTTCTTTGTCTCTCTATACTGACAATTTACAAAATCACATTTTATTTTCCCAGATTTAAGTTTAAAAAATTGTTTACCACCTGGCTGATGTAGCTCAATAGTTGAGTGTTGATCCAGGAAGCAGGAGGTCACGGTTTAATTCCTGGTCAGGGCACATACACATGTTGCAGGCTGGTTCCCCAGTAGAGGCTTGCAAGAGGCAGCCAATCAATGATTCTCTCATCACTGATGTTTCTATTTCTCTCTTCCTCTTCTTTCCTCTCTGAAATCAATAAAAATATATTAAAAAATAAAAATATGAAATTGTTTAGCATTAGTGCATTGCAGTAATCTTCAAATGATGCCATCAAATATGAATATAGAATTTATGAATAAGAAAATATTTGATGGTTCATCTATATATTAAAAAGCCTAAGTGACCATTCTGCCATTGGACCATTCACCCGGTAGCTATGATGCACAATGACCACGAGGGGCCAGATACTTTTACCAGTAGAGGAGGGAGCCCAATTCCTCACAGAATCGATGGTGGGTTAGGTTGCTGCTGGGCACTTCGGCCCCGAATCGGCTTCACCCACACCTGGGACCCAGAGATTGGTTTCAGCCCAATTCCCACAGGAGAGGCCACGGGACCCCATTGGTACACAAATCAGGCCTCTAGTTTACTACAATGTACCAATCAGAAATAGTAAGATAATTTCCTATGTTATTGAATATGAATAAAAGTTTATGACTAAGGCAATTATTATAATATAACAAATATGAAACTCAAACTTTACATTTATCTTCCTTTTCAAATCACTAGTTTTATCTGTGGTGGGTATAAAAGCAATATCTAGGTAAATCTTTCATTTATTGAATGGTTGCTAAGGTGTTAAGGTTCAGTGTTACAGTAAGAGTGAAAAGCCTATTTTTGTGCTTTGGTTCTTTATCACATGCATTCTAAATGCTCTGTAGTTTGGACTAAATATTAATGAATATTGTTTACACTAGTATTCACTGTGGAACTTTTCCTGAAAAAAAAAAGTCAGCATAACAAGAACAGCATGCAAGAAATGAGCACCCATTCTCCAAGAAGAGAAATGGCACCGATTAGGATCATGAGTTAAAATTAGATTATGTTAACATCTGGGCAAATGCCAGCATCAAATGCCTTTTGTTTTCTTGTGATCACTCTCATTTTTAACCAATTTCAAACCTAATTTTGCGATATACCAAAGTTGACAAGCATGAAATGGATTTTTCATAGTAAAGAGATCTTCTTGATGAATAATAATGTTGTGTGATGGTGTCACTTCTCTAGATTTGTTTTAGCTTCACTATGTTTCATTTCGACAGAAATATGTGCCTCTTGCTCTTTCTGTGCTCACAGCTACATGCTTCCTCAGGTAGCTGGGACCGTGAACTGATCTCAGGCCAACGATAAGTGGGTATAAGTGAGGTTACCACCTCTGCATTAAAATATTCTTCACATGCCGAGACTGGTTTGGCTCAGTGGATAGGGTGTCGGCTTGCAGACTGAAAGGTCCCAGGTTCGATTCCTCTTGGGGGCATGTACCTTGCTTGAGGGCACATCTCCACTGTGGGGCGTGCAGGAGGCAGCTGATTGATGTCTCTCTCTCATCGATATTTCTGACTTTCTATCTTTCTCCTTTCCTCTCTGTAAAAAATCAATAAAGTATATTTTAAAATATTCTCCACAAAATTCCACTTTCTTTTCCCTTCTGTAAACACTCTGGAAGCCAAATGTGAATAGATGGTTACATGGTGGGTCAGAAGTTGTAAGGGGCCAATGTCCCTCAAGCCTCTTTTCCCAACACACACACACAAATGATTGGACTATGATGTCGTTGAGCAATAATGTTTCTACATGTAAGCCACAAATATTTGGCTTACATGTAATGTAAATTTGCATGGGGTTAAGAGCATGGATTTTGTGCAAAATGTATCCAAGTCCATACCCTGACTTATCTTTTGTTAATTGTGTAGTGAACTAGTTAAACTCTCTATCAGTCCTCTCGTATGTAAAACCAGGATAATAGCTATCTGACAGGTTTAAGTACTGAGTAATATTATGTATACTATGTATAACATATATGTATGTCTAATATAGTGATATTTGATGTGCTAGCTTTTTATAAACCTTTTTTTTAATAGAAATTGCAGTTCATTTAGGTCATGCTCTATCTAGAAAAGACAAAATTGAGAGATTTAAGTAATAGACATCATCATTAGGAAATAATAGAACTGAAATCTCAATTTGATAACTCAGAACTTTATTATGTTTCAGATACTTAAAATTTTATAGAGAATATTTCTCCACTTTATTCTTTATTACTATAACGAAACTTTGGATTCTGTTCCCCAATGCAAAATCTCTATTACTTCCTCTACTGGAGGATGTATCTCAGATCTTCTCAGACCTAGGAAAATTTCCGAGCTTCTAACTAACAAGAGGACCATATTTCATTGTCCAGTGTCTATGACTTTTCTGGTTATTCATGAGACTCCCAGCTCTCCCTGTGGTTACTCACTGTCCCTGTATTCCTCTTTAATGCTACTGAAATGATCCTACTCACTCCTCTTAGAGCCCCCACAACCCCTGAAAGCAGAGAAAACACATTCTTTAACATGACATTTCACCACTGGTATGTCATAGACAACAGTTCTTAGACATTTTATACAGGTGTCATTATCTGAAGGACAAATGCTTTTCCTAAGGCTCTCCATCATTCATTCTGTAGATTACACTTAGGCAGTCTGTAGTGGGGGTTATTTAGGAAAACAGACATTCTTTCAACTTTGAACTTTTCTTTCCTGCAGAAAAGGTAAAATATTTACATAAGGGAAAAATTTCCAACAAAAATTAGAACTATAAACTCAGGTCCAAACTGTAAATTGTTCCATTCAATATAAAAATTTCACTTCATCTACTGAAGCTTGTTGAAGGTAAATCTAGACAGCAGGATCTGGGCATATGAGAATATATGAGTAGTTCAATATGCTTGGGATTTAGTGGAATAGAGAATAAACTAGAAAGTGATAGGAGTGTGGAATAATAGAGAGGATATTGACAGAGATCTCATATTACAGGTTTTGTTGTAAAGACAATGAGAACCCTAAATAGAGGAAGTTTGTGCTCAGAAGCTATAGACAGATTACTTTCAACCTGTTTCTTCACCTATTTAAAAATCAAAGATTCATCATATTTTGAATGCCAGCTCTAAAATGTTTTCATTTTCTCAACTTACATAGGAAGAATTAAAGTTTTCAGATATTCTATGACTCGTCCAGTGCTCCCCTCCCTGCTGGTTAGGGGCAGAATAGAATGTGGCCCCTAGTCCCAGACATGTGCTCACAATTGCCTACTTTCTTCTTATTTCTCCCTTCTGCCCCCAATCTAAATATGTTTATGTGAATAGAGGCACTTTTTTTGATTTTTCACAATTCTACTAAAATTGAAAAGTAACAGTATAAATATCAAATTAGAGTTTACTGTAGAATAATGTATGGATATGAATACATAACTTATTATTCATTGTAACCTAGTAAGTCTGTTTGATATTTAATGCACTCAACATGTCCTAACCCAATTGTCTATGCTTCTACCTGTCTATGCTTATCAATCTACTTATCTATTACATAATCTGTATCTCTCATCTATCTATCTACAATCTATCAACAGATGCTTTTACTGAATTAGAAAACTATATGAAGGCTTGCTTCATAATTGTACTCACAGCCAAACCCAAATACATACCTGGAAGTATTTCCTGTTATTCAGAACATTTATAGTAGCTCTTCTGAGTTTTTCTATTGCAGTGATAGATTAGGACTTGTCATCTCTTTCCTTCCTTCCTTCCTTCCTTCCTTCCTTCCTTCCTTCCTTCCTTCCTTCCTTCCTTTCTCTTTCTTTCTTTCTTTCTTTCTTTCTTTCTTTCTTTCTTTCTTTCTTTCTTTCTTTCTTTCCTTCTACTTTCTTTCTTTCTTTCTTCCATTGCCAGAGTAGCCTTTTCTTCACCTCTCCTCTATGTTATGAAGGAGACACAACTAATCTGAATGAACAAAAATTCAATTTCTTCCTGGAGTATCTTCTTAAGTTGTATCAGTTTGAAGAAAAAAACATGTTGTCATAAATTCATACCCAGATCACTCTTTCACTCTCCTCTATATGTGCTTTTGTCTCTAATAGTTATCACTATGCACTTGAAGCTGTGCCTCAAGTTCTTATTCTGCACAGACAGCCAAAAGGTCATAAGAATTCAAGATTCAATTTGAGGTATAAGGTTTCAAAATAGATAGGAAACTGTGGTATAAAATTATTATAACCTATTTTTACCAGAGTTCTGGTAAAAATAGGTTAAAATTTGATTTAAAAAAACAAACAAAACACACACACACACACACACACACACACACACACACACACAAAAACAACTTGGGCCCTGACTAGTTTGGCTCAGTGGATAGAATGTCAGCCTGTGGGCTGAAGGGTCTCAGATTTAATTCTGGGTAAGGGCATGTACCTTGGTTTCAGGCAATCCCCAATAATGAGTGTGTAAGAGGCAGCTGATCAATGTTTCTCTCTCAACAATGTTTCTAACTCTCTATCCATCTCCCATCCTCTCTGTAAAAAAATCAATCAAATCTATATTAAAAAAATAAAAATAAAAAACATGATATTTCAATTTCTTTTTTAAAAATTATAGTTTTATTGATTCTTACAGAGAGGAAGGGAGAGGGATAGAGAGTTAGAAACATTGATCAGCTGCCTCCTGCACACCGCCTAATGGAGATGTGCCCACAACCAAGGTACATGCCCTTGACCGGGATCAAACCTGGGACCTTTCAGTCCACAGGCTGACACTCTATCCACAGAGCCAAACCGGTTAGGTTGGTATTTCACTTTCAAAATTGACTATGGTTTCTTTCATATATGAACATTGACCATACTGGGGAAGGCGGGGGGAGGGCCTGATAGAAAGTAATAGATAGGTCAGTCTTTGGACAGCCTGGACCTCTAGATAATTTTCTATCTCATTCTAATAAGATTAACAAAAATGAGGTATGTGACAATAATGAGGAAAGATGACAATCATTTAGAACAGAGTAGTGGCTAGTGGGCATGGCTGCTGCATATATTACTTCTGGAAAGATGCCTTACTTTTGAGAAGAATATATATATATTATATATATTTTTTATGTTTGTTTCTCTAATTGAAATCATTAAATCCCGGAATTGGAAAATCAATCTGGCTAGGCTATGTAATGCGCAGTTATTCAAACACTAATTTAAGTGTTAAGTGAGGGTCTCTGGTCAAGGTGGTTAAAGTCTACATTCAGTGAATTTTAAATAAAGGAAATTATCCCCAATAATGTGGGTGGGCCCCATCTACTCAGTTGAAAGGTCTTACGGATAAAACCAAAGTTTCCCTGTAGAAGAATAAATTCTGTCTCAAGACTACAGCATCAGTTTCTGCCTTGGCCTGAGACTTCCCAGCCTATTGACCTGTCCTACAATTTCAGATTTGCTTGTCCCCACAATCTCATGAGCCAATTCCTTAAAGTAAGTATCATTTTATCCATTTATCCACCCATTCATGCATTCATCAATGCATCCATTTGCTAATCTATCTATGGATCTACCCGTCTATGCCTATCAATCTACTTTCATAGTATGTATGTATGTATGTATGTATTATCTATATATCTCTCTATCTATCATCATCATCTATATGTTATATATCTATCATCTATCTATCTATCTATCTATCTATCTATCTATCTATCTGTCTATGTAATCATCTATCAAGACAGTCTTCTCCTAATGCCTCCATTTACTGTTGTCCAGTCTGACTTCTTACCCAATGCAAAAATCTCTTTTATATATCTGAAAAAACAAACACAAAACAAAACAGCCTTCATTTCAAAAGTATTTTCTTTATAGAAAACATCTTGCTTCATGAGGTAGCCTGTTGTGTTGTTCTATATTTCAAGCTTTATACTAAAATCATTAATCCAGATGAACTCCAACTATAATCTTTAAAATGTATTTAAATATACTGAGGGCTCTCTTTTGTTCATTAGATTTTAGGATGCCCACTGAACAAATTAGCACAACACATAAGATGCAGTGTATTAAAGTTCCATGTAAATATTTTTTCTTCCTATAAGTTCTCTGTAGCTAAAGACTATGAAAGACTATGCCATATTCACATGATTACCCTTGTGCTTTCTTAGATACTCAAAATCCCTATGGAATTTGATGTCAAATTTGTGGTCAGTGAAATCTGCCTTTCTATTTCTTGTTTGTATTTTCTTTTCTTTCTAGTGCTTTGGCTTCAAGTTAGAATACCTTTCAAAACCCCAAATCCTAGTCCAAACCATTTATATCAATATTTCTAACACTGGCCCAGGTGTGCAAGTTAGGAGCTCCTCAGATGACTGTCATACTGAGCCAGAGTGAGCATACACTGCTCTGGATTGACAGGGACGCTCCTCTTTCCTTCCCCCGCAATGTGACTTTAACGTTTTGAAAATTATTTTTCATATCTCCCTGTCCCCTTTCCAAATGAAACATTGCATTTATAACTCAAATGATTATTATTATTTCTCTGGAACCTGCACCATGCAGTTTTGCTTCCCCTGGGGCTCTTAGTAACTGGTCAGAACCTGCTTTAAATGTGGCATTCTCAGCACATAGCTTCTGGGAGTCTTTTGGAGATTATCAGCCTCCCAACTGAGATTCAGAATTGATGAAATAAAAGCTCTGCTGTTATGGAGTCAGTTTTTGTTTAGCTTGTTTGCAAATGATATGCATAGTAATTGTCACTGGCTGCTTTGCCCTATGACTGATTCCAAATTTACTGTTTAATAACCTTTTAAAAAATGTATTCCTCTTCTAACTGAATAATAGCCTGAGATTATTAAAACACACACACATAGGCTTTGAAATATGAAATATCATAAATGATTCCTGGTTCTACTGTTGTCGGTGGAAGTGTAATTCTTGTGATGTTGTGAGGAAAATAATTTCCTGCATGTCGCATGGGAGGATGAGTAATATTTATTTGGGTGTAAATACACTTGTGGGTTTCCAATGCCCCATCTCCATCTGTCTGTCTTGCCATGGAAAAAGTCCAATCATGTCTTCAGAAGGGCCATAATGAAGGCCACTGCCATAGTCACTGCTCCATATTAAAGTGCATTCCAGTCCAGCATTCCGGGTGTGCCATCCACATGGCCATGGGCCACGCGGTTGCTAAGGCTACATGACTATGGATAGAGAACTCTCCAACGCAGGGAACGTTCAAGTCTGGGAGCAGGAGAGATATGTTTGTCCACCTGGAGTTATGAATTCTCAGCCTTAGGGGAGCCAGAAACGTTTTCAAGAGAACCAATGAGCATCTGAGACTGTCACAGGCGAACATTGGAGACCATATCTTCGCCAACTATTTTTTCCCCAGAGTAGACTGACAGGTCTCTGTGGCCAAGTATCTCCTCCTGAGCCATTTTGATATTATTGTACTTGGGCCTCTTTCCTCCTTCTGTCCCCAAGAATTCAGCCCCAGATCGGGGAAGGAAGGGGTGTTAATCTCTTTGGAGGAACAATATTCTGTTAAACTATAGCTTCCTGGTGATGCCTCCCAAGTGACTATGCTTGCAATGTTCAACTCCGATTTCTTTCCTTTATTAATAATAACTAGATAATAATGACAATAACACTACCAAGTGGTAACCAATGGGTTGCTTAGGAAAAGCACTGTTAGCTGGGAGATATTTGTTTCCCTTATTGTAACAGGGGCCAATGCAGCAATATTATCTTGCAGTAGTAGATACCGTTATGAACAGCACTCTTCCAACATGATTGGGCACACTCTAAGTTCATCTTTCTCCTGTATTGCATGGGCTTTTACCTCTTACTAGACCTTTAGATGTGATAAGTCTCCTCACTTTTTAATGTTGCCTTTGAATCTTGTTGTCATGTTCATTATTTCTAGAATACAATAAGGATGACTTGTCAAATGTGCCATTCTCCTGGACATCACCCATGCCACCTTCCAATGACACCAGACTGACCTGGGCTTAGAAGAATTCCTCTGCCCTGAATAAATGCTGCTTTCCCTTTTTTACTTCCTATTCCTGTCAGCCAGGGAGACCTTCTAAGCCTTAGGATAGACAAGTCTACGCCCCTCTGACAACCTTTGTCCATTTCTCCTTTGTAAGATCACTGGAGTTTCCTTTTTTCTCTAGGGGAATGATAGCATTGCAATTTAGCCTGGTTATTGAATAATTATAAAAAGCAAAGGGAGGCTGAATATTATCAACATTCATTTGTGTAGTTTTGCCAGGAAGCTGCAGTTTAACACTCCCCAGGTTCATTTCCCCGCAGATCACTGGGGGAAGGGATGCACACCAGTAAAGTCGGGATGACAGAGCAAAGGTCCTTGCCTATCAGTCACATCTGGGAGCAGGTAATTTGCCTGAGTAGGCATGGCCACTGGAAGTACACTTTGTGTAGGAGCTTACTCTCTTGCTCTTGGTTTCTTGGTTTGCCATTTCACTTGCTCACATGATCCCTAGTCTGCAGGGCTCTCATGCTCCTGCATTTGCTCATATGGCTCATGGTCATATGGACTCCACAAACAATGGACTGACGGACTACAACTAGCCCAGTGTTGTACCAGACCCAACTCCACCATGGAACCGGAAACTCTGGATATTGGTTTTGCTTCTAGCTCTACTGAATCTCCAGCCGCACCTCTTCCAGGACCCCGGGTTAAGGGAAATTAGACTTTAGAAACCCAAAGATATAATTCCCGGCAAATCAAGTTTTCTACCACATGTCATTTTCCTATGGTGGCATCTAGAAATGCTTATTCCAGCAGCAGCACCAAGAACTCCACTCCCACTAGCAACAGAGAAAGGCTCTGTCATCAGACTCATTTAACTGATAATTACCTTTTCTCTCTTGTTTCCAATGAACTATGATAGTCATTCTATTCTAATAACTAAAATGTTCTTAAGGTAAGTATTGACATTAGGCAGTTTTTGTTGGCAGAGAGATTGAAAGGGGCACATGGACTGTAAGTATCTATTTCACAGAACTTCTCTGACACTTCCTGGCTAGTTCAAGCACATAGAATCTGTTTTGTTGTGGACCCAGCCCAGGAGTGCTGGCAAACCCAGCAGAGACTAGTACTCAGCCTGAGTGTCAAACAATTTTGGTAGAAACATAGCTGTGAGAATCATGTGAAGTAGAGTCCACCTGATTCCCTACCTGTAGCACTATTGGAGTAGAATCAAAGTCTAACATCATTCAGCAGGGGTTAAGGGAGGAGCAATAGATAGGAAACCAGAGTCAAAAGTCAGTTTCCTCATCTATTACCTGACATAAAGATATGATGAAGGCCAGGGCATTTTGCTTGATTCCCAAATTTGGGTTAATGTTCCAACAAAGGAATTTTATCTCCACGAGTTTCATTTAATTTGGGGCGAATGGGAATTGAGTATCAAAAAGAAAACCTTGTATGTGAGATAATATTCCAATGATTTTGATTCCTGGAAGTCTAAAATTGGGAGCCAGCTATTATAAGTGCTGTGTAGGAAAAGTAATCAGGTTCCCAGGAGATATTTTTCAGGGGAAGAAAGTCACCATTTCTGTTGGAATATTTATCTGGAATCAGTTCATTTTATTTGGAAAATGGCAGCAACTCAGTTTACCTAGGGTTAGCTTTTGAGGATATATACATTCTTTTCTCCTTAGGTTTTTCACCTGAACAAAAAAAAAGAGTTAATAAAAATAACATCTTAAACTTGCTGAATGTTTTAAGTGAAACATTATTGTGTGGCTTGCACAGAGATTTCCTGAATATATGGTATATATTATTGAATGACAGACATTGCCACCCAGGGGTTGAAATGCTATGACACATTTATTAAAGCATGTTATAAATGATATATTTTATTTTGTAGTAACTATTAGCACACTACCATCTCATCAAGATTCCAACATGCTTTTCTTTATAAGCATATTCTTACAAATTGCTACTCTTCTTTGAAATAATATAATAACATGACTCAAGAGTCAAAGTCATATAAAAACCCTTTTCACAGTGAAGTTTTGCTCCCCATTTACAGATAGACATACCAATTTTTATAACTGTAGGGTTCTATTATGCTTCCAGTGTTTCCTTGGGAAAATTCTAACAAATACATATATCTATATGTCTTATATGCACCATTTTTAGATGTAAAATATATATGCTTATATGGTATTCTGTTAAGCTTTTGATTACTTTATATGCTACTGTCACTGGGAGTGGAAGTGAGGAGGGAGTAAAATGTGAGGGTATTTTTTTTTCTGTACTATTGGCTTTCCTTTTATTTAATTCCTCAGCAGTGGCCTTTCTCTCCCTTTCTTATGAACCTCTCTGAGTATAAATTGTGATCACTTCTCCCATCTTGTACCTAACACAACGCTGGACATCTAGAAGGAGACAGTGATGATGTGCAAGTTGAATGAGTGACAAATAAATTCGCTACCTCAGGGCCTGAGACACAGGGTGTTTGTGGGGCTCACCATAGCATTTCTACTAAAGCATCTGTCCCTATTGCAAAGTAACATCTTTAAGAATTTTAGTATTTTTGTGTGAATAGCAATTCAGTATGCCAGTGAAGTATGGATGCATTTTTCTCTTGCAAAGAGACATTTTCAGGTGCTCATAATTGTGCTACATGCTCAGCCAGTTTTCAAATATATTTAAAAATGATTCATGATGAGTTAGGAAAAGCACATTATGCAAATTACATGACTAAAATATAGCTTAACTATAAAGACTCAATTCTTATCACACTTTAAAATATTAATCATCAGGTTCAATATCTGATTTTTAGATTTTAAAAAACTGGAATAGAAACACAGATTTTTCATTACCTAATTGTATCCTAATGTATTTCTGTCTAGCTGGAATTTAAATAAGTCATTGAAAAAAATATTATGTTATTTTGTGAAATAGATTTGGAGTCTATGATGACAGTTAATAAAATTTTCCGTGGTCAGGGGAGGGAGAAAAAATGGAGGCAGAATAGACAGACACATCTGGAGCTTTGTCGCTGGCCAGAGGGAGAGAGAGCAGCTGAGAGTTGCACTGGGAATGTTTGTTGGCAAGTCAAGAGTCAGTAATCCTCCAGGAGAAGGTGCAGGATTGCTGGATGGGCCTCCATGACCAGGCAGCTTTACTGCCACGAGGTTTTTGTCTGCCGGAGCTGCCAGCGCGAACGCGGAGACTGCGCCATCTTGCAGAGGGAATGGATGTCTGTGGCGGTCTGAAAGCTGCAGCTGAAGCACTCACAGAACAGCAAGGGGACCTAGAACACCACTCTTCAATTTGTGCAGACACACGGTCTCAGAGAGCTCCAGAGGGCACATGGAAAGGTCAGATTTCACCTAGGATAAGTGCCTTGTGTGTTGTACCAGGTCATGTTGTAGTTTGTGCCTTTAGATCAACATAGGAGAGAGAACTGCATAATAAGACACCCAGAGAAGAAAGACCATGGGCAGAAGAAGAAATAGTCAGCATATGACAGAAAGGCAGGTATCACCAGAAAAGGAAGTAAACGAAATAGAAGCAGAAATAGGCCTGCTAGAGAAAGAGTTCAGAGAAATTATCATAAGGTGGATGAAAAGAATGGAAGACAAAATCGACAATGTAAGTAAGAGCCAAGAGGAAATGAAGAAGAAGCATGAAGAAATGCACAAAGAAATAAAAAATGACATCACTGCTTTAAAGAACTCAATACAAAGTATCAAAAGTAGACTAGAAGAAGCAGAGGTCCGCATCAGTGAGCTAGACAACATAGTAGACAAAAATACCCAAGTACAGCAGCTTTTAGAAAAAAAACTTAAAAAGCAAGAGGAGAGCCTAAGGGAACTTTGGGATAGCACAAAACAAAACAACATCCGCATAATTGGGGTTCCAGAAAGAGTGGAAACTGAGCAAGGATTAGAGAACCTGTTTGAAGAAATAATGACAAAATTTCCCCAATCTAGGAAAGAAAAACCGACACAAATTCAAGAAGCTCAGAGACCCAAGCAAAATAAACCCCAAAAAACAGACACCAAGGCACATTGTAATTAAATTGGCAAACACCAACGACAAAGTAAGAATCTTAAAAGCAGCCAGAGATAAACAGAAAGTAACCTACAAAGGAACCCCCATAAGACTAACTACTGATTTCTCAACAGAAATCCATCAGGCCAGAAGGGAATGGAATAAAATATACAAAGTAATGCAAAGGAAGGGTCTGAATCCAAGAATACTGTACCCTGCAAGGCTTTCAATCAAAATTGAAGGTGAAACCAGAAGCTTCACAGACAAAAAAGGACTAAGGGAATATATTACCACCAAACCAGCAATGCAAGAAATGTTAAAGGGTCTGCTGTAATAAAAAGAAAGAGGAAGCAAAGAAGGAACTCGGGGGTAAGGACTAAAAATGGCGACAGATAAGTACCTATCAATAATAACTTTTAATGTAAATGGTTTAAATGCTCCAATCAAAAGACACAGAGTAACTGATTGGATAAGAAAACATGATCCATATACCTGCTGTCTACAAGAAATTTACCTGAGGAGAAGAGATGCACACAGATGGAGGGTGAAGGGATGGAAAATGGTATTTCAGGCAAATGGAAATGAAAAAAAAAAGCTGGGTTTGCAATACTTATATCTGACAAATTAGATCTCAAAGTGGAGGACATAATAAGAGATAAAGAAGGCCACTTCATACTACTAAAAGGAACAATCCAACAAGAAGAAATAACTCTGGTAAACATATATGCACCCAATATAGGAGCACCTAAGTACATAAAAAAACTCTTGGAGGATATTAAGGGAGAGATTGATAGCAATACAATCATAGTAGGAGACTTTAATACCCCACTGTCACCACTGGACAAATCCTCTAAACAAAAAATCAGCAAAGAAACATCAATCCTAAATGACTTACTAGACCAGATGGAATTAATTGATATCTTCAGAACATTTCACCCCAAAACCACACAATATACATTCTCCTCTAGTGCACATGGGTCATTGTTAAAGATAGATCATATGTTGGGTCATAAGAAAAGTCTCTTCAAATTCAAGAAGATAGAAATCATATCAAGCATTTTCTCAGACCACAGTGGCATGAAACTTGAAATCCACTATAATAAAAACAATATAAAGAAATCAAACACATGGAGAATAAACAGCATGCTATTAAACAATGAATAGGTAGCCAAAGAGATCAAGGAAGAAATAAAAAACATCATGGCAACAAATGACAATGACAACACAACAATACAAAATTTATGGGACACAGTGAAAGCAGTCTTGAGAGGGAAGTTCATAGCCCTACAAGTCTACTGCAAAAAACAGGAAACAATGGTAATAAATTACCTAACTCTACAACTCAAGGAGCTAGAAAGAGAGCAACAAGAAAAGCCCAGTGTAAGCAGAAGGAAAGAAATAGTAAAGATCAGAGCAGAGATAAACAACATGGAGATCAAAGAAACAATTCAAAAGATCAACAAAAACAAGAGCTGGTTCTTTGAAAGGCTAAACAAGATAGATGGACCTCTAGCCAGGCTCACCAAGAAGCAAAGAGAAAAGAGCCAAATAAACAAATTAGAAATGAAAGAGGAGAAATAACAATAGACCCAGAAGAAATACAAAGGATTGTTGAAAAATACTATGAACAACTCTATTCCAACAAATTGGACAACTCGCAAGAAATGGACATTTTCCTAAAAAAATGTAACCTTCCAAAACTCAATCAGGAAGAATCTAAACATCTCAATAGCCCAATAACTATGGAAGAAATTGAAGCAATCATCAAAAGGCTTCCAGCAAATAAAAGCCTGGACCAGATGGCTACACAAGAGAGTATTACAAAACATTCAAGGAAGAATTAAAACCTATCCTCTTCAGACTATTCAAAAATATTCAAGAAGAAGGAAGACTTCCAAACACCTTCTATGAAACCAGCATCACCCTAATACCAAAACCAGATAAAAACAACACAATGAAGAAATTATAGGCCAATATCTATCATGAATACAGATGCCAAAATCCTCAACAAAATTCTAGCAAATTAGATCCAGCAGTACATCAGAAAGCTCACACAACATGACCATCTAGGATTTGTTCCAGGATTGCAGGGATGGTACAATATCACAAATTAATAAACATGATACATCACATAAACAAATTGAGAGATAAAAATCACATAGCCATATTAATTGATGCAGAAAAAGCATTTATCAAAATCCAACACCCTTTCTTTCTTTCTTTCTTTCTTTCTTTCTTTCTTTCTTTCTTTCTTTTTTAATTAAATCTTATTATTCAGATTATTACATTTGTTTCTCTTTTTTCCCCCTCCATAGCTCCCCTCCATCCGGCTCCAACCCTTCCTTCTACCCTTACCTCCGTCCCATTGACCTCATCCATAGGTGTATGATTTTTGTCCAGTCTCTCCCTGCACTCCCATCACCCCTTTCCCCCTGAGAATTATCAGTCCACTCCCTTTCTGTGCTCCTGATTCTATTATATTCACCAGTTTATTCTGCTGATCAAATATTTAATTCACTTAATTTTTAGGTTCATTTGTTGATAGATATGTATTTGTTGTTCATAATTTTTTGTCTTTTACCTTTTTCTTCTTCCTCTTCTAAAAGAGTACCTTTCAGCATTTCATATAATAATACTGGTTTGGAGTTGATGAACTCCTTTAGCATTTTCTTATTTGTGAAGCTCTTCAATTCTGAATGATAGCTTTGCTGGATAGATTATTCTTGGTTGTAGGTTCTTGCTAATCATCACGTTGAATATTTTTTGCCACTCCCATCTGGACTGCATCGTTTCTGTTGAGAAATCAGCTGACAGTCGTATGGGTGCTCCTTGTAGGTAATGAACTGTTTTTCTCTTCCTGCTTTTAATATTCTCTCTTTGTCTTTTGTTCTTGGTATTTTAATTATGATATGTCTTGGTGTATTCCTCTTTGGATTCCTTTTATATGGGGTTCTGCGTGCTTCTTGGACTTGTAAGTCTATTTCTTTTACAAGATGTGGGAAGTTTTCAGTCATTATTTCTTTAAATAGGATTTCAGTATCTTGCTCTCTCTCCTCTTCTGGCACCCCCACAGTTCTGATGTTGGTATGCTTGAAGCTGTCCCAGAAGCTCCTTACATTATCTTCACATTTTTGGATTCTTTTCTCTTCTTGCTTTTCTAGTTGAGTGTTTTCTCATTCTTTAAATTTCAAATTTTTGACTTGATTCTTGTGTTCCTCTAATCTGCTGTTAGGTCTCTGAATAATATTTTTATTTCAGTCATTGTATGTTTAAATTCTAGTTTGTCCTTTATCATCTCTAGTTGGATCTTTTTCATCTCCTCTTGGAACTTGCTAATTTTATCCAACTTTTCTTGGATATTCTTGAAAAACCTTATAAATGTGGTTTTGAACTCTATATCCAGTCGTTTCTTTTCCTCCATTTCTTTTGTTTGTGATCCCTTCCCTTGTCTTGATATTTTCACTATGCCAGGAGTACTTCTGTTTTGGATTCAGCCTTATGATACCAGACTTGCAAATCCACAAAAGCCTCTCTGTTGAGCTTGGGATTGGTGGAGTCTCAGGGCTTAACAGACCGCCTTGCCTTCCCGTAGGCCCCACCCTCCACGGCCCCTAAGTCTCACGTGACTGGGTAATCGCTGGAGAGGTCCCTGTGCTCCTGTGCTCTCTCACAGTGCCTCTAGACTACTGCCGCTCTAGCTCCCCTGTATTCTGGGACCATATGAGTCAGGGTCCCCAGGGTTTCACCAGTAATTTAGTGGAGTTAGAAATGGCACAATGGGGAGGGTCTGTCTCCCGCCCACTCATGAAAGCCAGTGGCACAATCAGCAGTCTGTCCCCTGTGCTCAGGGCTGTGCGCATTACCAGACTTCGGATCTTTTGCGACTTCCCCAAATTTCTGTGTACTTCTCCCTTTTCACAGTCCAAGCTCCCCTCGTATGAGTTTTGGCTGGATCTGGAATTTAGTGTCATAGGATAAGGAGTTCAATGCCATTGGGAGTCTCCATTTCCCTCCCGCCAGAGAAAGCTAGCCAGGTTATCAGGCACCCGCTTTCTGCACGTGCGTCTCCATACCTCAGCTTTTTGCAGCTCCTTTGGGTCTCTGTGAGCTGTCTTTTAGATGTAGGTTCGAAATTATTGTATGAGGCAGCAGTGTAGGTGTTTACCTATGCCGCCATCTTGTATTCTCCTAACACCCTTTCTTGATAAAAACTCTCAGCAAAGTGGGAATAGAAGGAGCATACCTCAACATCAGAAAAGCCATATATGATAAACCCACAGCTAACATCCTATTCAATGGGCAAAAAGTAAAACCATTTCCCCTAAGAACAGGAATAAGACAGGGATGCCCACTCTCACCACTTCTGTTTGACAAAGTACTGGAATTATTAGCCATTTCAATTAGACAAGAAGGAGAAATAAAACACATCCAAATTGGAAAAGAAGAATTAAAGCTGTCCCTATTTGCAGATGACATGATACTGTACATAAAAAACCTGAAGGACTCCATCCCAAAATTAATTGACTTAATAAAGGAATTTGGCAATGTAGCAGGATACAAAATTAATGCCAAGAAACCTGTGGCATTTCTATACACTAATAGCGAAATTACAGAAAGAGAGACTAAAAAAGCAATCCCATTTACCATCGCACCAAAAAAGTTAAGATACCTAGGAATAAACCTAACTAACTAAGGAGGTAAAAGGCCTTTATGTAGAAAACTACTGGACACTGAAAAAAGAGATAGAGGAAGATGTTAACAGATGGAAGAGCATACTCTGCTCATGGATTGGGAGAATCACAATCATTAAAATGTCCATACTACCCAAAGCAATCTATAGATTCAATGCACTACCCATTAAAATACCAATGACGTATTTCACAAACCTAGAAAGAATTCTTTAAAGATTCATATGGAACAAAAAAAAAGACCGCAAATAGCCACAGCAATTCTGAGAAAGAAGAATAAAGTAGGTGGGATCTCAATACCAGATTTCAAGATATATTACAAAGCAACTGTTCTCAAAACAGCCTGGTACTGGCACAAGTATAGACATATAGACCAATGGAATAGAATAGAGAATCCAGATATCCACCCAAACCACTATGCTCAACTAATGTTTGACAAAGGAGGCATGATCATCAATAAATGGTGTTGGGAAAATTGGACAGTTACATGCAAAAAAATGAAACTAGAACACCAACTTACACCAAATACAAAAGTAAACTCAAAATAGATACAGGACTTAAACATTAGAAGGGAAACCATAAAAATACTAGAGGAATCCACAAGAAGCACATTCTCAGACATATGCTGAAAGAACTTCACTGATACTGCTCCAAAGGCAATGGAAGCTAAAGAAAAAATAAACAAATGGGACTACATCAAAATAAAAAGCTTTTGCACAGCAAAAGAAACCATTAACAAAACAACAAGAAAGCCCACTGTATGGGAGAACATATTTGCAAGTGTTATCACTAATAAAGGTTTAATCTCCAACATCTACAGCCAATTTATACAAAGTAATGAAAGGAAGATAAAGGATCCAAAAAAAAATGAGCAACGGACCTAAATAGAACCTTTTTGAAAGACGACAGAAGGAAGGCCAAGAGACACATGAAAACATGTTCAAAGTCAGTAATTATCTGAGATATGCAAATCAAAATGACAATGGGATACCATCTTACACCTGTCAGAATGGCAATCAACAAATCAACAAAGGACTAGTGTTGGCGAGGATATGGAGAAAAAGGAACCCTTGTTCACTGTTAGTGGGAATGCAGACTGGTGCAGCCACTGTGGAGAACCTTATGGAGTTTCCTCAAAAAACTAAAAATGGAACTCTCATTTGACCCAGCAATCCCACTCTTAGGAATTTATCCTAAGAAATTAGAAAAAACCAATCAGAAAGGATTTATGCACCCCTATATTCATAGCAACACAATTTATAATAGCTACAATTTGGAAACAGCCTAGGTGCTCATCAGCAGATGAGTGGATCAGAAAACAGTGGTACAGCTACACAATGGAATTCTATGCTGCCATTAAAAAGAAGGAACTCTTACCATTTGCAGCAACCAGGATGGAACTGGAGAGCCTTATGTTTAGTGAAATAAGCCAGTCAATGAAGGAGAAGCACCACATGATCTCACTCATTTGTGGATAATAAAGAACATTTTAAACCGATGAACAAAAGGATAGATACAGAGGCAGTAAAGCATGAAACAGACTATCAAATTATAGCAGGAAGATTAAGGAGATTTGGGGTAGATAAGATCAATCAAAGTACTTGTATGCATGCAGATAAGCATAACCAATGAACATAGACACTGGGGGATTGGGGTATGCATGGGAGGGAGTGGGGGCAATGGGGAGATATGTATACATGTACCTCTACACACAAAAAAAATTTTCCTTAAAGAGAAACTGAAACTTAATTACTTGGTTGAAATTATAGTTGTACATTTAGAGTTCCAAATATTGAAATTAAATGATGATAGCACCACATTTAAATTTTCACCCCAATTCTGCTGCAGGATAAAGCTTCAGAATTTTTTACCATCCCACATGGATAAGTAATTGCTTGGCAGTGAAAATGATAGAGTTTTACCAACCTCTTTCCAAGAAAGAATCCCTATTCATGGGGTGAGCACATTTCCAAGTAGATTTTGTTTCACTATATTCACAGTCAGTGAAGTTTACAAAATCCTATATTTAAATTATAGATATATTTTGTTTATTGGATTACTCTAAGGTAACCTCATACACTTAGAATGTCAAATAACATACAAAACTATGAAAATCCTAGAATCTTAATTTGTCATGAGTATCATCACTTAAGCTTTAAAAGTTAAACTAATAATAAAATAACAGCTCTTGTGGTTTATATTCAAATAATAAAAGCAAAACTTTCAAAATATGACAATTGTTTATAGGCTCCCGTGAATTAGGTTCATGAAATAAGCAGCACAGTATCTTATGCCACAGTCCAAGTGTTAACACTGCATAGGTCATTAGTTGGCTTGTTCACATCTAAGAAATAAGTGATTAAGACTCTTACTTTCATGTGACTTGTACCTCATAGACAAATACTTCCTGGGTATCTAATGCACAGTATAATAAATATAGACAACAATATTGTCCTATAATTATCAAAGTTGCTAGGAGACTAGATCTTAACTGTTTCCACCACACACACACACACACACACAAATAATAATTATATGATGCGGTAGAGGTGCCAGCTATCCCTATAATGGCAGTTGTGTGACAATATGTATTTGTATCAAATCAACATGTTGCACACCTTAATTTTACAAAATGTTGCATGTCAAGTATATTTGTTTCATCCTCATCTAACCATATATTCTTACTAATTTTTAGAGAGAGAGGACAGGGGAGAGAAGCATCAATCAGTTGCCTCCCATATGTACCCTTTATTGGAGATCAAATCTACAACTTAAGTAAGTAACCTGATCAAGACTAGCCCTATAAGCTTTTTGTTGTATGGGACAGCTCTCCAATTAACTGAATCGCCAAACCAGGGCTGTCAAATATACTTTTAAGTAATAAATAAATTAAGACATTGTCAACTATCAAAAAATTAAGAAAAATAAATATTTTTAAGGTGAAATGATTTCCTAAGATTTTCAAAATTAACTTGCTTAATGGAGTGTAATTCTCATTAGAAACAAAATTTTAGCTCCTAAGGCAAGTGAGTCATCTAATTTCTACTGACAGTTTTTATTCTGCAGTTAGTTAACATAGAGAATATTAAAGTCTGCCTACACCTAATCATTATGTCAGTTCCTACTAAGATAAATAATAATTGCATATAGAATAATTAAATAAATTACACTACAATGGTTTGAAAGTATATAATGGAGGGTCATTGCTAGCTCAGTCAGAATTCCTGACCTAAACTGTGATCTTAAGCAATCTGCCCCAAGTTGGGGAGGGGGAGGGAAAGCGGGATTCAGCTTCTCCATGTAAAATGAAGGTATTGGACCTAATCTCTCTGACTGATCTTTGCATTTCTGCTGAGAAGGCTAAAAAGGGCTAATTCTAATGTAACCCTGATATTTAGGGGATAGTGATATGAATCCATGTCAGCAATCTCAATATATATTCTTGATAACCTATAATTAAGTGCCTATCTTCTTCCCAGATACTGGTCTTTTAGAATATGTTACTATGAACAGTGCATTGCCCTGGAGAAAGGATTTTTAATGCTGGCACCAGGCCAGACAATCAGATATTGCCTGGACACCCCCCACACCTGGAAGCTTTCTTAAAAGGACGTTAAAAGGACAGGAATCATAATCCATGTTTGTGGGACAAAAATTAAGGATATTTGCTTCATATATGTATTTGCTTTCTTATTTTCTGTGCATGTTCCTTCACTCAGATTTAGAAGGCTGTTCCCTGAGTCCCCTGGTGTATGAAACAGTGTCCCTCCATTTCTTAGATGAGTCCTTGACTTTCTTTGGTCTTCTGCAACACTACTTGCTTATGTGTTTAGGGGTAGCCCACCCTCAAGATATTCATGTGATAGTTCTGATAAACTTTTTTCTATGTCTTTAAGTTTTTAAAGAAACAAAGTTATTTAAGTTATTTATGCATTTTATGAGAATACCCCTTTTCACTCTTCAAACCAAAATGAACAATATTTCTCTCTGATCTGAAGAAAATGAGTTTGATAAGGTTATTACTAGTCATCTCTGAATAGCTAACACAAGTAGGTGCCATAGTCCTCTCTTTCATTGCTGAAACTGGCACATCCTCTGACTTTCTGATATCATTCTTTTCCTATTTTCCTCTGCCCTCAGTGTCCATCAAGTGTATTAAATTCAGTATCTTAGAGAATTGAGCTTAACAAATTTGATCACATAAAATTTTCCTCTTCCTGTATTTTTGTCCTTAGTGAATGGTGTCACCATTCACAAAATCATAAAATTACTAATTTTGAAGTTTGAAGGTTAAAGAAACCAGCAGGCAGTGTAGTTCTGTGCAGAGTTTTACCTCCCAAGAAGGATGGGCAGATTCTTCTTCATACAAAGGTACATTTTTCATCAAGCTTGTGTACTACTCAAGCATATATAAGGTAGTGTCTTTCCTACACACATTTCTTTCTTTCAGCTTATTGCCAAGTGTGATAGTATGGGATAGTATTTATCAATTTAATTCCCCATTTTTATTCAGGTCTAGGCAGGAAGGAGATTCAGACTTAAACTGAGTAATTTGAAAGAATTTAGAGAACTGTTTATAAATATATGAGCAGAGGCCCTGGACAAGTATGGCTCAGCTGGTTGGAACATAAGCCTATGCACAGAGCGGTTGCTGGTTCAATTCCTGGTCAGGGCACATACTTAAGTTGTGGGGGGTTGATCTCTCTCTGTCTCTCTTTATCTGGATCTTCTCTCTCCCTCCCTCTGTCTCTCTCTCTCTCTCTCCCCCCCACTCCTTTCCTCTTTCTTCAAGACAAAAATAAAAACAAAAAGCACACATATTCTTGGGTGAGAATTTTAAAAAAAAGAAAAAAAGATATGAACAGCTACACTACAAAAACAGTAACAACACAATGTCATCGCTTTCCATAGGCCAGAATAAGCAGAGGGGGAATGTTATTGAATCCAGAATTGAGTTTCATAGACCTTCTATTGAGAGTTTGATGGAAGGGTGCAACCTGCCCACCATTACCCCTCCTCCTTCCAGGGATGGAGTATTAAATAAATACTCCAAAATGACTTTCCTCCCTCTGCCTGATTTTCTTCTGGTGCAACCATCTGGTAAAATCTAATCCAGAAGCTATAGGATAAGGGAGCCCATCAATACAAATCAGACAGGCCAGCATTGCTGGGAAGAGTGGAGGATAGAAAGAAACAAAGGAGACCCAGGGGAGAATTAAAGGTACACAGAACATCCCCAAACTAACCACTTACCTACCGTTCCAGTGTCTCAGATCTTTCTGAAGTACAAATGCAAATATCTTCACTTTGCATCCAAGGATGTTGGTACTTTGATCAGTATTTACCACTATAGTCTCACTTCTTACTGCTATCTCCTATGTCTTTTCTTGAGTATAGCACTCCACTTGTAGCTGCTTTTCCCTATTATATAATACGCCTCCATGTACTGTTAGCATTAAACTTCCACATATGTGTCATATATTTCAGCAGGTTATTAACATTTGTGTATCTGTTGATTTTGCTGAATAAGTTTGATGAAATCGTTTATTTAGTGGATTTCCTTAATGAATTCTCTAAAGACTGGATTCTTTGTCATGTGTGGCTACTGGTTGTTTTCTAACAATGTTCTCCTCCCAGAGATGAGGCTGTATTAAGTGTGCTGGTGAGTTCCCTATATCTGGGTGACTTCTGATTCAGATCAAGTAAGGTTAAACCTTGAAAATAGGGAGCTGCCAAGCACATCAAATAATAAAAACTATGTGGGAACTGAGTTTTGGAGGAGCTCTAAATCCTCCTAGAGTACTGGCTTTCGCTGTGTTTAGGGGGTTATTGATTTTCAAGGCAACCTGGGCTCAGAGAAATTTGGATGAGGTCAGGGTAATTAATGTACCACAAACTTTTGGTTCTTATCAAGAAGCAGTTTTTTCCCCCCTTTAATAATCACCTTCCAGTGTTTCAGGCTTTTGTTTAATTTCCAAATTTCATTATTTTGACAATGTTTACAAGTATTTTTATTGCTATGGAAAAGAGAATTTTTGGAGATCATTATTCACCTTTTCTACTGCCCTCATTTTTGCTTCATATATGTATTTACTTTCTTATTTTTCAATGTGAGTCCTTCACACCTTCTCAGACAAAAACACATTCTTTCTCTCATCACTATTCACTGATGTAATACTTCACTTGATAAAATAAATAGAATACAGAGATACAAAGTTACTTACATACGTAATTTTCTAATAGAAGATATGATCCCTCTCCTATTTCAGTCCAATCCATTCATCTGTGCTGCAGATCTCATCTCTTTACAACTCAAAAACTTTATTCTTTCAAAATTATCTTGTCCTTTGAATTATCATGCATTCTTTCCCTACTATGTCATAACCAAAATATGCAACTACATTATAATATATTCTCTATCAAAAATTTTACTCCTTTGAAAACTTGTTTTTCTACTTTGTCTATTTCCTTACAGTTAATTGAACTATTACTCTGCTTGCCTTTTTGCCTAAGGTTCACAGATGTGTTGCGTTTAACTCTCCTCATGTTCTTAACTCCAATTTCCAAGAAAGGAGCCATTCATAGCTGAGCACTGAGTTGTTTCTGCTCTGGGGGTGGACTGGACATTGGAAATTCTTGAGTGAAGAGGCACTAGATGAATATCATTAAAAGCAGGGACAAATCATACAGATTCATGTCTATAAGGTCCAAATGCAGCCAATAATTTGTTTGACATATCAAGAACCCTTAACATCATTAATCCCTTAATTATATAAAATACAAAGAAGTGAAAGGCTGATAGATAGAATTTCTGAATACAAAATCAGTGTCCTGTCCCAACACCTTTCTGGCTCTAGTCTCACCCACTTTTTCAGTGGGATAATTTCTGGGAAGACTGACCAGTGGGTCTTTGATTATAGCTGTGGGTTTTAGGTTTGGGTTATTGGGAACAGTACCCTGAGCCCAAACTTCCTAAACCAAAGTGAAATTACAGATTAATTCAATACTTTCTAATGCTTTTTGACTTAGCTATGAGACATAAGAAGCAGCCTTTATTCTCTAGAAAAAATATGTAATATTGCCCAACCATCACTCATCTTTATCTATACCATATCCAGTAATACAATGAATAGACATAAATTATATGAAGAAACAAGAATATGAACATATACTTAACAAAACTTATTCAACAGAAACCAACTTAGAAATGACTTAGGTACTAGACATAGCAGGCAACTTTATAATAGTTATTATTAACATGCTCAAAGTATTATAGGAAAATATAGAAGAATGCATGAACAAATGTTAAAATGGAAACCATAACACAGAAGCAATTGAAATTCTAGATCTGAAAAAAAAAATACAATAAATGAAATCTAAAACTTTGGAAGATTTGAGAGGAGAATGACTCCTACAGAAGAAAAAATTAATGTAAACACAGGTTGAATAAATGTCCAAAAATGAGACAAAAAGAGAAAAAAAAAGACTAAAAATAAAACTTCTGGATTCAATCAGTAATATAGAGGACAGTATCAAGTATGTAGTCTTATGCATGTGTAATTCAAATTCCAGAAAAAGAAGAGTGAGGCAAGAAGCACATTGGAAGAAATATTGACCAAAAACTACTCAATTGGATGAAAATCTTAATCCACAAATCACAAATAGAATAAATGTTCAGAAATCTACATCTAGGCACATCATTATCAAATTACAGTATGTTAGAGATAATAGAGTAGATTTTAACACTATTTAGGGTTAGTGGTATTTACTCCATATAGCAATAAGAATAACAATTGTATTTTTATCAAAGAATGCAAATCAGAAGATACCTATCAGGAGAGACTTAGCTATGTCTTGGAGAAATTAAGCCAAAGTGAAGGAAACCTTTCAAGGATTGGAGGTGAGGTTTGCAGGTAAGTTTCAGGAGATAGAGCCCAGGAGCCATTGGAGAGTCAAGCAACAATAATGAGGTCAGAAAAAATAATTAGGTGGAAGACAGATGAAGGAAAGTTGGAGTGTAAAGCACCCAGAATATAGACTTACACAAATACAATACATTTTTGACAAAGGCATTAATATAATTCAATTGGGGAAGAAATATTTTAAGCAAATGACACTGGACAATTAAATGGCTGTACAGAAAAATTTCAACCAAAATTTCTATCTCTTATTACACACAAAATTAGCATATAAAACTTTAACTCAAGATAGATTATAGACCTTGATGTAAAAGCTAATTTTATGAAGTTCCTAGAAGAAAATCTAGGAGAATATCATTGTAGGTAACATGTGGCTTCAGATTTGAGAGAATGCAAAAGGCATTGAACTGCACTTCATCGAAATTAAAAATTTTAACTAAAGCACAGGAAGTGAAAAGCAAATTACAGACTGGGTAATCAGCTTCTTAGTACATGTATTCAGTGAAAGAATATTATTTACAATAATTATACAAAGAATTATTTTGTCTACAACAAATAAGACAGCTCAGTAAAAAATGGACAAAAGACACTTCATAAAGGTGATATGTAAATAAGTACCAAACACAGAAATATTCCCAACATCATCACTCATCAGGGAAATGACTATTAAACTATAGTAAGATCCCACTCTACACTCACTATAAGGGCTAATGTTAAAAAACAAGATGGACAGTAACTGGTTCTCTTACATATTTCTGGGGATAGGGTATAACAGCTGTAGACACTTTAATGAAATTAAACATACACCTACTTATGAACCAATAATCTCATTACTGGTATAACATATATAAAAAATTTACCACACTGTATTCACTATAGCAAAAACCTTGGCATTTTCTTTTGTCAACCAGAGAAAGAATAGACAGACTGTGATATAATCATAAAGCCATTTAATTCAGCAATTGAAAGGAAGACACAAACAAAAAGAAAGGATACTTTCAATGGCCTGAATGCACTGGGGAAACTGTTTGTTTCAATCCCTACTCCTTGATTCAATTTCTAACTTCCATGGAATGAAAGAATTAGATAAGTAGGTTGTTTTGTATTCTATTGTAAATGTTTGCATTTTTTTCTACCAAATATATTTGCTACTAGGTATTTTCCTGCCATATTAAGATATAAATGTAGAATACACAAACTCTGCTTGTTATTAAATAAAAAAAACAAAACCCTAGTTTTTAACCATTTTATTTGGTGATCAGGAAATGATGTTTTAATCATTTTACCTCTCAGTGATACTTTGATTCCTTTATAAAGCAGTTTTCTTTTCTTTCTTTTTATTTTTTTGTTATGTTCTAGGAAATTAGCTAGAATTTTGGAGTAGTGATACAATGCAATTTTTGTTACTTTAACATAAAGGAAATAAGCCCAAAGTTAGTGTTTTCTGGAAGAATGTTCATCCTATCTAATAAAAGAGTAATATGCAAATTGACTATACTCCCACTACACCCACCAGCCACGCCCACCCACCATGCCTACCTGCCAATCAGAGCGAGTATGAAAATTAACCCAACCAAGATGGCTACAGCCACAGAGAGAACAGGAGGGAAGCTTGGGTTGCCCCTGGTGATGGAGGAAGCCTAGCCTTCTACAAACCCTGGCTTCTGCTTAAGGTAACAACGTTTCAATGGCTGCCACCATAGAGCAAGCACAAGGTTTGGCTCTACTCCAGACTATGAAGTTTCAATTATAGAAGATAAATAAATCCCAGATACCAGGGCCTCCATTTGGGTCACTGGGGAGCATGGCCAGCCTGCAAACCACCACAGGCCTCTCACTCAGGCCACCTCATGCCCCAAGGGAACACCCACCCTGATCCAGGACACCCTTCAGGGCAAACCAGTTGGCCTCCTCCCAGGCCTCTATCCTATCTAATAAAAGAGTGTTATGCAGATTGTCCAACTCTAACACACAAGTTGACTGCCCCCATGTAGTCAAAACATCCTGTCCCCTTGTGGACATAAGATGGCCACTACAAGATAGCCAGCAGGGGAAGCAAGTTGGCAGGGACCAGGCCTGGAAGGGAGGGCAGTGGTGGGTGATCAAATCTGCAGGGCAGGCAGTTAGGGGTGACCAGGCCTGCACAGCAGGGAAATTGGGGGTGACCGGGCTTGCAGGGAAGGGCAGTTGTGGGGGACCAGACCTGCAGGGAAGGCAGTTAGAGGTAACTAGGCTGGCAGGGGAGCAGTTAGAGATCAATCAGGTTGAGAGGGGAATGGTTAGGGTGTGATCAGGCTGGCAGGTGGTTAGGGGCAATCAAGAAGGCAGGCAGGTGAACAGTTGGGAGCCAGCAGTCCTGGATTGTGAGAGGGATGTCCGACTGCCCATTTAGGCTCAATCCTACCTTGAGGGCAGTCGGACATCCCTCAAGGGGTCCCAGATTAAAGAGGGAGCAGGCTGGGCTGAAGGACACCCCACACCCCATGCACAAATTTCGTGCAATGGGCTTCTAGTTTTTTTTTTAATAATCAGTTTGATAATATTAAGGAGGAAATGCCTATAGTTGAGTCAACCTTCATTTTTCTCTGTTTGATCCCATGAAGTGTCCCTAAGAAGTCTCTGTGAGAGGGACATGCACAGAAGATAATGCCCCAGAAATCCAAGTACAGATTTTTTTTTTTTAATATACACACCTGTCTTTTTCCTCAAATATCGAAGCCGAGGTCTCTTCTGAACTGGAATATCTAAACGTATAGGGTTTCCCTTCCATCTTTCATAGTGTCATATTATACTATGTTACACCATATTATGGTTTGTAATATGGACCTAGAAACAAGAAGCACCAAGAAAACAGGGCTGGCCTGGCTTCCTCTGTAAGAGCTTGCCTGAGACTACTATTGCTCTAGCAGCCTAAAGAAGTGGAGAGTATAACACTGATATTTTACTTTATCCTCCACCTCTAATTATTCACACCCATGTTGACCATGCTGGTTCAATGAGTGCTGTCTGATTACAGTACCTAATGGGATGCCAATATCTATATGGCACAAATCCAGTTTTACACAGGGGAAGCTAAACCCATTTCCACAGAGAAGCCACACAAACAAAAATCCTGATAACCCTTTTCATTTTAAACATGTGTGCTAAAGTGCTACAAAACATAATAATTATGTCAAAGACATGAGTTTTAAAACATCTTCTCTCCAATTTCAAGGACCCTTTCATAAATATTTTTAGATAATTCCATAAACCTTAAGTGGACATGTGAACTAGAGTCTTCATTTATCAACATATTCACTCAAGAAGCTTGCCAATTACTAGTATTGTTTGTGACTAAAGCATCTATCATAGGTCATTGTGTTGTCTTTTGTTAAGTAGAGAAACACATCTTATAGAATACTTGTATGTTGTACAGAAAAGAGGAATCAATTACCTTTATAAATGTTCAAGTTTCCCAATGTTTTCTCTAAGATTGTTCAAAATTCTTTTTGTTTATGGATTTAATTTCTGTTTACGATAAGCTCAAATACTATTATTGTTTTTTAGGTATTATCATTTGTATTTAATGATGACAGCTTAATCAAGATTTTAAATTAGCCACAAAATCAACACTCTTGCTTATTTCTTCAAAGGGCAGGAACACTGCCAATTTTCTGAAGAGTTTGAGCAAATATCATTTCCAGAAGTCTTATTATAAGGTAGAAAATAAACAGTGCTTTTTTAAAGCACCTGATTTTTAAGCCATGTAATGGATGCATTTGATAAGGGAAAATAGTAAATATTGCAGCAAGAGCATTAGTTCATTGTGTGTGTGTGTGTGTGTGTGTGTGTGTGTGTGTGTGTGTAAGTAAACAGATGTTTGCAACTCTGTGATGATCACTCACCTATCTGTTCCTTCAAAAAGCACATTTGCAATATCCTTGTTTTTATGTGAATAGCTTCAGGAAAAAGATCAAATGGAACAGAAAGAAAAATCATTCTGAAATTTTTATCTATTCCTTATCCATTTAATCTTGATCTCAGCTACCCAGCAGCAGTTTTCCCATAAACCTGATTATCAGTAGAGAAACACTTTTTGCTAGACTGCAAAGAAAAGCTTTCTAAATCCTGACTCCTGTTTTTAGTACGTCAGAAAGCCGGTATGACATATTTGTTTGATTTAGGATAGAGTTGTGAATTTTGTTGCAGTATTTGTTCATATTATGTTTATTTTCTGGAAAACAGAAGTTCTTAAATCTATGTAACTGGAAATGGTTTTAGATAAGTTCCGTAGAGGCTTTTATTTCAAAGAGCTTAACATTTGGGGAAACAAAAGGCAGTCTTCATTTAGAATCTGTTCACGATGCTTTTCCAGCAACATTGAAGAATTTGTGGGAATCCCTCTACCCTCTCTGGGCCACTATCCCTGTTACAAACCAAGCATATTTGTAGATCTGTTGAAGTCTCAGGCTGCAGTCAACTGCCTTGGCACATACAGAAACACCAGAAACCACTCTTGTCTGCCTAATGGAGCCTAAGAGGGTAGCCTTAAAGGTGAACCTCTCAGAACAAAAGCAACTCTTCCGACCCAAGTGGATACAAAGCCCATCACAGTTTTCAACCTCTATTACAGATCCCCATCACAAAATAGTTGATTCAAGTACAAAAACAATCGCTAATTTACCAGAGTTTTAGTTGAGACAGCACTGAAATCCTGCAGGTTTGTGATGTGGGCCATTGAACTAGACTCTGGGACCTCGGTTTATTGTTCATAATAATACAGGGTGCAGTTAAAATTTGCTGCTAAAATCCTTTCCTCCCCCTACCCCCATCTCGCTCCCCAGCCAACTTCACAGAAGATGTAAATAAAACATGGTGATGCCATGTCACACCTACGTGATGGTCACATAGCTCAAGATGAATAGCGCTTTTGGACTTTTCACAAAGGGCAAATGGTGCTTTTTTAAAGTACCTGATTTTTAAGCCATGTAATGGATTGATCTTCTCAAATAGGTACTTTCTGTGCCTTTGGAAAACCACGGGTGCATGTATATCTGAGAGGATCTCATCAGCCCAAATCACCCACCCATGTGCAGTTTCCATATTTAGAAAGAAAATGTCTGTCAGGGACCTATGTTTTTTCATCCCCACAATAGGTCATTTGCACCATTCCTGGAAATATCATTTAACTTGGCAGCTTTTCATGAAGTGAGAAGGTGAATGTATCAGTGTTCTTATACAAAGCTATATGTATATTTAGCAGGAGCTGCTTTTATGTTTCACAAGTTCCCTGCAGCACTGGGAAGGCCATGAGAGCTGTCAATCCTTTGTGCTTCTTCACTATTCATTTCAAACAGCTCAGAAATAGCCTAGGCCCAGCCTATAAACCAAGCATCACAGAATAGTTCCTCTCTTTTGCAAGAGTCAAATCTTGCTGAAGTGTTTTTTTCAAATTGTGTTTTGTTACTAGTTAAAAACCAATGACATATGTAAAAAAAAATCACTTGTCATTATTAGATGAATTTTCCTACTATTACCATTTTCCAATGAACCTTTTTGCATTTATTTGCTTAGGCAAATTCAGTATT
Source organism: Lasiurus cinereus (assembly GCA_011751065.1). Taxonomy (NCBI): domain Eukaryota; kingdom Metazoa; phylum Chordata; class Mammalia; order Chiroptera; family Vespertilionidae; genus Lasiurus; species Lasiurus cinereus. The sequence goes on from JAAGEH010000389.1 coordinate 1,292,383, forward strand.
CATTGCCTTTTTTTGCTTAAGAAGAGGGTATTTCAGAATGTTAGGATTCAATCTATGCTTGCTCCTTTTGCTAATGACTCCTACTTTCCTATTTGTTCCACATTTTCCTAACTAACCATGAGGAAGTTGCAGTCAAGTTTAAGTTATGACAAGTATTTGAGACAATCATACGATTCCACTTTGTCCTTTCTCTGCAAAGTCAATTTTGAAAAATGTTTCTCCTATAAAAGTTCTACAAATGCACTTAACCACAAGCTATGTGTTCTTATATAAAATATCCAGTAAAGTGCTTTAAAATAATTAGAAATGAAAGGTTCTTTACCATAAAGAACAAGTTTCTCATCATTTCAGCCCCTCTTTCCTATTTATTAGGTCACCAATTGTTTCACTCAGTAGGTATGGGCTAATGTATCTGTTAGTGTGTTACCTGTGGCAATATGGTTATGACACAATCACTTTCTATAGGAGCTGATTGTGTTATGTAATCTAAACTCTTCACGAATTTAATTTCAGTCTCTATAAACTTCTTGAATGAACTGCTCTATCAAGACAGAAGACACCAGGAAAAATATGAGTAGACATCTAACAAAGGAGACATAAAATTGTGGAAAAGGGAATCAGAAGGGGAAGATTTGAATCTCTAGATTACAATGTCCTCAATTTGCACAATGAACATAACTTAATTATTGAAAGAATTAAAAAATGATGTATAGGTTAAAAAATTGGTATATACTTTGTCTCTACTAGAGTTAGTGGAAATCATTGATACCATCATTGCCACATTCTTCTTAAGGGAAACCAAGAACTTGCCTCTCAGTCAAGGAGACTTCAAGTTATTTTTGCCCCTCTCTAATGTTCTAGCCAGGCACTACTCCAAGGTCATGTTTCAAAACTGTGAAAAGAATAGAATATTCTTGTGTTGGTCTTGTAAGTTTACATCTAAAAAAGATAATAGAAAGAAAATTGACAAATATTCTTATTAATGGTTGATCCCAATTAATTTCATCTAGTCACCACACTACTATTGTGTACACCCTTTACCCCTCCTGCCTAGCACACACTTCAATCAACCTGATTCACATAACCTCAATAATCTGAAACATTTTTTAATATATTTGTTTTTTTGTTTGCATTCACTTTTTTTTTGTTTTTATTTGTTCATTTTTTAAATCTTTATTGTTGAGAGTATTATAGATGTCACCTTCCTCTGCCCCATTACCTTTCTCAACCAAGAACTTGATTCCTGCCCTGCCCCAGACCTTCACCACCCTATTGTCTGTGTCCATAGATAATGCATACCTATATATATAAAAGGCTAAGTGATCGATTGTATGCCCATTTGACCATCTGACTGAAAAGGGGTACATATGATGCACACTAGCAATTTAAAAATAAACGTTGAGAAGAGGAATCCAAGATGGCGGCATAGGTAAACACCTACACTGCTGCCTTGCACAACAATTTCAAAACTAGAACTAAAAGACAGAACGGACATCATCCAGAACCACAGGAAAGCTGGTGGAGTGTAAGTTCTACAGCTAGAAGGAAAGAGAGGGGCTCACGGAGACCCAGAGGAGCTGCAAAAAGCCAAGGTACTGAGACGCGTGCGCTGAGAGAGCGGGTGCCGGAGTACCTGGCTGGCTTTCTCTGGAGGGAGGGAAACGGAGACTCCCAATGGCATTGACACCTTATTTTACAACACTAAACCCCAGATCCAGCGAAACTCATACGGGGGGAGTTTGGACTGTGAAAAGGGAGAGGTGCACGGAAATTTAGGGGAGTCGCAGAAGATCAGGTCTGGTCTCGCACGCGCACGGTGCTGAGCGCAGGACAGATTGCTGATTGTGCCTCTGGCTTTTGAGAGTGGGCGGGAGACAGACCCTCCGAACTGTGCCACTTCTGACTCCACTAAGCCCCTGTTTCGGGCGAAACCCTGGGGACTTAGACTCGTGTGGTCCTAGTGCTCAGGGGAGCTGGAAAGGCAGTGGTTAGAGGCACTGCGGGTGCGCGTGCGCACAAGGACCACTCCAGGGATTACCCAGTCACGTGAGACTCAGGGGCCGTGGAGGGCGGGGCCAACTGGAAGGCAAGGCGGTCCCTTAAGCCCTGAGACTCCACCCCTCCCAAGCTCAACAGAGGCTTCTTCTGTTTTGCATCTGGTATCATAAGGCTGAATCCAACACAGAAGTTTCCCCATCATAGTGAAAATGCCGAAACAAGGGAAGGGATCACAAACAAAAGAAATGGAGAAAAAACAAACGACTGGATATAGAGTTCAAAACCACGCTTATAAGGTTTTTCAAGAATATGCTAGAAAAATTCGATAAATTTAGTGAGACCCAAGAGGAGATGAAAAAGGACCAACTAGCGATACAAAAGAGCCAACTAGAGATGGAAAAGGTCCTACTAAAGATTATAAAGGACCAAATAGAAATTAAACATACACTGACTGAAATAAAAAATATTATTCAGAGTCCTAACAGTAGACTAGAGAAAGGCAAGAATCAAGTAAAAAATTTGAAATGTAAAGAAGCAGACAACATTCAAACGGAAAAGCAAGAAGAGAAAAGAATCCAAAAATGTAAACATAATGTAAGGAGACTCTGGGACAGCTTTCAGCGTACCAACATCAGAATTGTGGGGGTGCCAGAAGAAGAGAGAGAGCAAGATCCTGAAAACCTGTTTAAAGATATAATGACTGAAAACTTCCCACATCTGGTAAAAGAAATAGACTTACAAGTCCAGGAAGCA
>JAAGEH010000389.1:1301084-1319403 GCA_011751065.1 Lasiurus cinereus
CATAGCTACTAGGCAAAGGCTCGGATGGTCACTTAGGCATATATATATATATATACTATTTTGACATATACATTTTTGGAGTAACATAATTACTGCAAGAATCTTTCTTCTAATTAATTTTCATTCAATGCACAAATCTGTGCACCAGGTCACTAGCATGCATGTAAGATATTTGGTTAACATCTTTCTACCTGCACTCCCTGCTTCCCTCTGAAATTCATCAGTCTGTTCCATGCTTCCATGCCTAATCCTATTTTTTTTATCAGTTTATTTTGTTCATTAGATTTCTTGTTCATTTTTGTTTCTTTTTCTTCTTCCTCTTCTTAAAGAATCTGGTGATAAACTAGTGTTGTTTTTTTTGTCTGTAAATCTTTTTATCTCACCTTTAATTCTAAATGATAGATTTGCTAGGTAGAGTAATCTTGATTGTAGGTCCTTGCTATTCATCACTTTGAATATTTCTTGCCTCTCCTTTCTGGCCTGAAAAGTTTGTGTTGAGAAATCAGCTGACAGTCATATGGGTGCTCCCTTTTCAGTAACTAACTGCTTTTCTCTTGCTGCTTTTAAGATTCTCTCTGTGTCTTTAAACGTTGACATTTAATTATAATGTGTTTGGTGTGGGCATCTTGGGTTCCTTCTTGTTTGGGACTCTGCACTTTCTTAACTTGTCTCTGTCTTTCATAAGGTAGGGAAAGTTTACTATCATTCTTCCTACAAATAGGTTTTCAATATATTGCTCTCTCTCTTCTCTTCTGGCACCTCCATAATGTGAACATTGGTACACTTAAAGTTGTCCCAGAGACTCCTTACACTATCTTCATGTTTTTGGATTCTCTTTTCTTTTTGCTCTTCTGATTGGGTGTTTTTTGTTTTCTCATATTCTAAATAATTGATTTAATTCTCATAATCCTCTACTCTACTACTGAATCTCTATAAATTATTATTTATTTCAGTTAGTGTATTCTTAATTTCTGACTGGTCTTTTTTCATGTGGTTGACATTCTTACTAAGGTCCTTGAAAGTCTCACTAAGACCCTTGCAGCTCTCATTAAGTCCTGTGAAGCTCTCATTAAGATGATGAATAATTGAGTCACCTTATAACCATGGTTTTGAAATCTGTATAAAGTAGTTTGCTTGGCTTCCTTTCTTCCATTTGTGACACATTTCTTTCTTTTTTTTAAAATTAAATCTTTATTATTCAGATTATTACATTTGTTTCTCTTTTTTCTCCTCCATAGCTCCCCTCCACACAGCTCCCACCCCTCCCTCTACCATTACCTCCCCCCCATTGACCTCATCCATAGGTGTATGATTTTTGTCCAGTCTCTCCCTGCACTCCCCTCACCCCTATCCCCCTGAGAATTATCAGTGCACTCCCTTTCTGTGCTCCTGAATCTATTATATTCAACAGTTTATTCTGTTAATCAGATTTTTAATTCACTTGATTTTTAGATTCACTTGTTAATAGATATGTATTTGTTGTTCATAATTTTTATCTTTTACCTTTTTCTTCTTCCTCTTCTAAAAGAGTACCTTCCAGCGTTTCATATAATACTGGTTTGGAGTTGATGAACTCCTTTAGCTTTTTCTTATCTGTGAAACTCTTTATCTGCCCTTCAATTCTGAATGATAGTTTTGCTGGATTGAGTATCCTTCATTGTAGATACTTGCTTTTCATCACGTTGAATATTTCTTGCCACTTCCATCTGGCCTGCATCATTTCTGTTGAGAAATCAGCTGATAGTCGTATGGGTGCTCCCTTGTAGATAATGAACTGTTTTTCTCTTCCTGCTTTTAATATTCTCTTTTTGTCTTTTGCTCTTGGTATTTTAATTATGATGTGTCTTGGTGTAGTCCTCTTTGGATTCCTTTTATATGGGGTCCTGTGTGCTTCCTGGACTTGTAAGTCTATTTCTTTCACCAGATGTGGGAAGTTTTCAGTCATTATTTCTTCAAATAGATTTTCAGTATCTTGCTCTCTCTCTTCTTCTGGCACCCCCACAATTCTGATGTTGGTACGCTTGAAGCTGTCCCAGAGGCTCCTTACATTATCTTCACATTTTTGGATTCTTTTTTCTTCTTGCTTATCCAGTTGAGTGTTTTCTGATTCGTTATATTTCAAATTTTTGACTTGATTCTTGCATTCCTCTAGTCTGCTGTTAGGTTTTTGAATAATATTTTTTATTTCAGTCATTGTATGTTTAATTTCTAGTTGGTCCTTTTCCATCTCTAGTTGGTTCTTTTTCATGTCCTCATGAGTCTTGCTAACTTTATCCATCTTTTGTAGGATATTTTTGAAAAGCCTTATAACCGTGGTTTTGAACTGCATATCCAGTCGTTTGTTTTCCTCCATTTCTTTTGTTTGTGATCTCTTCCTTTGTCTTGTCATTTTCACTATGCCAGAACTTCTGTGTTGAATTCAGTCTTATGATACAAGACTTGCAAAACTGCAAAAGCCTCTCTGTGGAGCTTGGGATGGGTGGAGTCTCAGGGTTTAATGGACCGCCTTGCCTTCCAGTTGGCCCCACCCTCCACTGCCCTTGCATCTCACATGACTGGGTAATTGCTGGAGCAGTCCCTGTGCATGCGCACGCTCATGCAGTGCCTCTACACCTGTGCCTTTCCGGGCCCCTTGCGCTCCAGGACCATATGAGTCTGGGTCCCCAGGGTTTCGCCCAAAACTGGGTTTCAATGGAGCTAGAAGTGGCACAGTTGGGAAGTTCTATCCCCTGCCCACTCGAGAAAACCAGCAGCACAACCAGCAGTTGGTCCTCTGCTTGCAGTGCTGTGCGTGCCACCAGACCTCCACCCTTTCGCAACTCCCCCTGATTTCCGTGCACTTCTCCCTCTTCACAGTCTGAACTCCCGCCGTATGAGTCCTGGCCGGACGTGGGGTTTAGTGCCATAGGGTAAGGAGTTCAAAGCAGCTGGGAGTCTCCGTCCCTCTCCGACCAGAAAAAGGCAGCCAGGCACTCTGGCACCCGCTCTCTCCATGCGCATCTCCACACCTCAGCTTTTTGCAGCTCCTCTGGGTCTTCGTGAGCCCCTCTCTTTTCTTCTAGTTGTAGAATTTCCACTCAGCCAGCTTTCCTGTGGTTCTGGATGATGTTTGTTCTGTCTTTTAGTTGTAGTTTTGAAATTGTTGTGCGAAGCAGCAGTGTAGGTGTTTACCTATGCCACCATCTTGGATTCCCGACACAATTCTTTGTCTCCACATTTTGGCTGCTTCTTTATGTTTGTTTGTTTGTGGTTTTCTTTTTCTGTGTATTAAATAGAGCTACTATGTCTCTTGGAATTAGTAGAGTGGCCTTGTGTATTAGGTGTCCTGTAGGGTCCAGTGACTCAGTCTCACCACTCACCTGAGCTGGGTACTCTAGGTGCATCCCTGTGTAGGCTATATGTACAATATTGTTGGAGTCAAACCTTGATTGCTGTTGGTGTCCTTGAGAGGAATTGACGTCCAGGCCAACTGACTGTGAGAGCCAGCTATAAGTACAATGGAAGAGCTGCTGTGCAAGAGGCATCCCTATAGAACAGGACTTGTTTCAATGGGGCTTTGGTGGTCACTGAATCTGCCCCTTGAATGGTAGCTTGTGGATGTGTAGAGTTGTAATCTGGTGTAGTCTGAAACTGTCCACCAGGTACACTGGCTCTAGGGACTCCCTGGATGTGCAAAGTCAATCACACCGGGGGCTACTTGGCAGTAGCTACAGAGAGATCTGCAGGTGGCTGCTACTTGTATTGGGCCTAGAACTACCCATGTAAGGTCAAGTTGTGAATTAAGGCAGGCTGATGTTAATGCCAGTTCTTGGGCCATTTATTCATAAGTTAGGTTCAAACTTGTTTGAGAAATTTTAGCAATGTCTGAAGCCTGAGCCAGGACAAGCAATTTATATGAAAAAGCTGCTACAAAGAACTTGGGTAGGGCTACAAATTGGATGGGGCAAGGTCTCTGAGAATCACCAAGGCAGACCAAACAGGTTGGTAGAGACTCAGATATGGCTTCAGTCAGCCCTGTGATGAGGACATCCTACCACAGGAACAATGACCACTGCAAGCATCACCATCTGGGAGTAAGCCATCCCTGAGTTCCTGTTCCAATGCCAGATAATCCAGTTTCTCCCCATATGTCCCTGGATCTTCCAAAGCCACCAGTGTGGAATTGAGAAGGATGGAGTCTGATTAAGTTCATGTTCCAACCCTATAAAAAGAATACCTGGGTCCTCAGAAGCTTCCTTGTCACTCAGCCACAATCCCAGCTGGTTCTTACAGGTCAAAGTTATGAGAGACTTCTCTTTTCAGTGCTAGACTACTAGGCTGGGGGTATGGTGTGGGGCTGAGACTGCTTCATGGGGTGTTCTGTAGCTGAAATATCCCTCCTGACTTAAAACAGGGCACACATGGGTATAAGACCAGCCCTTTCCTGCACTTCCACCCCTCCTACAAATATCGGTGTGCTCTCTTTTTTACTTCTCTAGTTGTAGGACTTCCATTTATCCAGATTTCAGAAGGTTTTTTTTATTGTTTTTTTTTTTTTTTTACAGAGAAGAAAGGAGAGAGACAGAGAGTCAGAAACATCGATGAGAGAGAAACATCAATTAGCCACCTCCTGCACAATCCCTATTGGGGATGTGCTCACAACCTGGGACCTTTCAGTATGCCGGCTGACTCTCTATCCACTGAGCCAAATCGGTTTCAGCAGGAAGTTCTTAATGATGGTTGTTCTGCATTTCAGTTGTAATTTTCATGTGGCTGTGGGTGGTGGAGAGTATTAGCATTTACCTATGCTACCATCTTCAACATATTTGTTAATGTTTGAAAAATACTGTCCCTGCCCAACCATTTCTAAAGTCAACTGAGATAAACATGAGCCTATATATATATAAAGCTAATATGCAAAGTGTCCTCTCGGGAGTTCAACTGGGAGACCAGTTATGACTCAGAGGGTGGCATGGAACAAAGGAAGGCCCCAGCAGACAGCCTGAAGGCCCCAATAAGCCCTGACCCCTGGCAAAGCCTAGGGATCCTATCCATGTATGAATTTCATGCACCAGGCCTCTAGTTGATAATAAGATGACTGCCTAACAACCTATGTGTTAATCACACACTGGCTATACTTTGAGCTTTTCTAAAACAAACTATCACAATCATAAAATTGTACCTCTGGAAGATCTCAAATACTTAAGAGAGATGTTTGAATAATGTGCCTGAGTGTTGTCTGATTAAATCAATATGTATTTATATTCTCCCATCTTTCAATTTAAGATTACTTACATCAAATTGTCCATTACAGGAAACTGCATTCTTATGTTAGTCTCACTATCATTAGACATGTTACTTTAGGGTAGCTTCTAAATAGTGTATGACTATGTTTCATCATTTTAAGAAGAAATTATCAACTTTACAGTGTTATTGGTTGAACGAATTTTTTGAAACTGTATAATGCTTAGCTAATTATGTGCTATTCCAGAGGTATCCAATGATTACTCGTGATGATAATAAAACCACTACTTCATCAGAAGATATACATTTTTATAAGTATATTCTAAAATGAATGAGGACTTTTTTTGTGGTTCTACCAAACAGTCTGGTTTATAAAACAAGACATATTATGAAGGAAAAGAGCAATATACTATTTAGAATGAGAATATATAGACTTTTGTCCTGGCTCTCCTTTTGACCTTGGGAAGGTCTTTTGCTGATTATGAGTCTACGTGCAAATAATTCTGTTCCTAGCTACCTTCCTGACCCCTTTCTCTTCATCCTCCATTAAACTATTCTTTACTTTTATACTTCCTAAGGATGTGCCAAGAAAGGACTTATTAGTGAAAAGGGGAGAAGAGAACCTATAATTTCTCAACCAATTTTTACATGACTTTCAAAGAGAAATGTGGCATATTTTGATTTCTGTGTTAGAGCATATTTGCTTGGAGTGAACTCTCTTTGGATTTCATTCACAGATGCTAGAAAGAAAATAACTTAAGAGAAACCATATGTATTTATTTTAAAACTTTTTTAGGCACTTGACAAAATGTGGGTTTTTTTTAATCATAAAATATTCTTTAAATAACTGGTTTAGATGTCTGTTAGTGTTGAGTCTTTTAATAATATAATCAGAAAGTTAAGTGACTATGATTTTTTCCTCTTCCCCTGTCAGTATTATTTTATGATCATTTAATTGTCCAAATAATTCTTGCATAATAATGAGTAAATTTTTCTTTAGACCTACAGCAAACTTATATATATAGTCTATATTTTTTTCATCAGTTTCTTTATAAAGTTTCTCAGACAGCTATAACTGTGATATACTAATATTCTTTCTAGAGCAGGGGAGGAGAAGGTCAAACCTTCAGGCTGAAAAAGGTCCATAAAATCATTTGGTCTGGCCTTGCCATGGCATTGGGGGTGAGTTAATTAAATATTTCATTAAATATAACAGGCTAATTTTTAAATTGATAATTTTGTATGGTCCACAAATGATGATATAAATAACCAAATGGCTCTTGGCAGAAAAAAGGTTCTCTACCCCTGCTTTTAGAATAATGAGAATCTTTTGGGGGATGAAATGTTAAGGAATTCAAACATTCACCTAGTCAAATATGGCAAGTACTCAAGCAATAAAAACTGCATAGTAAGAAAATCCTGATAAATATATTTTAAAAATGACAAATTTAAATCTGATGCACCAACCTTGCTCATATTTTAAGAGGAGTATTGATAAAGATAGTAAAATCAGAATTCTGAGTGGGTTCAAAAGCATACCATATGACACTGAAGATAGAGGGCATTTAACCTATGAAAGAGGCAATTACAGAAAGAGTTATTGCTCTCACATTAGAAGCAACATCATATTGAAGAGTTATGGGAACATATATTTCTAATAGCACCTTATTTGATCCATTCCTTTGCATAATGTTGTATTGGTAGGTGATGAGTTTCCAATAACTAGAAATATTGAAGCATAAATAGAAAACTGCTTACTAGCAATATTATAGGTAGGAATCAATTTGAGGAGATTGACAAAATAAACTTTTAATTTCAACTCCTAGATTTTTGTGGAATAATAGCTAAGCAGGATCACAGCCCTGGATTTTAGATACCTGAGATATAAAACTAGTTTTCTCACAAACTTGAAAGTCATTGGCCATGTCACTTAAGCAGTTTTATTATCTTAATGTCTCCTTTAGATCCAGCTAAGTACTCAGATGGTACTGCTCTTGAAAATTTTAACTTTTCTTCAATTACCTAGGGCCAGCCAGGCCAGCAGTGTTCAGCAGGGTGGCCCCAAATAGTGCCAGGGGCTGTGTGGGCCCCACTCCAATTTACATCTAGATTCTCTCTGAATTCTATCTCCATTTAAGAGGTTGACCAGATGCCTCAATGAACTCCATAAATGACTTACAAATAGTTATCTAAGGGTTCTCCTGTTTAAGTCCAGCTGTAGCCAGTTGATTACTTCCACTGAACAGCATGATATTTCTTTCAATGGATTTTATGAGCTGGGCATTCTGAATGATGTTTTCTGATTCTTAATTTTATCTAATAAAAGAGTAATATGAAAATTAACCATCACTTTACTACACCCACAAGCCACTCCCACCAGCCATTTAGGAGCGAGTATGCAAATTACCCCACCCAAGATGATTGCAGCCAAGGAAGAAGCAGGAAGCTTGAGTTTCCCAGGCAATAGAGGAAGCCAAGCTTCCCACACACCCTGGCAGGCCCAGGCTTCTACTCAAGGCTGCAAAGTTTCAATTATAGAAGATAAATAAAGCCTAGATACCAGGGCCTCCTCTTGGGTCACTAGGGGTCATGGCAAGTCTGCAAACTAGCACCAGCCCCTCACCCAGGCTGCCCCATGCCCCAAGGAAACCCCACCCTGATCCAGGACACCCTTCAGGGCAAATCAGTTGGCCCCCATCCATCCACTAGGCCTCTATCCTATCTAATAAAAGAGTAATATGCAAATTGACCATCACTCCAACACACAAGATGGCTGCCCCTATGTGGTCAAAGATCCTGCCCCATGTGGACATAAGATGGCCACCACAAGATAGCCAGGAGGGTAGGGCAGTTGGGAGGGACCAGACTGACAGAGGAGGGAAGTTGGATGTGACAGGACCTGCAGGAAAGAGAAGTTGGGGGAGACCAGGCCTGCAAAGGAGGGCAGTTAGTGGCAATTAGGCATCAATCAGGCTGGCAGGGGCATGATTAGGGGGTGATCAACCTGGCAGGCAGAAGTGGTTAGGGGCAATCAGGAAGACAGCCAGGCAAGCAGTTGGGAGCCATCAGTGCTGGATTGTGTGAGGGATGTCCGACTGCCCTTTTAGGCCTGATCCTAAAAGGACAGTCGGACATCTCTCGAGGATTCCCATATTGGAGAGGGTACAGGCTGGGCTCAGGGACACCCTCCCTATCCAGTGCATAAATTTTGTGCACCAGGCTTCTAGTCATTTTATAAAGAAAAGGATGAGCTCAGGTTCTGAATTACCAATGATCTACTGCCAAATGCTGGACTTATCTTTGTATGTGGATTCATGTGTAAGTTCTCAATCATCTATGTTTCAACTTTGATGCAAACTTTAGTGTACAACTGACAATAGCAGGACTAGCAGCAGGCACTCAAGGTAGTCACCCAACCACCTCTCCAGCCTCTGTGTGGTAGTGGCAGTATCTATTTCTTCCAAAGACTTCATGACTTTTGATCCTCAAAGACAATAAAACCTTTCAGTTAATGCCTTTTCTTGTATCAAGTCTGTGATATGGAGCTCTCCCAGGTCAGTTTGAAATCATGCTGGATAAATGAAACCATTTATTCTGCCCATGGGCTCTTTGTCTATCTTCCCACTGTTGGTTATATGTAGAAAGCAGGTATATGGTCAAAATTGAATTAAATTACCTTCTAAGAGAACATTGGTCAAGGCTTAAAGAGTTCAAGAGAATGCATTATTAGAAGATGTGTTATTCTATTTTATACTATATAAAATTCTGAAAGGTAAATTTAACATGACCATAAAGTGAATTATTATTTGAATACTTTTTACTTAATGTAAGTGACACTTAAGGTTTATGATTAGTGTCAACAATGTAGAGTAATAATTTTGAGAAAATCAATGGAAGTCACTATTCATGGTTAGCATAATGGATAATGCTGCATTATGAGAAATTATGTAATTAGCATTAAATAAATGGTATTGGAGAACTATAGGGATAAAAAAGTTCATATTATTTCAATAAACACCAGTTCTATAAAACCATGACATTTTGAACAACAACTGTTGCTACATTTTTCTTAAGTTGGGAGATGTGAAATTAGACAAGAACAACATATGTCACAACATAGAAGATAAAAGAGAGATCTTATAGACTTGAGGAGAAAGAAGAGGGCCTTGAGCACTATGCAGAATCTTCTTGTCCACTGAATGGAAAATAACCCTCCTATCTAATAAAGAGGCAATATGCAAATTGACCATCACTCCAACACACAAGATGGCTGCCCCCTTGTGGTCAAATATGGCCACTCCATGTGGATACAAGATGGCTGCCATAAGATGACCTGAAGGGGAGGGCAGTTAGGGGAAACCCAGGGCTGCAGGGGAGGGCAGATAAGAGTGACCAGGCCACCAGGGGAGGATAGTTAGGGGCAATCAGTCTGGCTGGGGAGCAGTTAAGCATCAATGAGGCTGGCATGGGAGTAGTTAGGGAGTTATTAGGCTGGCATGCAGAAGCAGTTAGACACAATCAGGAAGGCAGGCAGGCAAGTGTTTGGGAGCCAGCAGTCCTGGATTGTGTGAGGGATGTCTGACTGCCTGTTTAGGCCCGATCCCGGGATCTGACCTAAATGGGCAGTCGGACATCCCTCAAGGGGTCCCAGTTTGGAGAGGATGCAGGCTTGGCTGAGGGACACCCCCACTCTGTGCGCCAATTCCATGCACTAGCTCTCTAGTAAATATATAAGTAGCTCTTGTCTACTCATTGTTTTAGATTTTCATCAATAACTTACTACTTTTGGGTTCCATGAGTTTTCTAATACATTTATAATCATATTATTTATATGGCAAAAAAATATCTGCTGAGTGTCCCATATATCATAGGGTGATATTGATCATCTATTTTAGAAATTGACTTGGATTCTATAAAAAGGCTATGATTTAATGTGAGCACTTATTATTTATTTTATAAATATATTTGTGCATCATCTTCAGTAAACAAGAATAAGCAAACAAACAATATAATAAAATATTGTGTAAAGGACAAGATAAAAAAAATCTGGATCAGATTTTAGTGCTAGTAAAAATAATAGTTGGATCTTTGTTGAGTCTATTAGTTAATTATGCATTTCACTAGCAAATAAGTTCTTCAAAAATTTTCTGTATACACGCAAGATCAAAGATAAATGATGGCACGAGTTGATATGACTTCTAAGTGTTTTATTAGTTTCCTGTGGTTTAAGTTTGAGAATTGACCAAGAGTATACAATCTATTTACCATGTCAGGTGAGCCCATGACTCTGGGAGAAATTATTTTTATGCACTTTAATGTAGAGTCTAGGGAGGGAAGAATATCTTTGCTGAAGGGCATTCTTTTTCACCATAACCATGGTAATTGTAATTACCACAGTTATCCAATTGATTTATTACTGCACATTTTAACACACTAGATACTTCCTCAAGACTGTCTGGCCATTTACTACACTACAGTTAGTGACTCTTCCATCTGCACAGGTTCTTTCCTTTGCATATAAGCCCAATATGAGTCCTTTATATAAAACAAACAACAAACAAAACACATGAGAGCAATTGTAATATTAAGATATATGTCCTTACTTAATGAAACATGTTAATTCCACACCTTCAGTCAGGGACTAATGGGCTTAATAAATATTTAATGTGAGGCCCCTGGTAATGTTTTCCCACTGAAGTACTGAGCATAATGTGACTCATGGAAGAAGGGAAAAGATGCAACAGTCATGGGTATTGCCATTAAGTTTGGAGCAGAAGTTGGGGATCTGGGGATTTTTAGGAGGAATGTTGATATAGTAGAGCTATCACAAAACTTATGTCAGGTTCATACCTAAATGGGAGGAACCAGAGATTGTATAGCATAGTGTATACACATGTTTTTTGGTGTCCTACAACTTGACTTTAAACACAATTATTTGCTAGCTCCGTTATATTGAACAGAGCTGCTGTATATGGCTATGCTGGTTATGCTCTGCCAGGAGACACTCCGAGCTGCTTCCACCTGAAGGTAGGGAAACTTTTTTCTCATTCCCACAAAGTTTCTTTGTTTTGTTTTGTTTTTGTACTTTGAAGATTCTAGTTAACATCTTTGAGACTCAGTTTATTCATCTTTAAGATATGCTTAATAATATCCTTTCAGGGCCATTGTGATGATTATGGAGAATGTGTGTGAAGAACCTCTCAAAATACATACACCTAGTTAGGGCTGTTAGAGTAATAGGACTATTGTTTTGTGCTCAGCTCTGTGTATAATCCTCTGTGGAGGATTATATGCATTATATGATGTCTTCTGGGAAATTATGAGTTATCTGTAGAAAATGAAATACCCTTATTCACTATAAAGAGTAGGAGAGGTTAAGGTGGTGAAGGGAATCAAGTAAAATGTGATGGCAGTAGCTGGGCATTTTATTGTATGTAAAACTATACTTCCTTAAAGAAATTTTTTTTAAAACCTTTTACTTTGGAAAAGTGCATATTCATTATGATTAATAATATGAAAAATAGGTCTTGAAAAGAGGCCTGTGATAAAAAATGAACCAACCATAGAGAAATGGAATTGAGTTAGAGAGGTTCTAAGTTAGACCCTTTCTCTGCTGTTTATCAGCTGCATGTCTTTAATAAATTATTCTTGGAGCTCTGGCTTTATTAATAAAAGTAGATTAAATAATATAACTATCTTACACTTTTTCTGTGAGAAATGTGCCCATGAAAATAATCACTTATAAAATATTAATAATTTTATCATCATTGAATAGGAGCACTAAAGGTGTTTGACTTCATCCATTCCTGAACTGCCAATTTTTCTAGAATGAACATGAATTATAACCAGGAAATATAAAAATAATTAAAAAAAAACACATGCCAGTCAGATGAAAACTGAGATTGTATGTAAAGAATCAGATATTTTTCAGAATCAGAAGGATGGGATGTTTTCAGGGTCCTGTCAGGTGGAGCAGAGTTATCTTTTATGCAAGTAGATTATTTTTTTAAGTAAATTCTTCCATGTAGCATTTTCCAAAGACCTACTGATATAGTAATATATAGAAATGTTTAAAAATGCTTTAAAAATGTTAAAAATATTTTTAAATGTTTGAGTTAACTTTAAATGTTAGGTTTGAGAAACCTAAAATGTGATATTGAGGACACATTTCTCACTGCCCTGAGCATGTATACCCCATAGATAAGGGTTTGAACTTCAGTTAATGCCTAAGAGTGACTTCCCAAGAGAACATTGGTGTGATTGATGTACTTTCCCTAGATAACCACATGTAGTCCCTTGAGCTGTTTGAGATTAACATGTATGCATTGATGTAATCCATTGGTAGCTACTTGAACTGCTGTGGGTATGTAATAGGCTTTAAAAATAGGTCCTGCCCAGCTAACTGTGCTCATCTGTCTAGACAGCCACAAAGGCACATTCTTTTGCTAGTCTGGCAAGCAACATTGCTGCATGCTCCTCTCCCTGCCAGACGACAGGAGCATGTCTAATACCTCCCAATTGAGAAGCACTTCGAGTTCCCAAGTGAGGAAGGAACGCCAGCCCCCTGTGTCTGGACCAGCCCAGCCCAGCCCAGCTGCCAGACCCCAGAGGACAGCACCACCAGGATCTCCTTTAAGCCTGTACCTGCAGCATCAGGTACTTGTGTGAGTAATAAAGTGCTGTGTGACTTGCAACTGCATATGTTTCACATGGTGTAATTCCTCCAGCCATTAACTGAATTATTTTGTGTACACTTAAATTAAAGTTCTGGTCCTTTTAGTCCTAAGCCTACCCTTGGTCCTGCTTATATAGAGTAGACTCTTCGCTAGCAACTACTTGAATGTCCCAACACCTGCAAGGTTAAAGTTTATCAAAAGCACTTTAGATAAACATCCCAGACCCTTTCCCAGGATCTACTTGGGACACCTGCTGAGCTAGTGTCTAAGCCACCAATAGAGGTGGAAGGAGTAAGTGACCAGTATAAGGTGCCAGATTTAGGGGGAAAAAAAGAAAGAAAAGAAACATGTCATTACATTTAAATTTCAGTAAACAACAAATGCAATTTATTAGTGTAAGTATGCCTCTTTTAGTGTGAGTATGTATGGCACAATATTTAGGACATACTTAAACTAAAATAGTATTCATTTTTAAAAGAAATAAAAATTTCATAGGGAATATTGTATTTTATCTGGCAAGTGTACCCAAGGGCTTAGTCATTGGACAACTCATATCTCCTATCTTTCCCAAAGTGATTAAGCTATCTTCCAGGGTTGAGCTAATCTCTCTGTAATGACAAAAGAGGAAATAGAGAGAACCACCAAAGCATGTAGATATTTCTCTTTAAGGAGGAATGAGGCTAAAAGAAAAGCAAAACAAACCAAACACACCACAAAGGCTCAGTCTCTGGTGCAGCATCTTAAAATACAGAAGAAATAATGGAACCAGGAGGCACTTTAAATAGAGTATCAGCAAGGCTAGCAACCTCCTAGACTGGTCTTTTAAATAATATTTTCATGGTAGCATAAATTCATTTCACCTAAAGAGATCCACAAGAGGGGTAATTTTTCACATTTACAGACCAAGGGAAACTATATTGATGTGGGAAGTCAGGGTGGAAAAAGCACATTAGAGAAAGGGGCTGAAAGCCATTAACATTGGGATCTCAAATGAGAAGTATGCGAGTTTGGAGTGCATCAGGGACCAGGAGCACTAAGTGCTATCCACAAGTTAAGTCTGCACTTGCAATGTATAGTGTCCCACAGTGTTTTTAAAGGGATCTTGTCTAATATTCTGAGGTGAGGATAGTTTTCGTGTAGTTGAAAATTTGAATGGTTAAATGTTTTAGATTAGGGATTATTTGTGAAGGGGAACTGATAGTATAACTGTGGCTGAAAAAGAGTCCACATGCTAACCTGGCTAGCTGTAGGAAGGTCTGCATGGCAGTTTTGCAAACTCAAGTAACCACAAAAGATGGTCTGAAATTAAAACTTTAACTAAAAGCAGTTTATAGTGGGTAATCATGTCTAAGGCCAGTATTTTTCTGATAAAGAACAACTTTACCTCAGCTGAGCCTATTATATTTTTGCATTTAAGAAAATATATCTGAAATGTCAGGTTAACTTATAACTTCTCTTTTCTGGACCCCTCAGGGCACAACCAAATGCACCTGGTCTCCAAGACAGAGACCATAAATTCCTTTATTGTTATTGTTATCATGTTAATTGTTGACTGCTAACTATCCTGCACTCACCTAAGTAAAAGTATTACCTATCATTTTACTTTTTATTCACCCCCAGAGGTTTCCCCACTTTGCTTTCTCCAGCCTCCTTCATCTATCACCAATGGACTTCATGGAACTCACATCTCCTCCTTTGATTATAATGTATAAAATAAGGTGAAAAAACTGCTATTCTCTGAGCATTATCCCAATTCGTTGAGACTCTGCTTCCTGGAAATTGTCAACAGCTTGGCCCAAATAAACTCACAAAAATTCTTTACAGGTTTGAATGTTTTTATGTTAACACTAGAGGCCCAATGAGTGAAATCGAGTGAGACCCAGATCTGGTGATCCACAGGACTCAGTGTCAAGTCCTGCCAGTGCTGTGAGGCCCGTCAATGCACTTCCTGGTGACTGGTCTTTGGTCGTTATGGTGTTATGACCACTGGGCTTTTATTATATAGATAACCACAATTTAACATTTCATTTATACAATAAAGGTGTGTATTCTACATTATTTCAAGGCTATAGTCAGCTCTCTTGTTTTCTTAGAGTACTTTAAATGTAGTATCAGCAAGGTTATCAACCACCTATATTATAAAAGGCCTGTGGTCATGATTCCGTAATGGTGTCACCACCAAAGAACAACGGCTCTTTCGGTGAGTGGGCAGGGTGCTAGCTACTGGCTGTAGAGAGCTACAAGTGGTGATGGGCGAGGCAGCCAGTTGAGGCAAGGAGAAGTGAGCTGGGCTTTAGTAGGTAAATAATTTCTATGTTTTCACCTCTTATCTAGTTTTTCTTTATAGCTTAGAGCAAGCAGCTTTCCTTTAGGAGAAGGGCTGCTAGGTGCCAGGCATAAAGACACCCAAGTTCTGCTGTAAATGTGCAAATTCCTATTTGAAGAGAGAACGAGCACCCAAACTAGGAGAGGAAACAAGAGAATCAGTTTCTCCTTCATATCCCTCTCCCCTCACTCCTGGGAAAGATAGCACATCCACAGCCCCTTCTACTGATCTCTTTGTTCTGCTTTGCCTCTCCATCCTTATAAAACTCTGCTTGTGCTGAGGTTTTGAGGACTGCAAAAAGTCCCTCATCTTTTTGAGATGCTGTCACTTGAATAAACCTCATTCTTTCTCATGAGTGTCTGTCTCAAGAGTTTGGCTTCCTAGGCCACGGGTTGTCCAGATCTAGATGTGGGTCATTTTCATGATTTCAATAGCATATCATTAGAAGGTTAATTTGTTGAATTTAAAAAATGCATTATGAAAAGTTGGAAGGTAATTTCGATTCTACTTTTCATCATTAATATTTTCCATTTGAATGTGGAAAAATTTAGGTTGAGGATCCCTATCATTTTATTATGTATTTTAATTATATATGTATTAATAGAACACCTTATGTAAAATTTTGAAAATTATTATGTAGGTGGATTATAAAAGTCTAAGCTTTAAGATTTCTAATCTACTGCTTTGAAAAAACATCATCCTTTTGGAGTATGATAACAAAAGTAAAAAAGTTTTAGCATGTATTTGTGTGCAAAAAATTTTGCCTTTTAGTATATTTTGGTGAGACATATTAGAGCATTTAATAGTGCATTAGCCAATAGCTTATCATTGCTTAAAAAAAAAAAACCTCAAAACTCTCACGATACTGCTTTGTAATATCACTCTTAGCCATCTGCGAAGATAAATTCTTTCACCACATTTTTTTTTACATATATGGCCTACTTTAAAAGTCTTAACATTTTTCTACCTTTGCTTTCAACAGACACCAAATACAAATAACTGAATGTGTGTATGTTAATGTTACTCAGTTTTACATAAATATAAGCATTGCAGAATATTTACATGCTATTATTTAAAAAATATTGCTTGTTAAGCTATATTTAGTTGAGTGCATACTTCTTCACAAAATAATCTTAATATTTTTATTTTATTTAAGAGAATACTTCTGATGTCTAAAAACATAGCTTTAAGATTTTTCTTTTCTGACTTTTGGTTATTCTTAAACTTTTCCAAATAGATATGCCTTCTGCACCCACTGGCGATAGGCCAGTCCCACAAATATGGCTTCAGACAGTAAAAAAGATAAAATTATTTTTCCTCAGGACCTTATGGTAGGTATAAATGGAACGGTCTATGTTAAAAGGGACATATACGTGACAGATAAAGCCTTTTAACCTTTATTGAGCATGGACGTTGGCTAAAAAGTGCCCCTAATCCAACAAAGACTTGTTGATGTAGTAATCCTGGAGCCTGTAAACATTACCTTATTTGAAAAAAGAAATGATTCAGAATATTAAGATGAGATCATCCTGGATTATTTGGGTGGGCCTTATATGCCATCAGTGTGTCCTTATAAGAGAACAATGGAAAGGAGAATACCCAGAAGTGATGGCTCTGTGAAGATAAAGGCAGAGTTTGGAGAGACATTGACTCAAGCAAAAGCAAATTGGGATCCACCAGGAGCTGTAAGAGGCAAGGAACATAATTTTGCCCTAGCTGGTTTGGTTCAGTAGATAGAGCATCGGATTGCAGACTGAGGGGTCTCGGGTTCCATTCTGGTCAAGGGCACATGCCCAAGTTGAGGGCTGGATCCCCAGTAGGGTGTGTGCAGAAGATGGCAGATTAATGATTCTCTCTCATCATTGATGTTTCTATCTCCCTCTCCCTCTCCCTTCCTCTTTGAATTATATAAAAAAAAAAAAAAAAAAAAAAAAAAAAAAAAAAAAAAAATTAAATGTATTTTTAAGGAATATAATCTTCATAGAGCTCCTTGAGTGAGTACAGACATGTCACAGCTTGATTTGGGCTCTTTGAAATGATGAACTTTTGGACTCCAGAACTAGGAGAAACTAAAATTCTATTGTTTTAAACTGGCAAATTTATGAAAATATGTTAAAGCAGCCACAGGAAATTAATACAGGGACCTGCTATCTTTTTGACCTGAATATATGGTAGGTATTTTTATTACCCTACTTATGTGTCAGGATTTTCTATAGTTTGAGAAAAATTATTTTTATCTTAAGTTTATAGATAAAGAAAATGAGGCTGATGTTACTTTCTAAGCTCTCCAAATGGAGCAGCAGGATCAAGATGCAAGGCTTTGTCTACCTGACCCCACAGTCTGTGGTGCATTACCTATGCATATTTTCTCACAAATATATTATTCCGTTAAAGACCACCCAAACACTGAGAAAGCCTGTTACCCCATATAATAATACATTTTCATTTATGTTACCTAAGAAAAATACTAAATCAAAGGAAAGTGTTAAGCAATTTGCACACTTTAAATGTATTCATTATAAAATGACCAGACCACATTGCCCTGGCCAGTGTTTCTTATGGTTATAGCATTAGCTCATGTACCAGAGTCATGGGTTTAAGTCCCATACCTGAATGTGGGTTCTCTCTCTCTCTCTCTCTCTCTCTCTCTCTCTCTCTCTCTCTCTCTCCCTTTCTCTCCCTTTCTCTGTCTCTCTCTCTCTCTGAAGGGCAACGGAAAAAATGTCCGGGGTGAGGATTAACAACAACAACAACAACAACAAAAAGACCATGTTTATGCATTTATGATATAAATGGTTTCCTATTTTATTTTATTTTCCCCCATTTTTATATTTTATTAATTTTTATACATATCTCACCCTTGCACCCCCTCCCTCCCAGGCATACCCCAATCCCCAAGTGTCTATGTTCATTGGTTATGCTTATACGCATGCATACAAGTCCTTTGATTGATCTCTTATCTACCTCACCTAACTTTAATCTTCCTGCTGTAATTTCACAGTCTGTTTGAAGCTTTACTGTCTCTGTATCTATCCTTTTGTTCATCAATTATAATGTTCTTTATTATCCACAAATGAGTGAGATCATGTGATGC
>JAAGEH010000389.1:1319803-1330228 GCA_011751065.1 Lasiurus cinereus
AACAACAACAACAACAAAAAGACCATGTTTATGCATTTATGATATAAATGGTTTCCTATTTTATTTTATTTTCCCCCATTTTTATATTTTATTAATTTTTATACATATCTCACCCTTGCACCCCCTCCCTCCCAGGCATACCCCAATCCCCAAGTGTCTATGTTCATTGGTTATGCTTATACGCATGCATACAAGTCCTTTGATTGATCTCTTATCTACCTCACCTAACTTTAATCTTCCTGCTGTAATTTCACAGTCTGTTTGAAGCTTTACTGTCTCTGTATCTATCCTTTTGTTCATCAATTATAATGTTCTTTATTATCCACAAATGAGTGAGATCATGTGATGCTTCTCCTTCATTGACTGGCTTATTTCACTAAGCATAAGGCTCTCCAGTTCCAACCAGGTTGCTGCAAATGGTAAGAATTCCTTCTTTTTAATGGCAGCATAGAATTCCATTGTGTAGATGTACCACAGTTTTCTGATCCACTCATCTGCTGATGGGCCCTTAGGCATTTCCAAATTGTAGCTATTGTAAATTGTGCTGCTATGAACATAGGGGTGCATAAATCCTTTCTGATTGGTGTTTGTAATTTCTTAGGATAAATTCCTAAGAGTGGGATTATAGGATCAAATGGGAGATCCATTTTTAGTTTTTTGAGGAAACTCCATACTGTTCTCCACAGTGGCTGCACCAGTCTACATTCCCACCAACAGTGCACAAGGGTTCCTTTTTCTCCGCATCCTCGCCAAGACTTGTCGTTTGTTGATTTGTTGATGATTGCCATTCTGACAGGTGTAAGATGGTATCGCCTTGTCGTTTTGATTTGCATCTCTCAGATGATTAATGACTTTGAACATGTTTTCATGTGTCTGTTGGCCTTCCTTCTGTCGTCTTTCAAAAAGGTTCTATTTAGGTCCCTTGCCCATTTTTTTATAGGATCGTTTATCTTCCTTTTATTAAGTTGTATAAATTGGCTGTAGATTTTGGAGATTAAACTTTTATAGGTGATAACATTTGCAAATATGTTCTCCCATACAGTGATCTTTCTTGTTGTTTTGTTGATGGTTTCTTTTGCTGTGCAAAAGCTTTTTATTTTGATGCAGTCCCATTTGTTTATTTTTTCTTTAGCTTCCATTGCCTTTGGAGCAGTATCAGTGAAGAAGTTCTTTCAGCATATATCTGAGATTGTGCTGCCTGTGGATTCCTCTAGTATTTTTATGATTTCCCTTCTAATGTTTAAGTCCTGTATCCATTTTGAGTTTATTTTTGTATTTGGTGTAAGTTGGTGGTCCAGTTTCATTTTTTTGCATGTTTCTGTCCAATTTTCCCAACACCATTTATTGAAGAGGCTATCTTGGCTTCATTGAATGTTCATGCCACCTTTGTCAAATATTAGTTGAGCATAGTGGTTTGGGTTGATATCTGTATTCTCTATTCTATTCCATTGGTCTATATGTCTGTTCTTGGGCCAGTAAGAGGCTGTTTTGAGAATAGTTGCTTTGTAGTATAGCTTGAAATCTGGTATTGAGATCCCACCTACTTTATTCTTCTTTCTCAGAATTGCTGTAGCTATTCGTGGTCTTTTTGTTCCAGATGAATCTTTGAAGAATTCTTTCTAGGTCTGTGAAATATGTCATTGGTATTTTAATGGGCAGTGCATTGAATCTATAGATTGCTTTGGGTAGTATGGACATTTTAATGATGTTGATTCTCCCAATCCATGAGCATTGTATGCTCTTCCATCTGTTAACATCTTCCTCTATCTCTTTTTTCAGTGTCCTGTAGTTTTCTGCATAAAGGTCTTTTACCTCTTTAGTTAGGTTTATTCCTAGGTATCTTAATTTTTTTGGTGTGATGGTAAATGGGATTGCTTTTTTAGTTTCTCTTTCTGTAATTTCACTATTAGTGTATAGAAATGCCACAGAGTTCTTAGCATTAATTTTGTATCCTTCTACATTGCTGAATTCATTAATTAAGTCAATTAGTTTAGAATGGAGTCCTTTGGTTTTTTTATGTACAATATTATGTCATCTGCAAATAAGGAGAGCTTTACTTCTTCTTTTCCAATTTGGATGCCTTTTATTTCTTCTTCTTGTCTAATTGGAATGGCTAATACTTCCAGTATTATGTCGAACAGGAGAGGTGAGAGTGGGCATTCCTGTCTTATTCCTGTTCTTTGGGGAAATGGTTTTAGTTTTTGCCCATTGAGTATGATGTTAGCTGTGGGTTTATCATATATGGCTTTTATGATGTTGACGTATGCTCCTTCTATTCCCACTTTGCTTAGAGTTTTTATCAAGAAAGGGTGCTGGATTTTGTCAAATGCTTTTTCTGCATCAATTGATATGACTATGTGATTTTTACCTCTCAATTTGTTTATGTGATGTATCACATTTATTGATTTGCAGATATTGTACCATCCCTGCATTCCTGGGATGAATCCTGCTAGGTCATGGTGTATGATGTGGTCTAGTGAGTCATTTAGGATTGATGTTTCTTTGCTGATTTTTTGTTTAGAGGATTTGTCCAGTGGTGACAGTGGGGTATTAAAGTCTCCTACTATGATTGTATTGCTATCAATCTCTCCCTTAATATCCTCCAATTTTTTTTTTATGTATTGAGGTGCTCCTATATTGGGTGCATATATGTTTACCAGAGTAATTTCTTCTTGTTGGATTATTCCCTTTAGTATTATGAAGTGGCCTTCTTTATCTTTATTGCAACTCCAGCTTTTTTTTCATTTCCATTTTCCTGAAATACCATCTTCCATCCCTTCACCCTCAATCTGTGTGCATCTCTTTTCCTGAGGTGGGTTTCTTGCAGACAGCAGATATATGGATCATGTTTTCTTATCCAATCAGTTACCCTATGTCTTTTGATTGGAGCATTTAATCCGTTTACATTTAAAGTTATTATTGATAAGTACTTATCTGTTGCCATTTTTAGTCCTTACCCCAAATTCCTTCTTCCCTTCCTCTTTCTTTTATTACAGCAGACCCTTTAACATTTTTGCATTGCTGGTTTGGTGGTAATATATTCCCTTAGTCCTTTTTTGTCTGTGAAGCTTTTGATTTCACCTTCAGTTTTGATTGAGAGTCTTGCAGTGTACAGTATTCTTGGATTCAGACCCTTCCTTTGCATGACTTTTTATATTTCATTCCATTCCCTTCTGGCCTGATGAGTTTCTGTTGAGAAGTCAGTAGTTAGTCTTATGGGGGGGGGTTCCTTTGTAGGTAACTTTCTGTTTCTCTCTGGCTGCTTTTAAGATTCTTACTTTGTCGTAGGTGTTTGCCAATTCAATTATAATGCGCCTTGGTGTCGGTTTGTTGGGGTTCATTTTGCTTGGGACTCTGTGAACTTCTTGGATTTGTGTGGGTTTTTTCTTTCCTATATTGGGGAAATTTTCTGTCATCATTTCTTCAAACACTTTCTCTAATCCTTGTTCAGTTTCCACTCTTTCTGGAACCCCAATTATGCAGATGTTGTTTTGTTTAATGTTATCCCAAAGTTCCCTTAGGCTTTCCTCTTGCTTTTTAACTTTTTTTTCTAGGAGCTGCTGTATTTGGGTATTTTTTCCTACCATGTCTTCTAGCTCATTGAAGCGGTCCTCTGCTTCTTGTAGTCTACTTTTAATGCTTTCTATTTAGTTCTTTATAGCAGTGATGTCATTTTTCATTTCTTCTTGATTATTCTGCACCTCCTCTAGGTTCTTCTGCATTTCTTCTTGCTGCTTCTTCATCTTCTTTTGGGTCTTCTTCATTTCCTCTTGGCTCTTACTCACATTGTTGATTTTGTCTTCCATTCTTTTCATCCACCATATGATCATTTCTCTGAACTCTTTGTCTGGCAGGCTTATTTCTGCTTCAATTTCGTTTACTTCCTTTTCTGGTGAAACCTGCCTTTCTGTCTTATGTGGGCTGTTTCTTTTTCTGCCCATGATCTTTCTTCTCCGGGTGTCTGGTTATGTAGTTCTCTCTCCTACGTTGATTAAAAGGCACAAACTACAACACGACCAGGTACAGCACACAAGGCACTTATCCCAGGCGAAAGCTGACCTTTCCGTGTGCCCTGTGTATCTCTGAATCCGTCTCCCGCATGTCTGCCCTTTTTGGAGACCCGTGTTCTGGGTCCCCGGCTGTTCGGTGGGTGCCTCCACCAGCCACAGCTTTCAGACCTCTGCAGACATCCGCCTCCCTCTTATCCCAGGCAAAATCTGACCTTTCCATGTGCTCTGTGGATCTTTGATTCCGCCGCATGTTTGCACCAATTGGAGAGCAGAGTTCTGGGTCCCCAGGTCCCTGGCTGCTCAATGGGTGCCCCAGCTGCAGGCTTCAGACTGCTGCAGACATCCACCTCCATCTGCAAGATGGCGCAGTCTCCGCGTTCGTGCTGGTGGCTCCGGCAGACAAAAATCCCTGTGGCAGTGGGGCTGCCTGGTCAGGAGAGTCCGTCCAGCAGTACCCCACCTTCTCCTGGAGGATAACTGACTCTTAACTTGCCATCAAACACTCCCAGTGCGACTCTTAGCTGCTCTCTCTCCCTCTGGCCAGTGACAAAGCTCCAGACGCATCTGTCTACTTCGCCGCCATTTTCCTAGGTCTCCTGGTTTCCTATTTTAAAGGGATAGAAAACTATACTATCTTTATCTCTTTCTCCATCTACTTTGTGTTTCAATTGTGACATGCTAACAAAACAGATTCTAGCCTGGATCTGATTTTTTTAAAATATATTTTTGTTGAATTTTTACAGAGAGGAAGGAAGAGAGATAGAGAGCCAGAAACAACAATGAGAGAGAAACATCTATCAGCTGCTTCTTACATCCCCCCACACTGGGGATGAGCCCACAACCAAGGCACATACCTTTGACCTGAATTGAACCCGGGGCCCTCCATTCTGCAGGCCGATTCTCTATCCATTGAACCAAACTGGTTTTGGCTGGATCTGATTTTTTTTTTGGTTATTATTATTTTTTTAATATAGAGAAATGAGTTGGAGTTTTTTGTTTGCTTGTTTATTAAAAATATTTTTTATTGATTTCAGAGAGGAAGGGAGAGGGAGAGAGAGATAGAAACATCAATAATAAGAGAGAGTATTTGATTGGCTGCCTTCTGCACACCCCCTACAAGGAATCAAGCCTGCAACTGGGGCAGATGCCCTTGACTGGAATAAAACCCAGGACCCTTCAGATTGCAGGCTGTTGCTCTAAAACAGTGGTTCTCAATCTTTCTAATGCCACGACACTTTAATACAGTTCTTCATGTTGTGGTGACCCCCAACCATAAAATTATTTTTGCTGCTACTGCATAACTGTAATTTTGCTACTTTTATGAATGGTAATGTAAATGTCTGTGTTTTCCGATGGTCTTAGGCTCTACAGCAGTGGTTCTCAACTTGTGAGTCCCAATGTAAATATCTGTGTTTTCTGATGGTCTTAGGTGACCTGCTAGTGGTTCTCAACCTGTGGGTTGGGGCCCACAGGTTGAGAACCGCTGCTGTAGAGCCTAAGACCATTGGAAAACACAGGCATTTACATTACCATTCATAACAGTAGCAAAATTAGTTATGCAGTAGCAGTGAAAATAATTTTATGGTTGGGGGTCACCACAACATGAGAAACTGTATTAAAGGGTCGTGGCATTAGAAAGGTTGAGAACCACTGAATGGAGCCAAGTCAGCTAGGGCTGTTATTATTATCTTAAATTGGGTATAGATGTTACCAAGGTTTTGGCAAATTATAAATCAATACCACAAAATACATTCTCCTTGCTCTTTGGTCTACCTTCCTGCTTCTAGATTCAGTTCTGCTCTAGTTCTCAGGTTATTATGGATTCCCAGGAGGAAGTAGTATGGTTTGTTTGTTTTCTTAATTTAAAAGATAATCTTAGCCCAAACAAGTAGAGTTACAGTTAGCTGGGATACACTCAGTCCAGGTAACTGTAACGATGAGTACAGAGGGTCTTTCACTGTAGACATTATTAAAAATGTTCATTAAAATGAAATAAACTTGTTCAAAAGATTGTAAAGAAATGATTGTTTTATCACGTAAAATTTATGGTTTGTACAGTTTCAGGACATGGACGTACCTGTATTCATGACCTCGCGGTGATGTTCATATGAGAATTGGTGCTGCTGCTCAGCCTGCTGGGTTAGGCCATCATCGTTGCTCTGGATGAGGCTGGACTCCATTCTTCTTGTGCTGCAGCCACTGAACTGACCCTTGTTTTCTGATCCCTGTGGGATCCAATCACTTGCCA
This sequence comes from Lasiurus cinereus, assembly GCA_011751065.1. NCBI lineage: Eukaryota > Metazoa > Chordata > Mammalia > Chiroptera > Vespertilionidae > Lasiurus > Lasiurus cinereus. The sequence goes on from JAAGEH010000389.1 coordinate 1,326,062, forward strand.
TTTTCTGTTGGGATGTTGTTTCCCTATTTCATGACCTGAATTGTGATTTCAATATAGTCAGTCCTTTTGTGCAGGCTGCCTAAAAGTTCAAATTCATGTTCTGTGCGGTCTTTGGTGTGGTTTTGCTGATTTCCTTCTGCCATGTGGCAAAGCAGGTGCCTTCCCTGCTTGTTAAGTCAGGGATGGCTTTTGCCAGGCTGCTTGGCTCTGCAGCTTTCTCTCTATCTGGAGCAACCTGTCAGGGCTGCTTCATCAGCAACCTCTTTATGCTACGGCAGTAGCAGTGTATTTAACTCCTGGCAGAAAAGTTACTTTTCAAATAAAAATGGATTCCATCCTGAAGACTGCCATGATGCTTGCTGACAATGTCACTTTCCTGGAATTATTTTTTTTTTACCCATGAAATACAAGTCATAAACAGTAAAATGCACAGACTATGTTTTTTCTTTTTCTTTTTATTGAGTTGACATTGGTTAAGAAAATTGTATAGATTTCAGGTGCACAATTCTACAACATGTCATCTGTACACTATACTATGTGTTTATCTCCAAATCAAGTCGCCTTGGATCCCCATTTATACCCCCTGTATCCTCCTCTACCTCTCCTTCCCCCACACCATAGCAGCCACCACACTGTTGTCCATGTCCATGAGTATTTTCTCTCTCTTTTTTCCCTTTCTTGCTCAATCTCTCCACCCTCCTCAACCCCCCAATCCACCTCCACTCCTGGCATCTGGCAGCCTGCTCTCTCTCTATGTCTGTCTCTATTTTGCTTGTTCAAATTGCACAAACTTTAAGTTCACAGTTTGGCAAATGTTAGCATCAAGATAAATAATAGCTCTGGCTTGTCTGACTCAGTTAGTTGAGTGTCATCTCATGTTGACAGTTCAATTCCTGGACAGATTAGTTTCCTAGATTTCAGGCTCAATCCCTGGTAGGGGGCCTGCAGGAGGCAGCTGGTTGGTGTTTCACTCTCACATTGAGGTTTTTCTTTCTCTTTCTCCCTTCCTCTCTCTCTCTAAAAATCAATAAAAGTCTTTTTTTTAAAGATAAAAAATATTTTCATTATTCTATATAGGTTGGCCCTTTTTATATCCATCTTTCCCCTGCCCTAGGGACTCTTTTTCTTATTCTCTTGGAATATATGGAAGGCTTGGTGAGGTAAAAGTTGAAGTGATTGAGACTGGGTGGATTGTAGTCCTTACAAAATGAGAGCGGTAACTTGAGGATATTAGGGATTTTCTAAGTTTTGTAAATTGTATGCTTTGAGGTTTAAGACAAACATGCACTTGCATCTTTCACACTGACCCAGGGGTGTAGGCACATTTCAGAGAGCATTTGGATTACTGAGGACTGAAGTATAAGTAATAGAACTGTGTTAATAAGAGCAATGAGAGTTGCTCTTGGGAGTTGGTCCAGAGCATCAGCACTGTATGCCTTTGAATGGCCCGTGCAGCCTTAGACAATGGATATCTTTGTCGGGACCATTCCTCAAGCTTACAAAAATTATTAAGTATGGAGTCCTTCATGACTCTAAGGAAAGACAAGCATATCCTGCAAAGGCTTACTGACCACAGTTCTTATTAAACTTTCGGGATGAGGGCAGAGATAAGGAAATACTCAGAGGCAATTGAACTCAATTTAGAACATATGGGCAGAGTAGGTGCTCCTCAGGATTGAGAATCAAATTTATACCATTTTTGCCTTCAATAATAACTGACTATGACTTTGACCATACTTTCTTAAATTGACCATCCATCTCAATTTATATTACCTTATCTTCCTTATTTTTGTTCATAGAATTAATAGTATGTGATGTAATAATGTGTTTATTGCTTTTATATTTTACTAATTGTAAGCTTCAGGAAGGAAGAAGCTTTGTTTTTCATCTTCACTGCTCTAGCTCAAGTGCCCACAGTAGTGCCTGGCATCTAGTAGGTGCTCAATAAATATTTGTTGATTAAATGCATAGTATTCAGAAATTCCCATGGTAAAAAATGGAGAATAAGCTTGTCAAAATATTTACTCTTTAGATATCGACAAGATGAAGTTCTCTATGAAATGAAAAATGCTTCCTGAATTTGTTGAAAATAATGCTATATTATTATTTTGGGTTTGCTTTAATAAATTTATACAACTTATCCCAATTTTCTTTCCCTGTGTGGTTTATCTTTGTTCAGCAGATGATCCCCCTGTAGTATTATCAGCAATTGGAAGGGAGCATGATTTTATCAGTTAACCTCATTTTTTTGACAATCTCAGACTTGCAGTCTGAAGTGACCTTATGACCCTCTTTGCATATTGCTCATGTACTTTGCAAATTTTTAATAAATCTGTATTTTCTATTTTCTGCTTATGATTTAATACTTTGATGGCAGGTAATTTTTATATGGTGAGTATTTAGTATTCTTTACTTTCATGTTCTATTTGACATGTTTACATTGATACAGGCATGACATTTTTAATTCATCTTGCTATGCAGAATTCAGGCAAAGGGGATTAAAACAATTCTATCTAGAGTAAGCCAAAAAAAAATAATTAATGAGGTAGCTCTAACCAGTTCAGTTCAGTGGATAGAGCATCGGTCTACTGACTGGATGGTCCTGGTTTGATTCCAGTCAAGGGCATATACCTTGGTTGTGGGCACATCCTCAGTAGGGGTATGCAGGAGGCAGCTGATAGATGTTTCTCTCTCATTGATGTTTCTAACTCTCTATCCCTCTCCCTTCCTCTCTGTAAGAAATCAATTAAATATATTTTAAAAAATAAATGAGGCAGGGAAAAATATTATGAGTATTTAAGAGAATCGAACTTGTCTGGGTCCAAATTCTAAAATTATTAGCAGCAATGTATGCAGTCTAAGGAGAAAAGAAAATCAGTGAGCTACAATATAGGAATCTCCTTTACCATGAAATCTCATCAGCTTATGTATCTTTCCAATAGGATAAATTCTCCTTTTTAGTTATCTACTACTTAGTAACAAACCTTCCTAATATCAAGGCAACTGCGATAATTTGATGCCAACCATAGTTTCTCGAGGAATTTGAATGTGACTTGCCTGGGAGCTGTGACTCATGGTCTCTCCTGAGGTTGCAGCCATTGGAAACTTCCATTGCAACTGAGGGATGTACTTTTGGTAATGCTGTTGCAAAGCTGGCAAATTGGTGCTGGGTATTACCAAGAGGCATCAGTTCCTTTCCATGTGGGCCTCTCTGTAAGGCTGCTTGAATGTTCTCACATCATGATGGGCTTCCCTCATTGAGCAATCTAAAACACCTAGGCAGAAATTGCCATTGCCTCTTACGGTTTAGGGGGAAACACACTTCTACCATATGTGCTGGTCACACAGTGGGAAGAAACTAGATAAACATTTGAATACAAGGAGGCAATAATTATTGGAGTGCATCTTGTGGGCTGACTTCCACAACTATCATGCTTACACTAACTCAAGGCAGAACTATATAGAGACAGGAAGTAGAAAGATATTTACCCCATTACGAGTGCTCACATTATTAGCTCTCTTAATATTTTTTTTTCTAAACTGATAATGAAAATCTATAACATCTAGCCCTACAGGACCTTAAGAGAAAATTAAAATTATGATAATATAGATAAGAAAGAGGCTTAAGAAGAATACACTAAAAGTATTTTTTTCTTTCTCTTAAATTTTTTTTTCAAATATTAAGCTTGGTAAAATTATCTTGTTCTGATTTAAATATTAGAAGGAAAACAAATAACTGAATAAAAAGTAATCATACTACATTCCTTAATTTAGTTTCTTTTCAGTTATCTTAAACTATCATTTCTTATCTCCCCTCTTCTCAAACATTTTTCTTTCTCTACTCTGTCAAATGGCCTTGCTGTTTAGTTCTTTAACAAGTAAACTGACTTCTATAAAATTAAATTAATTTTCCTATATCTATACCATATACTTTCCCTCACTGTAGTTATTAGGGAAAAAATTGTTTTTGCTTTCAGCTACTATCAACCCTCCCCCCCCTACACACACACAATAAAATGCATCACCTCTTATTTATGTATACTCTCCAGCAACTGTTTCCTTTCTCTTCTCAATTTTCAAGTTTTTTTTGAAGGTCATTCCCATCAGCTTAAGAATATGCCAATAATATATATATATATATATATATATATATATATATATATATAT
>JAAGEH010000389.1:1330238-1423761 GCA_011751065.1 Lasiurus cinereus
ATATATATATATATATATATATATATATATATATATATATATTTCAGAGAGTAAAGGAGAGGGAGAAAGAGATAGAAACATCTACACTAAGAGAAAGATGCAAATTGACTGTACATCTGTGATACCCACCAGCCAATCAGGAGTGAGTATGCAAAGTAACCCAACAAAGATGGAGGTGGCCCTCCTCCCAGCCATTTAAGGCCTGTGAGTGTCAAAGAAGTCAGGGGAGATGGAGAACTTGGGCACTAGCGCCTGAGGCTGACTGTGGCCTGGGAGAAGAAGCTGCCTGCCCCGTGATCCCAGGCTGCAGCCAGCCAAAGAAGCCACCCACACTGGTTCCCAGGGAAGACAGAGAAGCCATATGCCTGCAGTCCAGCTGCCAGCACCTGTGACTGACAACAGCCTGGTAAACAGAGAAGCTGCCTACCTTACAGTCCCAGGCACCAGCACCTGCTGCTGGCTGTGGTCCAGGAGATGGAGAAGCTGCCCACCCCGCAGTCCCAGATGCCAATGCTTGTGGCTGTGGCCCAGGTGAAGCCACCTGCCCACCATCCACTGTGGCTGCAGCCGGCCTGGGTGAAGCTGGCTAGGGTCCCAGGTGCCTATGGCTAACCAGAGGGAGGGAAGCCCATATCTCCAGTGCCTGTGGCTAGCTGGAGGAGGGAATCCTGGGTCCTGGGTGCGGGGTTGAGGCAGAGGTGATTGGGGCAATCAAGACATCAAGGGAGCAGTTAGGGGATGATCAGGCTGGTAGGCAGAAGCAGTTAGGGGCAACCAGGCAGGCAGGTGTGTGGTTAGGAGCCAGCATTTTTGTATTGTGAGAGGGATGTCTGACTGCTGGTTGTCCCCCGAGGGATCCCAAATTAGAGAGGGTACAGGCTGTGTTGGACATCCCTCCCCCCTATCCCCCTAGTCCTCACCCCATCCCCCCTCATGCATGGGCCACTAGTCAATGATGAAAAAGCATCTCATTGATTGTCTGTATTCTGTATGCCTCTCACTAGGAATTGAAACTGCAACCCAGGCATAGGAATTTAACCATGACCTCCTGGTTCACAGGACACACAACTCTGTGGCATGATGGCTGGGCCATTTTGTTGACTTCATATTCATCTCCAAATGCTACCCATTTCTCTCTTCCTCTTTAAGAAAGGTCCTCAAGAGATTTCAGCATATTTGCAGAATCCAATTGCTCTTCTCCCATTATTTCTTGAAATAACTGCATCTGAGCCTTTATTTTCTGGTTCTACTGAAATAGCTCCTGTAGAGACCAGTAATAACTATTATATAGCTATGTCAAAAGGTCAGTTCTAAATCCTCTTCTTACATGCCTTATTAGTATTTGGCACAACCAATCACATCCTCCTCCTTAAAATATTTTCTCTATTTGACTGCCAGTCAAATAATATATTCTCCCATTTTGTGGGAAACTTGTGCTTGATAGCCATTTTGTAGTAAACTCCAGTCACATTAGCACTAACCTCAGGCTAGGTTTCTATTACCCCAAACCCTATCTCCCATAAGCCAGGTGTTTCGCCTTAGGGCTAGGAATTTTCGCTAACTTTCTCATTCCTCCTTCTCCCCATAAATACCCCATCTACTGCTAAATAAATGAGACTTGATCAGAACTTTGTCTTGTCTCCATTCCTTGTGTCTCTTGTCCCTTTCATCCCCACTCCCCCTCTAGGGTCCTCATTGACTTAACCCGCAGGTCGGGACACCATTTCTCTCTGTCTCAATGGCTGTGTGTCTTCAGTTCATATTGTTCCTTCTTCTGCCCATATCTAATCTCTTTAGGAGAACATACAACAGAAGTAATTGCAGAGTTGCAAGAGTTTATAGAAAAGATGAAAGATTTATAGACCTGAAAAAAACCCAGAGTGCATAAACTTATTAACCATTGTCATTCCAATTTGAAAAGAAAAAAAAATAAAATTTTTAAAATGAGTTTATAAAATTGAAGGCTATACAGAAAATAAATCTGGCAAATTAGTATTAATTGATAGAATCATTTTAATTGGAGAATTTAACATGCTCTCATTTTATGACACAACAAAAAGGACTATAAACCAGATGGCTAACACAATTATAATTCTCATATATTCCAAATATGTTAAAAACAAGCCGTGGCTGATTGTTATTCAGGGGATCCAACTTTTTATACCACGTTCTAAAACATCCTTCCTTTGACACTTGTGTGACTGTTCGCATCATTTACAAAAGGTCCAACTGATAGATTCAAGATGTTTTGATTTGTTATTGATTGTTTTTCTATTAAAATATAATAATAGGAGAAAACAGGAAAGATTTCATAAGGAAAAGAGCAGTCATTTTAGCAGCCACTGGTCTGCAAACACTGGGATTGCATAAAATCAGTAAAGAAAGAAATGAACAGCACACAAAATGAGGTAGAATCTAGCATTTTAGATGGAATTACTGGACAGCTCCAAGTCAGAACAGACACATAAAACTTATTATCAAAGTTTTCCATGCCAGTGGTTTTGGTTGCGGGTAAGATGTGTGGCAATTTAAGTTTCCTGGAAGTTCTTATTGTCAACAAATAATATATACACTTAAATGTTTGAAATATATATTTACTTATTAATATCATTGTTTTAATATGCTTTAGAAAATGCCAGTGGTAAAGAATGTGGAAAGATGAAAAAGAAATATAATAATATTTCATGATTTTCCAATTTAGGGAAAGTGAGTGTAAAAGTAGAAACCTTGGTTAAACCAAAATACAAGATTTTACAATAGTCAGACTGATAAAGACAGGCCTTAGAAAGAGTGGTAGTGATTGTCAGTTAGGTATTTACCTTATAGTCCTGTGAGGTTTCACTGTTATTTCAAAGATGCATAACTGCCAGTAATACATTATTAGATGAGAAAGCATAATAATAGTTCTTATGAAAAACACTTTAACACCTTGCATTTATCTGTCCATTACCTTTAGCAAGGCAAATCCTCTTTGACATTCACCCTAAGTATTTGCTTTATAATGATCTCTCTTCATAATTCATAATTCTGAATACTTTGGAGTAATATTAGAATCATTATTATTAGGAAAATATTCTTTTCTATTTGGAGTCAGTTAATTTACTGGACATTTTTGTCTGTATAATAGTTTACTTGATTAGGTACACTTGAAAAATCATGAAAGGAAAAGTGTAAATAAGAGGGATTCTTTTTATTTTTGCTGTTCAGACATGTGTAAACATGGATACTAGCGACACTCAAGCTATAAAAATCAAGCTATTTATATAAAACATGGACTCATAATACTTATTGGCATGTGTTCCCATAGTGGAGACCAGGATCCGGCTTCTAAACTGAGCAGAAAGTATGGCTGAAAGTACCAGTGAATAGTTTTTTTGTAATAATTTAAATCTCTGATCTTGGTGATAATCATCTATTCATATTTTCTCACCCATGAAAGAATGGTATGGGGAATTTGATCTTTCTGTTGTAATATTTATTGAGAATTTTCATTATAGTAAATAGGGGGAGCACAACCCATTGAAATATTTTTGTAATGAGGGATAGTTAGTAAGCATATCCAATAATTTTAGTGATTAATTAGAGTCTAGAAAGATAGAAATTTAAAAGAAATATTTTGTAAAAACAAATGGATAAAATAAGCTACTTAGCAAAAATTAATTTAATTCGTCAGCATTTACATAACTTATTAGATCTCCATTAGTGGAAGACATTCTCCTAAGCAAATTAAAGCATAGTGTTATGAAAAAAATGATATAAGACTTATCTCCATAATCTTATTCTTTAATTAATGCAATTTATGCTTTGACATACACTTTTGGTAGTCAATGATACAATGGCTACAGCAATATTTTAATGTAAATTTCATTATTCATGTTAGTTATAATAATTTATTAGGTCACCTATTGGGGATTTGTTGGAAGTACAATATTATATTACAAGTTAATTTAGTGAGTCCATGCTGCTGAAAATAAACAGTGCTACTAAAAGTGGAAAGAAGTATATTAATATTCAGACTGCAAAATAGAATCTCATAATTATTTTTGTCTTTTTTAAATCAAAAACAAGAAATATTGAAATTAATATTACTCTTAATTATATATATATTTATTTATACACATATATGTATATATATGCACACACATCAGAATAAGTTTTGTGTTAGTGAATGTTTGATTAAAATAATTTGAACTAAAATATAGAATTTTAGATACTTTAGATAAGTGAAATTTGATAGCAACTAGTTGTAATTGTGATATTCAGCTTGTACCTGCTGGTAAGAGTGTTAAAAGTGATTTGAAAAACAGTTAAAAATGCAAGTTTATTTATTTATATATTTATTAAGTAATGATGTTTTAGGATATAGTTAATTAAAATTTTATTTATTTTGGAGCACCATTTGGAAAGTAATTTTTAAAAGTTGAATATTTTGAGAATTTTGACATGAAAAACCATACAAATAGCTAATATTCTTACAAGAGTGCTCAGCTTACAGCAGCTTTCTGGGATGCACCTATAATAAGCTGTGCTTGATGTTAGGTTAACAATTAGTTTTAATAAAGCAACATAGTAAATAAAACTGTCATTCCCACTACATATCACAGTGAAGTTATTGTATTAGACAAATTAAAAGAATTAGAAGGACTATTTAAATACTTGTGAGAGGTTTATTACTTATAGGATTTTCAGGGAATTATGTTATAACCCTAATCTAAGCTCAAAATTATTTGTTGTTAATCTACCTAGTTTTACTCTTGCAATCTTTATTTGTTTGTTTTCATTTTCAGGCTGATTTTGTGACTCATAATATAATAAGAATAACTTTTATTTATTTTAATTGTTCTTTTAAATTTATTTTTTAAATTTTATTTCTTTACTTCATTTATAGGTTGATATCCTGAGACATCCAAGATAGTGTTAGCAAGAGTATAATTTTGGTAAAACAAAAATAATTTAATTAATAGAAGGAAAAATTTTGTTGTAAACTATAGATAGTTCTAGATTTTCACTTCTAATTCACATGGACTTAATTTTTCTGTAATTTAGGTAGTAAATGTAGTCATTAGAATTTGAAATTGCTAATATAGAAACTAACAATGTTAGTCTTGACACTAATAGATTATTTACTCCTCATTGTGATTATAGCAAAACTAACAGATTAAGAGTCATTTATTAATTAGTACAAGAAGAATATGATCAGTATCAATAATCTCTATATATAAAAGGCTAAGTGACTAGCTGACCAGTCAGTAGGTATGATGCACACTGACCACTAGGGAGCAGATGCTCAATATAGGAGCCCCCAAGCAACAGCAATTTTGCAGAGTGCCCTCTCACACTCTGGGACCTCTTGGGGATTGTCGACCTGCCAGTTACGGTCTGAACCCTGCAGTCCAGGCTTAGGGACCTCACGTGTTGGAGGGACCCCACTGATTCCACAAACACCCTTCAAGCCACAGCCATCCCAGGGAGAGACCACGGGAGGTTGGCTCTAGTGCATGTCCGGCCCATCTTGCTCAGTCCCGCCCCGCCAGCCACCTTCTAATTAATTTCCTTTCAATGTGCACGAATCCATGCACTGGATCACTAGTTGTTTTATAAAGAAATAGGTGACAATTAAAGGGTTGTTATTGGGGTCAATTTCAAAATTGAAGCAACATTTTATTTAGCATATAAAACATATAATAAGGGAATACTTTATAGTAATTACTGGTAAATCACTGTAATTCTATGAATATATCTTATAAGTAATATTGACTTATAGATGCTGTCAGAATTGCTGTTGTTTCATAATAATCTTATATAATAAAAGGCTAATATGCAAATTGTCCCATCTGGAGTTTGACCAACTGGGAGTTCAATTGCTCGCTATAACATGTACTGATCACCAGGGAGTGGTGTGAAACAAAGGAAAGCCCTGGCTGGCAGCCAGGCCTAGGGACCCTACTCATGCATGAATTTTATGTACCAGGCCTTTAATCTATATAATAAAAACCTAAGCAACCATTACGGTGGAACAATCAGAATGATCAGTCACTATGATGCACACTGACCAACAGGTGGCATACATTCAATGCTGATTGGGCCTAAGCTGCCAGGTGGACATCCCCAAGGGGTCCCACAGACTGCAAGAGGTGCAGGCCAAGCTGAGGGGACCCCTCACTCCAGTGCACAAATTTCGTGCACAGGACCTCTAATTATAATATAAATATCTAGGATAATGCTCTTAAATAATGTTTGTAATACTTGTCGCTTTTAACATTTTATTTCCTTTACACTATGGAGATTCAGCAGATAGATACTCAGCAGAAATGGTAATACTAATGGGGTAGTAGTTTAAGTCACGCTAATGAACAGATTCTGTCAAACTCTGGCATAGGGGTTAAACTTGAGTGACTAACAGCTCAAAAATACCCTGCAATAAAAATATTTTTAATTCATTTAAGTTTTTTTTGTTTTTTTTGTACAACTGCTATAATGGGACCTTTAAAAGTATCCTTAGACAGTAGTGTTCATTATTAACATATTGTGAGTGTATTGCTTAATAGTTTGGGTATTAATGTTGATGATTTAAAGTGGAACCTTCAATGGTGCAGACAAAGCCCTTGTGATTGGGCAGAGACTTAACTTTATTACACAGAAAGCAAATGTGTGGAAAGTCATTATCTACGAATATAGGTGTTCCTAAAGGGGTGAAGGTATATGATTGAAATAGGGTAACTGCAAACTCTAAATTGTAAGAAGTGGTAGATTGGTGGATAAACATGATTGAGGCTGTTAGGCTAAAGTAGCTCCTCCAACTAGGTGAACCAGCAAGCTATGCTATTTGCTGTAAATCATATCACTAAGATTTGGTTAAATGAATAATGTAGGAGGTATGATAATTATAGGTAAATATAAATAGAATAGGTGTTTCTTGAGATAGAAAGTACATTAATGAAACTTTAGTTTTATGGTGAAAACCAGTAGTAATTGTTCTTGGCCATAGGAGAGGGCTGGTCCTCGATTTATGTGAGTTGTGTGGCTAGGGTAAATGTGTAATGTGTACAATAAGCAATCTTACTATTGCTGGGTGGTGAAAGAGGTGAATAAAAATGATAATTAATTTTGTTACTCAATTTTGGCATTTTAATTATTTTGGGTGAGGATGATTATTCAAAAATATAATAGCCCAGCCAGCATGGCTCAGTGGGTGAACATCATCCTATGAGGCAAGATGTCATGGTTCGATTCTAGGTCAGGGCACATGCCTGGGTTGTGGGCTTCATACCCAGTGTCAGGATTGCAGGAAGCAACCCATCAATGATTTTATTTCATCATTGATGTTTCTATCTCTCTTTCTCTCTCTCTTTTCCTCTCTGAAATCAATAAAAATATATTTTAAAATACAATGACATTTTATTGAAAAATATTAGTATTGGGATTATTTATAAGATACTAATCATTTATGGTGCTCTAATTGAGGCATGCCATAAATTCTCAATATTCAGCTTAAAATGGTAATGATAATTTAGCTAACCAATGAATTCACAATATTAATGTGGATCTGTAATCAAAATATTCTGGCACCATATCTGTGAAGTTTTGATCCCAGGCATTAAATTTCAGAGTACTGATTATAATAAAGATCAAATCTACTAGATGTTGATATTTCTCACTTTACTTGCCCTGGGGTAACTCCTGTTTTTAATCCTAAAGAAGAAACAATTCATGGATAGACCACATTTTCTGATAAAACTAAAGTTTAGATTGACAGGTCTATGGGAGTTACTACATGACTACCAATTTCTAGGAGATAACATTCTGTGAACTGCAAGTTTGAATCAAAGTGAACACCTTCATTGTTTCCATATTCATAAATTTAATTCACCGGCATCCTAATGTTTCTACAAGTAGGAATGGAATATTGCTTTTTCCCAATAATTAAATAATGCATAATAATGAAAGAACAATAAGAATTAAGATAATTAAACATAAGAATGCTTATATTGTTTCTAATTCTCAAGCAGGTTGTACTTCCACGAGTTAATTGTAAAATTGATATTAGCTGTATAATATGTGTTAAAGAGAAAATAAAGTATATTACATTTTAAAGAATTCATTTTAGCAAAAATCTATTCAAATTGGCCAGCACCAACTTGGAAGTGGTTAGGAATGCTCCACCACAGGAACTTGGGGAGAGGCTTTTATAGAGAAAAGACAAAAGCAAAGTGTTGATTGGCTATAGCTTAAAGTCTACTTGGCTGTTTGATACTTGTTGTCCTTAGTATTTAGAATTTCTAATATTAAGGCATTTGTAGGCTTAGATTTTGGTTTGCTTACACAGGTTCACTACATTTGAGCCATATCACTCTAATGACTTCCTAGTTTAAATGATTTAACATAAATAATACAAAAGAGCTAATTAGAGATGCTATTATAAGACATAGAAATTGAAGCATTATTCTATTATCCTGTCTATTAAAAGGGTAATATGTAAATTGACCCTAATGGTGAAATGACCAGTTGCTATAATGCACACTGACCACCAGGGGGCAGATGCTCAACAGGAGCTGTCCCCTGGTGGTCAGTGCACTCCCACAGGGGGAGCTTTGCTCAGCCACAAGCCTGGCTGAGGGCTGTGAGTGCAGCAGTGGCGGCAGGAGCCTCTTCTGCCTCCTCAGGAGTGCTAAGGATGTCCGACTGCAGCTTAGGCCTGCTCCCTGCCATTAGTTGGACATCCTTTGGGGGCTCCTGCTTGCCAGTAGGATGTCTGACTGCCAGCTTAGGCCTGGTCCTGCGGGGAGTAGGCTTAAGCTGGCAAATGGACATCCCCCAAGGGGTCCCAGACTGCGAGAGGGCGTAGGCCAGGATGAGGGACCCCAGCCTCCCACTCCCGAGTGCACGTATTTTCGTGGACTGAGCCTCTAGTGGAAAATTAATACCTTGAAAACCTAGTTCAAATAGATATGCTAAGGGACAAGTAAATTTAATCTATAAATTAACTGGTAAAGTTAGGAAATATTTTGACCAATATCTTATTTTCTAAGAAAAGATCATAAAGGTTATGATGTTGGGTTTACACCAATGACTATAGAATCAATTTGATTTCTTCCTTCCTTGATATTTATTGTTTTATGTAGTGGTTCCTTAATGGTATGATGTGTTGTTGGAAAGCATCCAAGAAGTCACACAAATTTTATTGCTTTCTTTTTAGGAGGTAAAACCCTGTCATGTCATTAATATTTTCTTACATCTACTTTAAGTGAACTAATGATTCCACAGATGAGAGTAGTTCACATGTTAACACCAGTATAGGCTGAATTTTATCACTGCTTATCAGAAAGGCCAAGAATATATTCCAGGAAAGTTAAATTAATGGCTACAAATAATTGTTGGCCTTTGCCCCATATAGGGTATAGCATATACCTTGAAAATAATGGAAATCAGTAAACAAAGACCTCTATGCTAGTGACTACTGCTTCTATAGATAGATGTGATAGAAATCACAACAACATAATATGTATTTTAAAGAACAGTATATAATAATCAATTCATTAAATCCTGTTATAGGTATGAAAATAAAGCCCATGGCTCAGAGCATAGCTGGCGATCATTTATTCATTCTTGTTCCATAGTATAATTACAGTTGCAGAAATGAGATATGTTTGCATATCTACTTCAAATACCAGGGCACAATTATGATGTGGTATATAATAAAGCCGAAAATTCCATACTTCAGCTCTGAGTATTTTTCTTTTTGCAGCTAAAACATTTTATTCCTGAAGAATATGTTACAATATATGAAATTATTCCAAGGTATTTATACTTCAGGATGTCCCATTAGTCCTATGCTCTGCTTTCACCTAAACCAAAATAACTCAGGTTATTCTTACTTCAGTTACTTAGCTAACTAATTTTCATATTCTGTTGTGTATCCCCAACCATAACAAACATAAGTTTTATGGATTCTTTTGGTAAATTGAGGAGAGGTTGAATGTTTATGAAGTTATTTAATTTCTTTTGAGCTTTCATTACTGCATTTATGTTAGAGGTTAACAGTACATTATACCGACACATTCAAATTTTATTTTTTTTTCTATTTTCCATTAGTGGCTCATCCACTTTTTTGTAAGGGATTATGCAAAAAAGTATTTTATATTAACTTTTCTCTACATACAGAGATTAACCCAGTGTGATGTCATGAGGTGTTTTGCTTATAGATATTTCGTTATAGTTGAGCTATATTTGTAATTGGTGCTGCTGTTAAGCCAATTATAATTTTCCGAGTAATTACTCTCCAAGGAAGGTTTTATCCTATTTAGAATGACCTATACATCTTCTGATTAACATTTATATTAGCATTAAGATTGGTTTTTCTTAAGGTAAATTTAAAGTTAAACTTAAATCCTGCTTTGGATAATGAGGTATCATCTGAAACCTTTTTTTTTACCTTTATCCATAAATCCTTCTCATTAATTTGTCACAGGGAAGAATTTCTTTATATTAACTGTTTAGAAGTAGCTTGCATGTTTTCTGTGTTAAAACTTAATGTTCTTTCTGTTTATTATGTTCTAATTATGTCTAGTTAATTCCTTATATTAAAGTATAAGATTCAATATTTCTCCCCCCACCCCTTTTCTTTAAACCTGTAATAAGTATATACTTGTGTTTGGTGTTTCACTGGGTCAATGGTTGGGGATACATAACAGAAATAGCAAACAAGGTGTCATAAAAATAGACAGGGTTAGGGGCTGAAAACTGATGCCTGGCATAGTTAAATTTCCATTTCCTCACCACACACCAGCATGTTGGGGGTCCCTGCCAACAATCCACCTCCAGCAATACAAGGTGCCCTTTCCTCAAAAATTTCTCATTAACTTGTGACCCTGAATTTTGGGCACCTGGACTGCAAGCACATTGTAGTCTGCCTTCAGAAATGCAGCCACTGCTCCCTGGGTGTGAAGTGCAGGGTTGGTGCTGGCCCCAAGAGCCTGGAGGGCAGGGGCAGCCTAGGGGCCTCACTGCACCTGAGCTCAAGGGATGGGATGGGGGAGGGGAAGAGGGTGTGAGCAAGCTCACTGGACGGGCCTCTTCCTGCATCACTTTCAGGAACTTCTTTCTGCCAGCTGGGGGCTTTCAGGAGTGGAGATGGAAACTTGCTGGTACTATTTCCTTTAAAAAAACAAAAACAAAAACTACTTTGTAATAATATTTCTTTAACTTTTAAATATTTGATATAATTATCAGTAATAGTTGCATTTGCTTTATTAGTAGTGGTTGTATTTTTTTTTCTACTTGGGCCAGGATTTGTTCCAAGTGTGTTCATATTTACTTTAAATTTCCCAGCGGCATTCTAGTGCTTTAAATTTAAATTGCATTGTTCTTTGGTTTGCTCAAGTGACTTCCTAGTCTATTTAGCAAGTTTTTGTATTACATTTTCAGATTAATTGTTCTTATTTTATATTATTTGTATTCTGTTTGGATTTTTATTTGAGATAGGTGAGTTATTCCTATACTTTAAGGCCTGATTTTAACTGGGCTTTTTACTGTTAATTTACTTTTAGTCTCTTAGTTTCCTAAAGGTTAGTGGACTCAGAATGGTTATTTATACCCCATTCTCTGTACCCTGAGCAAACATTATGATAATTCCTGTTTTATTTCACCGCCCTTTTAGAGTTTGCTGAAATTGTATTACACTTGTTAAATAAACAAGTGGTCATAAAGATTTATTGTTTATAAAACAGGGATCTTTAGAGGAATTTAAAGCAATTTCAAAATATTTTCAATTTCAAGCTACTGCTAATACTACTCTGTTGAGCATTTTTAAAAGTTTAAAAATAACACTGTACGTTTTAATGCACCTAACCCCATCATTACAAATTGATGGAAATGTTTTCTTTATATAGTTCCAAAATATATTGTTTTGCCATATCTTTAGTGAATTTGATTTCAAAATCAAGATTAGTCTATGCTGTTTGGATATTATTTTTTCAAGGTGTTACTCTTGAATAGAACAACTTTATTCTCATTGTAAAATTGGGAAGAAGAGTAAGATGGCTTGTGAATTGTCTAGTGAAAAGAAACTTTATCACTTTATTTTTCTTAATTTTATATAATTTATTTTTTAAAATTAGTATTAGTACATTCATGTATTTCTTCCACTTTTAAACACATGCAAGTACAAAAGAAGAGAGACATAATCCTGGAAAGAGTAAGAGTACTTTCTTTAAAAGGGTACAGTTGAGGTTTTTCAAGCTCTAGAGCCACTTCTGTCAAGACTCTTAAGTTAGGACGAGCACACTTCTTCCTGGTCCATCTGCACCTTGCTTGGTAAGCCAGGATGTAGAACTTGAATTGGATAGTGAGGGTGCAAAATGATTCTAGCTGCTCACTGCGGGAAGATGACAGCTTGGCCATAGAGTTCCCAACTAAACATCAACAACTTTCTCAGGAAAGAATCAATAGTCAGAGGAGGCCACTGGAGGCCCCAATAGAGTAAGATGGGGTAAAGGACACTTGGCAGTCACAAAAGTAGCTAAATATCCTCTTCTTCAGGAAAGCATGAAGTGTCAGTCACAAAAGTAGCTAAATATCCTCTTCTTCAGGAAAGCATGAGTGACAGCTGTTTCCTTACCAGTGGCAATTCTAGCACCCCATACTCTCTAGATAAATACTAAGAAAATAACCAGCAATTTGTTCCTGCTCTCTGACAGCATCCCACCCCAAAATATTGACAAGTCTCTATATCCTCTTTAGAATTTCTCCTCATAAGTCTAAATCTCCTATTTGACAGAGGCGCATCAATGTTTCTCTCACATGTGGTCTCCATTAGTGTAAGAAGCAAAATAAACCTAAATTTGATTACAGGGCGTGGTGTTCATTGGTTTGTAGGTGCTGGTAGTAGTGGCAGTTGGGAGTAGTGGCTGGAGTGAGATTACAGAGGCACACTGGAAGGTATGATGCCAAGAACATGGCCCTTGATCTTTTCTACTTTGGTCAGCCATTGGAAGATGTAACAGATGGGGGAGCATTTCAGAAATGTTGAAAACGTAATTTTGATGGTAGTTTGGAGGACACATTTGTGTAAGGCAATACATAAAGGAAAGAATTTTAGGAGATAGTTTTAGCAGTCTAGACAAGAGGTGACAAGGCAATGTGGAAGGAACAGTTTGGGGGAGGGCTGAATAAGCTGAATAAGAGTTACTTTTGTGAGACTACAGTTTGGTAATAATCCAGGAGGCAATTTGATTCATTGATCTAAAACTGAGGAGAGATGTTTGAGTTGGAAATACAGAGTTGGTTGCTATCAGCAGAAATGACAATTACAACAATTTTATTACATGACATTTTGTTATGTCTTAACTGAATGAAACCAGAGGTTCTGCTATTATAGTTTTTTGTTGTCTCCTTCTAGCAACTAATTGATGTGTTTTAATTGTAAAATACTAAGTGAAATTGAACAGGATAATTTGTACCTGCTTTAAAAAGGCAAGTAAAGTAGATTTAGGCAGTTCTTAAATACATGCCAGATATGACTTAAAACAATATACATCTTTTCCTGTTCATAGTTGTCAAGCCTAAAAAACCTTCAGGATAGAATTGCTTAATTAATTTCTCAGTCCAGCCAAACCCATGACAATGGTGAAGATCAGATAAATAGATTCATTTGGAGGATATCCTTCTTTTCCAGGAGAGATTGCATGCAAGAATGAGTAATAACAGATAATTCCTAAAAAGTAGCTATAGGAAAAAAAAACACACACACAAAAAAAACTTCAGTAACCTATAGTCAGAGAATATTTAGTGATTATTCATTTCCACATTCATTCCAAGTCAAATATTTATTTTTTCAAGACAGCCAAAATCTTAAAGGCAAGTTGAATCCTTCCGGAATAAAATATTCTTAGTCTATGCTTAAGCAAAGCCTTTGTATAGCAGGATTTTGTTGTTGTTGTTTATTTTTTTTCTTTTTGTCCCCAGTATCTGTAGACCATGAGATTTCACCCTTGTTTGATTTCAACCTTATTTATTTTTAATCACAGCATTGGATGATATGAGTGAGTATATTGTAAGCACAACAGCATTGGAATTCTTGCTGTGTATACTGTGTTATATACTTTACATATATTGTCATATTTAATCACCATCACTATCTCATGAGTTAGTTAACAATTTCATCCTAATTTTAGGGTTGACACAGCTGAGATTTAGCATAATTGTCTATTATAATACAGCTAATAGGTAATGGAATTGTCTCCAGAAATAGAACTCTTAAGTGCTACATTTTTATTTAATAACTAGAGGATTGGTGCATGAAATTTCTGCATGGGGAGGGGAGAAGGTGTGTCCTTCAGCCTAGCCTGCTTCCTCTCCAATCTGGGACCCCTTGAGGGATGTCTGACTGCCTGTTTAGGCCAGATCCTACCTGGATCCTACCAACAATCCAGGACTTCTGGTTCCCAACTGCTCACCTGCCTGCCTTTCTGATTGCCCCTAACTGCTTCTGCCTGCCAGCCTGATCACCTCCAACCACTCCCCTACCAGCCTGATTGATGCCTAACTGCTCCCCTGTCAGCCTATTTTCCCCTAACTGCCCTCTCCTGCAGGCTTGATCATCCCCAATTGCCCTCCCTTGCAGGCCTGGTCCCTCCCAACTGCCTTACCCTGCTGGCCATCTTGTGGTGGCCATCTTGTGATCACATGGGGGCACGATCTTTTGACCACATGGAGGCAGTCATCTTGTATGTTGGAGTGATGATCAATCTGCATATTACTCTTTTATTAGATAAGATAGAGGCCTGGTGCACAGGTAGCAACTAGTTTGCTCTGAAGGGTGTCCTGGATCAGGGTGGGTATTCCCTTGGGTGTAGATGGCCTGGGCAAGTGGCTTATGATGGTTTGCAGGCCAGCACGCTCCCTGGTGGCCCAAGTGGAGGCCCTGGTATCTGATATTTATTTATCTTCTACAATTGAAACTTTGTAGCCTGGAGTGAAGCCAAGTCTTCTGCTTTCATAGCCATTGGAACTTTGTTGCCTTAAGTGGAGGCCTGGGCTGGCCAGGGTGTGTGGAAAGCTTGTCTTTCTCCATTGCCAGGGGCAACCCAAGCCTCCCTTCTGCTCTTTCTGTGGCCGTAGGCATTTTGGTTGGGTTAATTTGCATACTCATTTGGATTGGCTGGTGAGCGTGGCTTGTGGGTATATTGGAAGTATGGTCAATTTGCATATTACTCTTTTATTAGATAGGATACAAAAACTGTGTTCCTCTGATATGGAAAACAAATGCCAGTGGCCTAATCATCATATTTTTCTTCTTTGATATTAATATTTTCACAGTTTGATTCCTATCTTTGATGATAAAATATAATCACTCTCTATCAAATTTTACATTGGCTATACATTAACCTCTCATATTTTACATAGCATTGTGCTTTCAGTTTCTCTGTGAGTGCAAAAATCATAATAATTCCCCTTTTATCTGCTCTTAAAATTAAGAAGTTCTTTCATTACCTTTTAAAACCACTCTCCCTTTCAGGTATGTTCTCTTGAACAGCAGAGGCTTTGGCGTGGATGCATTGGCCTCTTCATTTCCTGCCGTTTGTTTAGGTTTAACCTCTCCAGCATGAGAAAGGTTCTCTTTGATCTATCACTTTATTCCCTGCTTCTCCTTGGACCACATTTTGCACACACACACACACCCTCTCCCCTCCCCCGCATGAACCTTGGTGTGCTGATTTAAAGCATGGTTTCTTGGTTTCCACCTGGCATATATTAACTCAGTCTCTGGGCATGAGGCCTATAAAAAATGTGAATTTTATCAAAATCCTAAGTAAGTCCTAAGCATACTATAATTTAATCATCACGGCTCTAGGGAGAGATGATTGGACATAGCTTTCTAGATGTTTTTACTCTGCTGCAAATCTTTAATTATATGATGAAAATTCTATAACATTTGTTTATTTCTTCTGAAATTGCAAGGAATACATTATCATTCCACACTCCTCACAATTTTTGCAAGGTATTTTTAGTACTACATCATTAGTATATCAGTATAATTATATATGTAAAACTCAAGTGTGAAAAGATGGATTTTATTTAATATATGATTCAGTGCTGGAATTTGCAAAATGTATCAACACTTTTAAATAAGTACGAAGAAAACTCATAGCTGTGAACACAGAGGATAAAGGTTTTATGCTGAAAGAGTGAATGAGAAGACAGAAGGCAGTTCTTACCATATCACCAAAAAGGATTAGTTTTTTTTTTTCCCTTTATTTTATAGCTAGTGCAACTGAACGGGGCAGGGATGGGGGAAGGAGGTAGCATGATTATATAAACTAAAGGCATCCTGATTCGGTTTATTAGTTTCCTTAGTAGAAAAAATAAATAGTCTTGCTACTTTTAAAACTAATATAAACATGAATTTGCTTAGAGTTAATAAAATAATTTTATATTCTGGTTAGGTAAGGAAATCAAAAGGACATGAAGGTAACAAGGCAGGAAAGGAAAACTGTAGAGCAGAAAAGAAGAGGCCAAAGTTGTGGAGGCTGATGTATCAGCAAACATAGCAATGAAATGGGCAAGCATGTGTGTTTGTGCGAGAAAATTGAAGGGGAATGAAGCAAGCATCTCTGAGTCTTCTTGGTACTGCACGACACCCATTTCTCCTCCTTCAGATCCTAAGTATCACTTAGGTAGCAGGTTTTCTCAGCTA
Source organism: Lasiurus cinereus (assembly GCA_011751065.1). Taxonomy (NCBI): domain Eukaryota; kingdom Metazoa; phylum Chordata; class Mammalia; order Chiroptera; family Vespertilionidae; genus Lasiurus; species Lasiurus cinereus. The sequence continues at coordinate 1,346,932 of JAAGEH010000389.1, forward strand.
ATCTCCAACACATCCCATTCTCCTTTGTATCTACATAGATGTGACATTGAGATACATTTGAGCCAATATGGTGTAAAGGAACCATAGAAGGTGGCTCATGGAGTTAACCAAGTGGAGAGAAGCAGTCTTTATACTTCCACTCTTTCTCTACCCTCTGCCCTGCTACTGAATGTGGGTATGGTGGGCAGTACTGTAGAAGCTCTCTTGTACCATGAAGTACACTTGAGCACAAGACACCAAGCAAAGGTGTGGCGGCAGAATGACAGATAGAACTCTGTCTCCTTGATGATGCTTTCACCAGCCCTGGACTGCCCACAACTGGGGTCTTTATATGAGAGAAAAACTCACTAAGCCTCTGTAGCTTTTTGATCTTTTAGTTAGTTATCTGCAGCTGAAACTAATTTGATCTGCACCAAAGAGAGTAAATACACAATTATCACTTACTTTTTTTTCTCTATTTTCTCTGTAACTGACTTTAATGGACCCCAAACACTAGTTCTAACTTTGGCTTTACATGAATATCTTGAAAATCTTCTATTGCTTGACATCATACAGGTTTATAGCTAAGGAAAGCTATCCTGTGTTGGAGTCTAGGCAGAGATTTTAAGAAGGATGGCATTTTACAGTTTCTGCTACCTAATTAGTTTTCTATTTTACATAATTATTGAGGTTATTGGTCAATATCTTTATTCCTCCAGCAAACAGTTGCTGAACCATATTCAGTGTGATAGCCTGCGGATCCCACTGTAGTATTATCCCACTGATCCTAGATCCTGCTCTTCCCCATTACACTATTCAAGCATCTGCTTTAAATTTACCCCATCACTCTGACCTTTATTTCTTCATTGAAATAAATGCAAAATGCTATTTTAGAAAAAGAAAAAAACAAAAACAAAGAGAAAATAACCTAGAGCAAAGAATCAAAGCCCTTTGCTTTAATAGCTTTGATAATGTGTACCTTTGAGAATGAGCTAAGTCAAATTTTATTGACAGTGATGATAGATCAAGATGATCTATATGTGGCATAAGAGGAATTGACTCAGGATCAGATTCTCAGCCATCCCCCAGACTAAATAGAAAGATTCAGAACCAGTTGTTCATTCTTTTCTTCTGTCCATTTCTATAATTGCTTTGTTTTGTATGGAATTAAACTTAAATAATTCATAATTATCTAATGATATTTAAGCTTGTTATATCTACTATTTTTACCACATCTGCTAATATGATTACTAGGAGATGTAATTAAAGAAAATGATGGACAAATATTTTGTCTTTGTAGCCCTAACATTAAAACATTTGCTAGAGAGTATATCTGAAAATAGAATTTCAACAAATTAGGGAAAATCTTAAAATAAAAAAAAAGATAGCCATGTATAAAATTTAAATAAATCCATAAGAGAGCCACAGTATAAATACAAATAGTCAAATGGAAATCAAGTACATATAGTGGCTTTATTCAGAATTAACGCAAGAAAATAGACATCCATATGTTTATACTGTGATGTTAAGAAATATAAAATATTTCCTTTATCAGTAAATTGTGTTTGTAATTCAAATTTAGAGAGTTAAAATCACAATGTTCTATTAAGCACAAAAGATTCAATTCATTTTTTACCTTTATTATTTCCCAGTACTCACTAAAGTTACTATAGTAAAAGAACAGTTTCATAAGGACCAAGATAATAAGAAAAAATCTGACTGTAATATATTTGTAGGAGTGGGAGGACAAATGAGTGTTCAGTGATTTAAAATAACAGGGAAATTTGAAGTCTAAACTAGTAAAGTGGTACCTCGAGATACGACTTAATTTGTTCCCTAACCTTGCTCGTATATTAAGTTGCTCTTATCTCAAAGTAAATTTCCCTTTGAAATCAATTGAAATGCCCTTAATCCGTTGCAGCCCCCAAAATGCCACCCCAGTTGTTCTTGTTACGTGTTTTTGAATAAGAAAAATGTATTAATAAATAACAAATGTTGTATAAAAACATAATAAAAGAGACTGTAAAGGCATAAACTGGTTTTATAAAGTGTATTTACCTACTCGTTACACTCTTAATGCTACACTTTATCCCTAAACTGAATGTAACTTAACTAATCTTCACTGAACTTAATTGCTACTGGTCTTTGCATTTTTGGCCGATTTCAAAAGAAACGTGTGCAACAAGGTTTGCCTCTTCCTCCCTTTCAGAATGTTTCTGAAATGGGTGAGGCAAGTTTCATTGAACAGCTCCGATGCATGACCAGTAGCAACTTTTTTGGGGTGTTTCTTTTCCACGAAGTTTGAAACCCTCTCCCACATTCCTAAGATCTCCTTTATCTCACTTGTAGAGATCTCCATCTCTGGCTCTTCCTCGAAACCAATTTCTTGGAGAACCTACACATGTTGCTGAGACTGCAACTCTTGTAACTCCTCCTGGTGAGTTCCAGAGAGTGCTCCTCGATGAGCTCATTCACATCTCTCTCATCCACCTCCAGGCCCATGGATTTTCCCAGAGACACTATCTCCTCCTCCACTGGCACCTCGGGTTCGAATCCTTCCAAGGTCCTTTTGGCTATGGCTACAGGCCACAGCTTCTTCCATGCAGAGGTCAAAGTCCTCATTGTAACACCCAGCCAGGCCTGATTAATAATTCTGAGGCATATCACGATGTTAAAGTGGTTCTTCCAGAACTCTCGAAGGGTGAGGTTTGTGTTCTCAGTCACCTCAAAGCAGTGCCGGAACAGGTGCTCCATGTACAGCTTCTTAAAATTAGAAATCACCTCCTGATCCATGGGCTGCAGGATAGGAGTGGTGTTGGGAGGTAGGTAGACAACCTTTATAAACTTGAACTCTTCAAGGAGTTCATCTTTGAGGTTCGGTGGGTGAGCAGAAGCATTGTCGAGGACGATGAGGGCTTGCATGGTTAGGTTGTTTTCCGGTAGATATTTCTTAACAGAAGGGCCAAAAACCACGTTTACCCACTCCACAAAGAACTGCCTGGTGACCCATGCCTTCGGGTTTGCCCTCCACATAACTTGCAGTTTATCTTTTAAAATCTTATGTGACTTAAAGACTCTGGGGTTTTCCCAATGGTATACGAGCAGAGGCTTGGTCTTGCAGTCGGCACTCGCATTGGCGCACAGTGCGAAAGTTAGCCTATCCTTCATGGGTTTGTGGCCTGGCATCGCCTTCTCCTCTGCCATTATATAAGTCCTATTTGGCATCTTCTTCCAGAAAAGCCCTGTCTCATCACAGTTGAAGACTTGCTGGGGGATATATCCTTTGGCTTCTATCAGTTTGGAAAAAGTTTTGAGGTGATCCTCAGCTGCCTTCACATCCGAACTTGCTGCCTCACCATGCCTGACAATGGAGTGAATGCCGGACCTTTTCCTGAAGTTATCAAACCAGCCTCTACTGGCTTTAAATGAGTCTTTCGATGCTTTGTCCATGGAAGTGTGAGGGGTCTGCTCCAGCAAATCACCGTAAATCACTCGCACCTTCTCGCATATGATGCCCTGTGTTAATGTATCTCCTTTAAGCTGCTTCTCTGTCACCCACACCATCAGTAGATTCTCCATCTTTTCATGGAGAAAGCTACAGAGCTTAGAAATTATTGTAAAGCCCTTAGCTGGCGTTACACCCTTTATCAACTCCTTCTGTTTAAGCACAGTGCTTATCGTTGAAGTACTACACCCGTATTGCCTCGCCAAGTCAGCCACTCGCACACCTTGCTAATATTTTTCTAAGATTTCACGCTTTAATTCAATAGACATCACCCTCTTCTGAGCACTGACCTTTCCACTCACTTTATTCGGACCCATGGTTATAAAAATAAATGTGATAAAGTATGTAAGTGCACAAAAGATGCTTCGACAAGAAGGTAAACAAGCACACTGACTGAGGTGTGGGAAACTATGAGATGCTCGAGTCGTGGTAAACTGGTGAGTCGTGTGCAGCTGTCCGATCCGCGCGATTACTGGTATCTCAAATGTTGCTCATATTTCAAAGCAAAAAATTGTTCGCTCAATGGCTCGTATCTCAAAAATCTCGTATGTTAGGGCATTCTTATCTCGAGGTACCACTGTAGTCAGGGAAGTACAAAAGACAGGAGATTCATACCACCTAGCCAAGGAAAGGCTTAGATAGTAGAGGCAACAGGGTTCTGCATAAATCAAGGTCCAGGTGGAGAGGATTTCTAAATATATATATAAAATGCTCATTATTACCTGATCCTTTTTCAAATCCCATCTAATCGAGCTGGCAACCTCCCTCATTCAGTGTAAACAGAAGAAAGAAAGTTCACTCTTGTCAACAAACTAGAAGGAATCTGGTCTGTGGCATAGCAGTCACAGATAATCGAAGAGATAATAAGTGAAATTCAATACACTTAACTGTGGGATTCAGCAGCCTTTTCCACAATTACCCATACTGTCAAGCTTAAAATCTTGAATTAGGAGAGTGAAGGGTTTATTTCTGTATAAAAGCCTACATAGATAATATTTTTAAGGATTCTGTCAGTAGAAGTTTCCCCATTAAAATATATATGCTAGAGCTGGGTCATACCAGCTTGCAAGGTGCATTCATACATTGAGCTTCCAATATGCATTCTGGTGTTTCCTACTAAATAGGAATTCATAGCAAACATTTTAAGAAATTTAGGTATAAAGTTAATTAAGAAAGGCAAAATCTAAAGGTGGAACAGAATTGCAGAAACACACACACACACACACACACACACACATATATATATATATATGTATATATATATATTACATATATCTATTACAAGACACAGGAATAAGCATTTATATCTACCCATCTAAATTATTAATATTCTCAGAGGAAATAAAATATTCTATGATAAAGATAAAAGTTTAGAAGATCATAAAAAGTAGATATTCAAAATATGATATTCAAAATATGAAAGAATTGGAAATAAAATTGAGATATCCTCTCAAAGAATAGGAAAAAAGGCTATGTGATGGAAAACAGAAGTTAATAGATAATGATTTTAGGAAATAAATATGGGCAGTTCAGTATCTAACTAATATATATTCTAGAGAAAGAGAATTGAGAAGCTAGAGGCGAGAAAATTACCAAACAAATAATGTTTTTAAATGTTAGAAGAACTGAATAATATGCATTGCCGATTGAATGGGTATAATAGTTTCTAGAAAATGTATTAAAAAGACATATCAAAAAGAATCTTATCAATGAGAAAATCCTAAAAGATAGATGGATAGATAGATAAATGATAGATAAGTACTGAGAGAGAACAAGTCATCTTACAAATATTTTATATCAAAATGATATTATTTCAAAAATTATACTAGTATTAGATAACAATGAAGGAAACCTGGTTTGAACCTATAATTTTCTATTTGACCAATAAATCAAATAACTATAAGCAGATTGAGGATATTTTTTAGACTTGCAAGATATCTAAAATTTTACATGTTTGTACTCTTTTCTAGGACTTTACAAAAGAGGCACTCCATAAACATGAGGTAATAAATAACAGTGTAAAATATATTTTAATAAATAGGATTAGAATTGCAACTAAGAGAAAATCTCCCTAAACATGGGAATTGAAGAGCCCAAAATAAAGAGTATTGCACTGAGTTTGGAGAACCAACAGTAGAGGGGTTGAGTAGAAGGACTGAGAACTTCAGAAGAAATATTTTAAAGAAGAAAATATATCAAAGAGGATATTTCATGGTTTTTTAATATTTTAAGAGGAAGTTTATAATTTTGAAGGTTATTTGGGAGTCAGTTACTAATCAGTTAAGATACAAAGAACAAAGCAAACAAAATATATTACTTCAAGAAAATAAAAATTTGTACATAAGAAAATGAAATAATAATATCCTTCAGCATTATTTACAATTATAAGAATAACACTGACATCAAACATTAACTTTTGCAAACATTATACCTATTAAGGAGATATTAGAATAAGAAGTGTGTTTCAAAGTTTACCTGTTAGACACCAGCTAAATAAATTTCCATTGTTTATTTTAAAAATTGAAAATAAAGAAATAGTACAAATATGTAATTAAGAAACATATAGTTTAAATACTAAATTAGTAGCTAAAAGAGTTAAAAGGGCTGGCCTCTGAGAAAGAGAAATAATAAGTATAAAGGGTTAATATTTTTCATAAAAATGTCTTGACACTTTACATGACATATGGAATATAATATCTTTATAATTCTAATTAAAAATGAAATGTTAAATAAATAAAACGTAAGCCCTCCTTGCATGATAACTTTTTAAGGCTAACTGCCTTTGTAATGTGGAGTGGTCAGTGTTATCAGCTACTTCCTAACAAAGCGTTGTACATAAATGTAGGAGCAAGGGAACAGGGAATAATTGGAAAATGAAGACACAGTGGTACAGAATTTAATACTTTCTAGCTTACTCTGCTCCTGCCTAGGACACTTACTGATTTATTATCTAATGGAGAAGACCAAACATAATCTACTAAATTAAAAATCAGAAAGCATTTTTTTTACTTAAGAAAAAAATTTAAATGCCCAAAACAATGAATCTCTCTAAAAACTTAATTATATGCATATTTAATAATTGTTTTATTATGTAATATAGTTTTCTTTTATTTACAACTAGAGGCCTGATGCACAGAAATTTGTACAAGAGCAGGCCTTCCTTCCCCTGGCTCTGGCACCAGCTTCCCTCCAGCCCCAGCTTGGTCTGGAAGGAGGTCCAGAATGATGTCCAGAAGATGTCCGGTATAATTAGCATATTATTATTATAGATTATGCACTATACAGAATGACAAAGCAGGACTCCAGCTTTTCTGGGAGCTCATATTATTCTGTACAATGGCAGACGGATTTACTTAATATTATCAGGGTTTTTTTTTTAAGGAAAAGATTACGCCAGTTCTTTTGGTACCATTTTTATAACACATTTGGTAATCAATAGTGATGTTATTTCAAAGCATGATAGAAAAATCAATCCTAGAGTTATTCTCTCCAAGGGTTGCCTCTAAGGATCTGTTTACAAAGTTAAAAGTGTTCTAAAGAACTATGCTTTTTGATGTTATTGACTGGAAAGATTAGTGAAGTCAAACAAACTTGAAAAAATCTTCTAAGATAAAACTCTGTCATTGGTTAATTTTATATAAAAGAAAAAACCTGATCTTTAGATAGTACCGGCATTTTCCTTTTCTTTCTCTTCTTCTCCCCCTTCTTTCTTGCAAACACACAGATATCAATATAAGTATATGTATCTATCTGCTTCTCTATATATTGCTCATCACCCTATCTACTAGTATGTACAATTGCATGTACAAAGGAATCTTTCATTAAATGGCAATATATATTGTAAAAGAACAAATGCTGTTACTTTGCTATGATTTTACACGTAATTCTGAGCTAAATATGAATGGTATATGGAGTCTGCTTCCTAATGGTCTTAAATTAGTCACTGAAAGCAAACTGAACATTATCTAATTCAGTGTTTCTCAAAGAAACTGAACATTCTTTAACTCCATGTATCTCAAAGATTCCTGTTGAGAAAGATCCACTGGATATTAAAGTTGCAAATGACTGAGTTAATGTCTACAAAATGATCAACTCTGGAAATAGAGTCCAGAACATTCAAGTTAAAAAAAATGTTTTCATTCATTTTAGAGAGAGAGGAAGGAAGAGGGAGAGATCAATGAGAGAGAAACAAACTTGAAAAAATCTTCTAAGATAAAACTCTGTCATTGGCTGAGATTATTTTTGTCTTTAATACACACTTTATTTATATTTAATTATAATAAAAACTACATAACAATTGGGGTTAGCTTCTGTCACAATTTTAAGGCTGTTATGCATAAGCCGCAGCCATAATGGCTGAAGGTAGATCAGCTGCCTCCTGAATACCCTCTACTAGAGATTGAGCCCAAAACTGGGGTATGTGACCTGACTGGAAATAAAACCTGTGACTTCTTGGTGCAAGGTATTGATGCTCAACCACTGAGCAACACCAGCTGGGCAGAGCATGCACTTTTGAAATGCTTTGCTTCTCTATGAAAAAGTCTGAAACTAGGTCCCCAATCCTGGGTTCTTCCTGGTACTTACCATACCAGTGCATTTCTCAGTATGCAATAGAATCCTAAAGCATCTGAAATTTTGGCTCACCCAGTTCACTGCCTTGTGAATGAATATGAACATGTAGAAAAAACTATGAAGCAAATCTAAGTAAATTAAATCAGTGAGTCCACCAAGTGGTTGTATGTACTAATAGGATCAGAATTTCCTGGAGGTTCTTATTTAAAAGAAATTTAGAGTTTTCCCCTAACTATAAGATCACAACTTTTCAGAGTATGTCCTGATAGCCAATAGATAACAGTTGAGATTTTTCAAACTACCTGATTAGGCTGAGATTATTTTTGTCTTTAATACACACTTTATTTATATTTAATTATAATAAACACTGCATAACAATTGGGGTTAGTTTCTGTCACAGTTTTAAGTCTGTTATGCATAAGCTACAGCCATAAAGACTGAAGGTAGATCTTCCCTAGAGATACAAATTTAAAGGATCAAAAACCACAGGGCGGAGAAAGTCATTGCTTTAATCTTCACTGAGTTTTGAGCTCTGGCATTTTTGTAGAAATGGGAATTCATTTTTTAAGTTTACAGGTTATTTTTCCAAACCAAAATTCACTTTCAGGACCATAAATTAATATCTGAGAGACTGCATAGTTCAAAGCTTTTTCTGCAGCAAAGATAGTAAGTTATACATATCATGGGGAATGAAAGGAACTTCAGACACAGAGGCCTAAATTGAGAACTCCAGGTTAAAAAAATTATCATCAGGACTAGATTAAAAAACAAAAAAGACTTGAAAGATAGAAAATGTTAGTAATGGTTATCTGTGAGTTAAAAGGACAATTTTTAAAATATTCTTCTTTATAGAATTCTTTAATTTTTGAATAAGAATGATTCATTATTATTACATTCAGAAAAAAACTAAACATAATTTTAACACGTTTTCTTTAATAAAAAATTAACTTTTTTCTCAAGATTGGAAAGCTGGAAAGTGAGCATACAGTTATTCAGACTTGGTCAATCTCCTCTATGCTGTGAGTCAGTTTGTAAAAGTTTCTCTTACACATTAAAAAGTCCTTGATAATTTTGAGGTTTTGGATTTTCAAGCTTGGGTTTGTTGTACATTGTAGGAGTAAAGGGCAGTCTGGGATATAGTTACAATATGGAAATATATGTTGGATTAAGCTTACCTATAATGTTACTTTAGAAGACAGTGGGGCTTTATTGATAGAGGCTGTTAATGGAGATGTCCATGTAGAATTAAGATATCCCCCTTCTTTCTTTTGTGAGGTTCCCAGAAAGACCAAAGGATTACCAGCAAAGTTCAAGATTTATTTTCCCTATAGACTTAGGTATGTGTACTTATAGACATGACCTTGACAATCCAATGTGGCAATTTGCTTGTTAGATGTTGATGCAGCTATTAAGTCTATGTTTAGACTTACTGTAAAATACTTCCTACAACTTTTAAGCGATTTTAATGGCATGGATGTAAATATAGGACATGAGCAGCAAAACATCATTATTCTTAAGGGGGAGGATTATCAGATAGTGACTAACATCTCCAGAGAGGAATGTTGATAAATGACTTTCTGTTTTGACAACTTGGCCATTGTCCTATACAAAGGACTTTTGGTTAGGATGGATTGGCAGGCCCTATTCTGAGAAGTGTATTTCATTAAGAAGTCCAGCTTTCTTTAATTTCCCATCTGAATCACATATATGTAACTAGTACAAAATTTTCAATGTATTTATTCTGAAATTTTATGCCGCTTCTTGTTCTGAATAAAGAACCTGAAAAGCCCTTCTTCAAGGACATGGAAGTGTGGGAATATATCAATTACTTGTCTATGTCCAGGTCCCTGTCCTATTGGGAACCATAAGTGATGTCCAGTTAGACAATGAAGCCTATGTCTGGGGCCTGGAGACTGAGCTCCAAGAGCCTGCCTTATGAGATCAATTAAAAGGGCCTGGTCCCATAGCCCAGTGATTTTAGAATCTAAGCAGACCATTCTTGTATCTCCAAGATTTGGAGAAAGATTTTGTTACTTCTAATTACCTCATCATGATTTCCTACTTTGTCTCTTCTTACATCACTGTTTTATGATAAAATTTACTCAAAAGTTCTCTCTCTCTTCTCTTTCTCTCCTTTTTCTGTCCTAACAAAAAGAAAAAGAAAAATTAATAGGCATGACCTCCCACTTTCATAAAAAAACAACATATATTTATTTTTTTAAATTAAAAAATAAAGTTTATATTCATTATTATTTTGCATTAACTTTCAGGTATACTGCAGAGTAGTTGAAAAATCATATACTTTATAAAATAATATTCTCTGGCATTTCCAGTACCCAACTGGAAGCATATAGTTATTACATTATTAACTATATTCCCTATGCTGTACTTGATCCCTCCCCCTATGACTATTTTGTAACTACTAGTCTGTTCTTCTGAATTGCTGCTGCCTGGGATGTGAGTAAAATGCCTGGAGCACCAGCAGTCATCTTATACTTGTGTCATTGCAATAGTGTCCTACTGGTCTTCTGCTTTGCCTCCAGCATCACTATAGTCTACACTCAATACTGCAGCCAGGGAGGTTCCTTTAAAAGGCAGAGACAACATTTCAGTTCTTCAAGAAAATGCCTTAATACCTCCCTTGCTCTTTCAAAGTCCTTTCAAAAGTTAGGTTTACAGGTCTCCACAGTTTGGATTCCTTTCAAATTTGGGTCTCATCTCCTATCACTATATTGCTTTTCATTGTATTCATTCTCATCCAGTACATTGGCCTCTTTCTTTTTTCTCAAACAAGTTTTGCATGCTTCCCTGTGGATTTCTTCTTCCCTCTGTGTGAGACATCTTGAAGGCATCCATAATTTTACCTTCTTCATAGCCTTCAAGTTTTGCACAATGATCAATGACTTGAGACCTTGTCCTTGAGCAACCTATTTGAAATTGCTATGCCCATCATTTCATATCTTTCCTTTCTTGATTTATTTTTCTTCATAAAACTTTTCATCTTCTAAAAATGTAAAATGTGTTTATTTTTGTCTAACGGCTTCTCCCTGGCTAGAATATAGACTTTGTGTTGCTGAGGTTTGTTGTCTTCTTTTTTGACAATGCTGTATCCCCTGTGCAAAGAACACTGCTCAGCACCAGAGCTTCATGTCAAGATGCCCAGTGTAGTAGCACCTGCCCCCAAACTCAGAAGGGCCCTCAGACTTGGGGTTTAATACTCGTAGTTGCCATTTTGAAGTGTAGTTCTTGAATGCAATCTTAATAATATTTTCTCTAAATTTTAATCATAAGTGATGTCCAGTTAGACAATGAATTCCTATGTCTGGGGCCTGGAGACTGAGCTCCAAGGGCCTGACTCCTGCCACATCTCTACTTCTGGTAGCAGGTTCTCAGCTGCCTGCTTTTCTGACCCAGAGGATCCCAATTTTGCTTAATTGTCTGCTCCTTGCTATACTCTCAGCCACTGGCATCTTGGGTACATCATTGCCTTGGACTGGTATTATCAAAATGTATTTGGTGGATGATCTTAGTGGAATTGAGCTGCTTCTTCCATCCCATTAGGTAGCAAAGGTGACTAAATACTACACCCTCTGTTTTTAAACATCTCCATCTTGTAACCATTAACCTCTTCCCATCTTTATTTTGAATTGTCTTAAGATCTAGTCATTTACCCACTGGATTCTGCAGTGGCCTCACTGGTTTCTGATCAGTTCTCTTTTTTCCAATCATTCAAGGTCTTGGCTCTCTTTCTCTCAGGAACCTCTGTGGCTTCTCTCCCTTTCTTTCCCCTCTCTTCTCCTTTCCTTCTCCCTCCCCTTATATATTTGGTTTTTTTTTTAGCAATATGTGTAATATGGCACATTCCTTTTCCTTTATGGAAGCAATAATTTACAAGTTGAATTTTAAAGAAATGTACTTAAGAATTAAAAATAAACTGGGTAGCTTTCCTACTATAGGCTTTCAAAGATGTTTCATTTTTCAGGAAATATGTTTATACTTCTCAGAAAGTATTCTATTTAAATGTCTATTTATAAACTATAATGATACAAAAAATATTTCCATTTAGTTATTGCAGGAAATATAACTTAAAGTTGGTAAGTAGGTGTCAGAATTTCCATCCTAGTAATCAACATCCTACTAAGCCTAGTCAAGTTTCAGAACACAGGACCATTCTTCTCAGATGTCTCATTTTAATGGAAAAGTGCATGCTCACAAATTGTTCAGCTACTTTCCTCCTCCACTACTCAAAATAGCTGAATCCAAATATCCTGGAGGTAGGCCATTCTAAAATAAGCAAATAAATAGATTTTACTTTCAGGATTCAAATGTAAATGTTTGTTGTTTTATTTTGTTATTTCGGTTATGTTCTTTCATTTTGATCACTTTTATCTAGAGGATTTTTCTGCACAACATCGATTGTTGGTACTTCCATCTGACTGAATGCAAAGCGATCAAGTAAGGAGACTTAGTGAAATAGGAAAGCCTACTGAAGTAGGAAAATGAAGGGAATAAGTTATCAACATAAGTTACATTTTTATTTAAGGCTATTATAATCCAGATTTCAGTATTTTGATGTATGGAATGGCTACCAGGAAATAAATTTAATCATTAAAAGTAAAATTACAAAAAACTTATAAAAAATAAAATGGGAGGTGTTTTTTTTTTTTTCAAGTGCTCCTAGGAATTGTTAAAAATGAATATTTATATGTTAACATACAGTTCAACATCAAAATGTATTTACCATTTTTGTAGAGTTCTCCAGGGATAGTGCAGAATTTATAAACTTTGAAGGTATACCAAGAAAATTACAAACAGAAAAACCAGAGTATGGGCAACTGAAATATGTAAGTAGAACTACTAAAAAGTGCCACGCGGGATAATGGAACAATTATAATTAATAGGTATGTAGTGCTCACTATGTGTGAGGCTTTGTACGAGCACTGAATGTAAGAAGGTGAGTGAGAAACAATAAGAGTTTGGACTCTGGAGTAAGTGAAAGGTTAGAATGAGAAGAAATCAACATGGAAAACTATAATTGGGATCATCTCTCACACATGTTCTGAGATAAATGAGGATAAGTGGAGAATGTAATTGATATCATTTCACATATTGGGCTTAAAAACCACACCATAATAATAGCTAATGTTTATTGATTGTTCAGGGGATACCAGGAGCTGAGTTAAGAGCATGCAATGAATTATTTCCTTTAATTTACAGAAAGAAAGGCTATCCTTATATGTATTTCCTTTCTAGATTTTTGCCCTGAGGCTCAGAGAGTTTAACTCTAAATCCATGCAGGTTTGCCAGGCTAATCCCAGAGGCTGTGCCCTTAATAACTACACTACAATCTAAGAGTTAAGTGTGAGAAAAATAGGAGACTCAAACCTGTAGTGACATTATCAGGTTCATAAAACATATCAGAAAGAAATGCTATTAAAAGTTACATCTACATGATTTCAAATTACCTGTTTTTTCTAATGAAACAAAGGTGCTCCTGGGAATTTAAAAATGGAAGTTTGGAGCGCTGAGCAAAAGCTAGAACTGAGTGGGAATCAAGTTGACTGGGTAGCAGGGAGAAAAATCAGTGAGAAGGTGTCTAATTTGTAGTTATGCAAACTGTGTATTTTTATATTCCTGTTTGATGCCTTTTCTACACTTCAATTTGCATGATTTTTAAAAGAATTAATTTAATGAAAAAGCATATTTAACCTTTCAAAAGAATAAAACAATATTTATTTTTAGTTTTCCATCCAAATATCACAGACTCTACTGTGGCTAGAATATAAATGGACTCTGAGTAAATAACACTGTAAATCTTTAAAAAAATATGAGTTCTTTAGACCTTTAAGGCAAATTGTGTGGTTTCCAGAACTGATGATGTACAGTTCCATTGCTCTTGGAGAGAAGTAATTCATTGTCCTCCAAGGTGAACTTACACTTGATACATTAATATTTCTAATGCTGCTCTGACACATTCACTGGAGACACTTCTTGGAGTGGAGGCTATCCAAATTAGATAATGTGTGTTTGGGGGGCTGGAGGACTGTTCTATTTAATTAAATTTGGTAGCCATTTTAGATTAAGATGTGTTTTGAGATATGATGCTCAATATTTTAATTATTTATTCTGTTAATGATGACAATGCTAACACTACTATTATTTCTCTTTCAATTTTGTTTTGAAAGGCATCTGAATGAAAAATTAAAGTGTAAACATGCTCTCTTCTATTTCTTCTAATGTTTAATGGTAATACTTAATTTTTCAAACAAGTATATTATAGTCAAAGTAATTATTGTATTACAAATATATGCAATATAATAATGATACTTAGTGATTGCCTGTCATTTGCTCTGTTTAAAATTTTTGCATGCATTATCTCATTTAAGCATTTCTTATATGTTACTATTGTTAACCCAATAGCTTCTTGTATGCAACCTGAATGAAGATTGAATCCACATCCTTGGCATATCAGGACGATGCTCTAGGCCAGTGGTCTGCAAACTGTGGCTCCTGAGTCGCCGTTTGCTGCTCTGTTGACTAATGAGTTTGCCGACCACTGATCTAGGCAATTGAGTACCCAGTCACAGCCTGTTTACTCTATTTCACAAGTAATAGTTTGTGGCCTAGAGAGTTTAATAATTACCCAATCACAGAGAAGATTTGAATTGGAATTATATATGTAGACTCCATGTTTACTCCCATCATTTTTATTCCTGAGTTCTTTACTGTGATAAATTTCTTATCCAGATTATGTTCTTTTTTATGAAACTATATTTACTTAAATAATTCAGGATGTCAACAGAACAACTACATTTATTTTTACAATCACAGAATGGTATTGAGATAACAGAACAGTAATAATTATATATGTTTCTTCAAACACAACTAAAAATGAAAAAAAAATAAAGCTCCACATATAATTAATTTGAGTTATTCACTGTTCACCAACAGGAAACTTTTAAATATCCACAGTATTTTATACCCTCATACTCTACCTTGTGATATACTCAGTATATCACAAGGCCAGATATGCTGAGTATATCACAAGGCCAGATCTGTTCAAAGACATATTCCATAACATGTTAACTATGAATATCTTATACAGTCTTGCATTTGAATTTTTCCTTTTAGAAGGAAGTGGAATTATTTATGGACAGGAGATATTATTCATTGGAACCAACTGAGTTTGCATCATAATTTTGATTTTCTTTCTTCTACTATTTTCCTCATCCATCATATCTTCCCCCCATTTTTTTTTTTTACCTGTACTTCTCAGCCTTGGCAATTCTGTTTACTCCCACAGAAGATTTTCCTCTAGTCTGTTATGCAGACAAATCTTTTTCATATTTTTCTTTTGTTTTAGTAGTCCCCTTTCACAACAAGTCTGCTAGTTATCTAAATCAGTATTTTCATGTTTATCAATTTTTTGTCTTTTTGTTTTGTTTTAAATATAGCCATTGGCTAGTCTCAAATGCTTTTCTTTGACTTGAAAAGAAGAAAATGGTTAGATAATGTTTATTGGTTCACTTTTCTTTACTTATAAACATTTTTATTATATTTTATTGATGTAAGAGGTGAAGGGAGAGGAAGAGAGAGAGATACAAATATCAATAACGAGAGACAATCATTGGTAAGCTACCTCCTGCATGACCCACTCTGGGGATTGAGCCCACAACCCGGACATGTGCCCTGATAGACCACACTAGCCTGGCTTCACTTCTATTTTTGATAGTCCCTAGGCACTTTGATGTATTCATTTTATTTTTATTTAGTAGTCCTGGCCTTCCAGAATACATATTATATGACACTAGTGGCCTAGTGCACAAAATTTGTGCAAGGAGGGGAAGGGGTGTCCCTCAGCCCAGCCTGCACCTTCTCCAATCTGGGATCCTTCTCACAATCCAGAATCACTGGCTTCTAAGTGCTCATCTGCCTGCCTGATGCCCCTAACTGCCTATCTGCTCACCTCTCCTGGCCTAAATCCCCTAACTGCCTATGTTTTCTCCCTTCCTCTGAGTGCTGAGAGCTCTCTTCTGAGACCCTGCCCCCATCCTGATGACCTCCTCCAGGCCAGGCAGTGCTGCGGGCCTGCGTATGCCTCCACCAGGGGTCACCCCCTGTGGCAGCCTCATGTCTCAGTGGTACAAGTCCCCCTTCTGTCCCTGCCTACCAGCTCCTGTGCACACACAGCCTGGTTGTGACTGTGACACAATTAGGACCAATTAGCATATTACTTTTTTTTATTATAAAGACTAGAGTCCTGGTGCACAAAATTTGTGCATGAGGAAAGGGTGGGTCCCTCAGCCCAACCTGCACTCTCTGCAATCTGGAAGCCCTCAGGGGATGCCCTACTGACAGTTTAGCCTCACTTACCATGGTCTTCTCCTATCTGCAGGGCCTGCCTGCCTGCTCTCTGCAGGGTCCGCTTGCTGCCCCTAGGACTGGGGAACTCCAGCAGAGCTGAGGGGACTGGGTGCCACCATCTTGTGGCTATGGGTGCTACCATCTTTGTAACAGAGTGACAGTCAATTTACATATTCCCTTTTTATTAGGATTTGTCTCTTGGTTACTTAGTATCTTTTCTGGTTACTATTTATCTATCATCTATCTATCTATCTATCTATCTATCTATCTATCTATCTATCTGTCTATCTATCTAATCCATCTATCTTTTTTTCCCCAATGACTGCCCAACTGTCACATCTCCTAGCACTGTCTGCATAGAACTCAATTTATTATCTAGAATATATTTTGAATAAGTGTTTTAGGAGAAAAATTATAGCTGCCATTATTTTGTGTCCTTACATGATCATTTTTAGTTGTTTTGATAAGTAAAAGACAAATTAGATAATTAAAGAAATTACAGTCCCATCTCCTTTACTATAAAATTTATAATTATTGTTTATTATCTGCTGGGATTTAACATTATAAATAATAATTCTGTAAATGATTTAACCTAATTCTAATCTTCTTTATAGATAACATTAATGATGATGATGATGATAATGATGATGACAGTGTTTATAGGAGTCTTTACTTTTGAAATAAGTAAACAAATTTTAAGAAAACAAAAACCAAAATGAGAAAAAAATGTTTACAAAATTTTAATCCACCTTCCATAGAAACTGCAAGTTTCTGTGATAGCCAGATTACTATAGCTCCCACCGTGCTGCCTGTTGACTCTCTCCTTACATTTCTTACCCAAGTTTCAAACATTCAGTGTCTAAATGTTATAACTGATCTCTTTACATAAACTTAATTATTTTTCCTTTGTTTAAAATATCTCAAGATTTACTTTATTATTTTTCTTACATTTTCTATCATATCCCTCTCCTTTAATGTTTTTGATATTAATTACTTTATTATTTTGGTTTTTTTATCTCATTTCTTTGTAAAGAGATAGAGGGAGGTTGGTATAGATATAATTATAGGTACAGGTGGATTTGCTTAAGAATACAGATATGGACAAAGATTTTTCACTCTCCCTTTATCTCAAGTGGAGATGCTTTTCCAAAATTCATAATGATAGAAAGGAAAATATAAAGGTTGATAGTTCTTTCCTATAATAAATATTTTTCAGTAGTATATTTCTACTCTTCCTCTTGTCTAAGTTAAATTTATCACTTTTATAGTTTCATTCTGTATATGACTCTTTTTCACATATTCTTATGTTGGGGTTTTCTGCTAACACAATCTTGTTTGGGAAGTTGATTTTTGTCAGGTGTATTCTCCAAAATGTTTTGCAAGATTTTCTTAAGATAAATGTCTCTTAGAGCAATATTAGATTCCCTTCTAAGGCCTTAATTTGAAAAAATGATGAGTTAACTCAAGAAATTCCTTTCAGACACTTACTATTTGCATTACATATAGCACACATGCTCCAAAAATATTTAATTATACAATTAAGAAAACTAATTTGAACACCTCAGAAAAAATGCTGGTGAAAATTGCCTTCCATTTTTGACAGCATATGAAATGCATGCTCATATTTGCAAGTGATTAGAAATATCCTAGCTATAATCTTCTGGAGAAAAAAAGAAAGAACTCAAGGATCTACTCCAGAGAAAGATACGTGATTGAAAACTAAGGAATAAAAAATGTACAGTCTACTATGTTTACTTGGGAATAGAATATCAGGAATATTTCTGAATAATAAAGTAAGGCTTTCACAACTTAATTCCATTCTGCTTCTTGTAAAAAAAAAGAAATCTGATCAGATGAATATTATATAATTGAACACATATGAATGGTTTAAGTGGGAAATGGAAAACATTGGTGTATAATTGGAATTTTCAAATAAATGTGTGGTTGACATTGGCTTGGAAAAGGAGAATGAATGAAAACAACTCAGGACTGAGCCTTAAGAAACCTAACATTAAATGTGGAGGGTCAGGTAGATGAGTCAGCAAAGTCACCTGAGCAAAGTGGTCAAAAAGAAAATGATGGGAGCACATGTTTCTACAGAGGCCAAGGCAGAGTTGTGCTCCAGGAACCTGGACAGCCTTTCGGAGGCCATTGATAATGAAGACAGGGGGAATTAATGTAAGATTACTCAGAGAAATGCCCATTATCTCTGTCCACATAAAATTTTCTGGTGACTTTCCTGAACATAGTTTTGGTGATCTGTTGGGGAGTTAAAAATAAATCACAAAGGTTGAGGAAGAATAGGGGAAGAGGGAATAGTATAAGATTTTAGAAACTTGGTTATAAAAGGGAAAAGCCAGATAAGCAAGTAATTAGAGGAAAGGAGGGCCTAAAAAGAGGACTTATATTTTAGAGAGGAAAGAGAGTTGCAAATGCTTAACTATGTGTAATAGCAGAAACAAAATATAGAGGTAAAAAATTTTAGAGTGTTAGTGAGTTGTTATAATTGAGATTTACATTACATAAGGAGAAACTATATAAGAAGAATGAATACTGTTATTAATAACACTAGAGGCCTAGTGCACAGATTTGTGCATATTAAAAAAAATTAATTAGAAGTTGGCCAGTGGTGTGGGACTGGGTGAGATAGGCCAGGTACACCCTGAGACCAACCTCCTCTGATCTCTCCTCAGCCAGCCATACCTGGGGCGGTGCAGGGGTTCAAAGGGCATCTGTGTAGTTAGTAGGGTCCCTTCAGCAGTGGGGTCCCTCGACCTGGCCTGTGGGGATTGAACTCCCTTCTCTCGGGTTTCAGGGTGCATTGAACCATTACTGCCAACTCACCACAGCCTGGGAGCTCCTGCATTAACCATCTGCTCCCTAGAGGTCAGTATGCTTCATACCTAATAGTCAGTTGGATGGTGGAATGTTCTAGTCTCTTTATATATATAGATATTTAGCCTGGCTAGGGTGGCTCAAAGGTTAAACATCAACCCATGAACTAAGAGGTCACTGGTTCTATTCCCAGTTAGGGCATGCCTGGGTTGCAGGCTCAATCCCCAGTAGGGGGTGTGCAGGAGGCAGCTGATTCATGTTTCTGTCTCATCAGTGTTTCTATCTCTATCCCTCATTCTTCCTCTCTCTCTAAAAAACAATAAATAAAAACATTTTTTAAAAAGTCAATAGATTTTAAAAAACATATTAATATAAAATATAAAGGGTTGATATATGAAAATGTATATTATATTAATGATACTTGTTTTTACTGATATTTCCACATTTTCTTCTTTGTGCCTTTATGCTTTTATAATTCCAAAATATATAAATATATAAATATATATATGTGTGTGTGTGTGTGTGTGTGTGTGTGTGTGTGTATATACATATATATATATATATGTGTGTGTGTGTGTGTGTGTGTACACACACATATATATATATATTTAAAAATATGTCAAATATAGTTGGGAAGTAGAACTGTTGATAGTTTTGTTTTTTCTTTTTAGATATTTTCTACAATATATGTATATATGCTGCTTTTATACTAAAACATATATTACTTTTAAAAGGACTGGCTGACTTTAATAGGAATTGCAGCTTTTCAAATTGTATTTTATTGCTTTATGTTCCTTTACATTATGTGGTTTGTGAAACAATTGTTTAGAGATTTCCTGTGGCTTGTTTAGTATTAGAAATTCATGGATACATTTATGAGGTCTCAATACAAGAAGCAAACAGTCATTATGTGGTATTTAATTAGTAGTTTCTAAGATTCTCTCAACTACAAAATACCTGTAAAATACAGAAGAGGGGGATATGTTTTAAAGTAGTTTCAGAATCTGTAAGTTCCTAATCCTGATGATGTGAAGTAAGTAAAAAAGCTGCTGGTCTGCCCATGATTTCCTTCTGACAAAGGGCCTGAGGACTGAAGGTGAGGAAGTGTGCACTTTCCCACTTGCCTCCTTGAATCCAACAGCCAGCTTCCATATTCTCCATCACAATGCAGTAACTCTACTACTTATTTATTCTTTTAAAAATTAGATTAGGCATACAAAAGTATGGATGACCATCCATTTCTATAGGAATCTGAAAACAGATTTCAGATTACCTGTGCTATGGCAGAATTTGCTGTTCTATTCACAAAACATGACGTCTTGCATCTTCTTTGCTTTGTTCCTAATTTTATTGGCAAAGTCACATCACAGTTCTACTGTAATCTAAATGAAAGCAGTTAAGGAGTAGTAAACATCTGTGATATTATTTACATGTAAAGTCAGAAAAATTCTCTGTTATTATCAAGATCGATACTAGATGTATCTTTTTATAAAAGAGAATTCAGTAGTAAATATAATCCTTTAGGTGTAAAACATGCTTCAATTTGGATAAATCGATAAATTTAATCATGGGGGGATGGGAATCAAGCCTCTGATTCAAGGACAGAGGTCATTTTATTGTAAAGTGTTGCATAGATGTAGCCACAACCAAAATATTTTGTTCTTATATTTAGGAGCTGTATTCTACAGGTCACCATACATACTGAATTTGTGAATACTGAGCTATTGTTCCAAGCAGAAATATAAGCACAGCCTTATAAGTTTTTGCAAACCTCTTGTCATAGCAATTTTTCAACTGAATCACCAGTTGTGTTGTACATAACTCTCTTCCTGTATAATACTTCACAGGTATTAATAATTTTCTTCAGTCTCTTCATATGCAGAACCTACTTCCCCTGCAAGTTGAACATTTTTTTCTCTCTTTGTTTTTATTTTTCTTGATTGTTGAATATTGTTCATGCCATATCACCTTTCAAAACTTATGAACCAGCTAGCCCATTTAGGGAAGGACTTAACATTTTCCTAAACCTAAGTAATGTGATAAGAGTTCCTTTGTTAACAGTGTTGTCTAAGTATGCTTCCTTAAAAAAATAAAAATACGTGATTGTCTCATGATTACACACATTTAGACACTTTCTATAGCTTAATCATACTTTGTAGATGTTTCTTTAGCACGTTTCAGAGCCACATCACATACAGATTGGTGAATTTCTTCTTTATTTTTCCTAATGTTACTTATTGTTTTTTTAAAACAATTATTCTATTTTGTTATTTTTTCACACATAATCTCTACACTGTATTATGTGTTCACCACCTCGAGTGAAGTGTCTTTCCATTGCTATTTATCCCTTCTATGTCCTCTCCCCAATCTTCTTTTCTAAGAAGTCCCCAAATTGTTGTCCATGTCTTTGAGTTCTTTCTTTTTTTTTCTATTTTGCTCAATCCTCTCACCCCCAGCCTCCCTCCCTGAACAGCTGTCTGCCATCTCTCTATGAATCTGTTTCTGTTTTGCTTGTTAGTTCATTTTGTTCATTAGATTCTATTAATGGGTAAAATCATATAGTATTTGTCTTTCTTTGACTGGCTTATTTCACTTAGTATAATGCTCTCCAGGTCCATCCATGGTGTTACAGAGGGTAAGATTTTCATCTTGTTGATTCACTAGCATTAAACTCATAGCCAACAGCATTATAACTTGCTGGGGCTAACCAGTAAACCCTGAGCTATGGATGAATGGATTACTTGGACACTACTGTTTGCTGTGTCCCTTAGAGGCCTAAGGGACTGCCTGGCTAAAAGAGCCGGACAGCCTTAATCACCTGCCTCATTAAATTTTTATTGTAAATTTATTTAAAAGTTTGAGATAAATTTTATCTCTTAGATATAATTAGTAGGAAAAGTAATCTTGGGGGGATACATGTGTCTGCAGTGTCTTTTATCCAAAAACTCCTAAATATTAGGCATAAGGAAGGTTGCACATTCACAGACTTGTTTGGAAGGTCAAGGAATAACTAGGGGCACTGCCTTAGACATTCCTATAAGTTGAAATCCCAATAAACAGGAAAGGCTACCTTCAACACATTTCCCTTATCTCAGAATGTCCTTCATACAAACTTTCCAACCAAATCTCACGTGCTTTCCAACAACTCATATCCGAACAAAGCTTATTTAACTCATCTTTTCCCATAAGGCTCATCAAAATGTTCATGTGCTTAGTAACACTAGATAGCACCTCAGCCCCATTTTGGGGGGCCCTTGTAAAATGTGGAATAAAAAAGGAAAGGAAAAAGGAAAAAAGAAGACATTAAATAGACCCCCAAAAAACACTTGTTCCGATGTAAGCACTAAGACCAGAAGACAGAAAGTGATGTCTTGTCAATTTAGTTAGGGCATCTAAAATTTTTTCACTCAGCACATACCCAACAAATGACTGTGATAACACTTTAAGTATTGATTTTGAGGTTACAGTACAGTCCCATATTTTAGTGATTAGGGGACTTCACAATTATGGAATCTGAAGATAATAAGGATTGACTGTATTAATGATAAAGATCCAATTGAAGAGATACTTTCATGGAACATGCTTAACTGGTTTTGCTAGCAGTCTTCTTTCCTAGTGGAGGTTGGAATTTCATTCTTTGACTTTGTTATTACTACACTAGAGGCCCGGTGCCTCATTTAACTTTCTACTTCTTAGATTTTGACTACGTTAGATGCCTTTTATAAATGGGATCAGGTAGTCTTGTCCTTCTGCAACGGACTTATTTCATTTAGCACAATGTACTCTAGGTTTAACCATATTTTTGCAAATGGTAGGATTTCCTTCTTTTTAAGAAACAATGTTTTACATTTTTTTTACTCATTTGTCAATGGAAATTTGGGTTGTTTCTATATCTTGACTTTGTGACTATGTTGCGGCTAACATGGGAGTACAGATATCTTTTTAGGATCCTGATTTCAATTTTTTTGGACGTATGCTCAGAAGTGGAATTGCTAAATCATATGATAATTCTATTTTTAATTCTTTGATAAACCTACATAGATTAACTACACCATTTTACATTCCCATCAACAGAATACCAGGGTTCCAATTTCTCCACATTCTTGCAACACATTATCTTTTTATTTAATTTTTTTCTGATAATGCCCATCCTAACAAGTGTGAGGTGTTATTGTAGTGGATTTGATTTGCATTCCCCTGATAATTAGTGACCCTGAGCATCTTTTCATATTAAGCAAATGATTTGTTTGTTGGTTTGTTTTGCTATTGAGTTGGAGTTTCTTAAGTATTTTAGATATTATCTCCTTATCAGAAATGGTTTGCAAATATTTTCTTTCTTTCTCCATTGCTTCCCTTTTTACTATTGATGACTGAATTTGCTGTGCAAAATTTCTTAATGTTTTTTATTCTTTTTTTATTGTTTAAAATATTATTTATGTCTCCTTTTCCTCCAATTAACCCCTCTGGCCACTCCCATCCCTGAGGGCAAGCCCCCATGACCCCAGTGTTTGTTTCCATTGGTTATGGTTTTATGCATGCATACAAGTCCTTTGGTTGATTTCTAACACCCCCACTGTCCTCCCCTTGTCTCAATCTATTATTGTTCATCAGTTTATGTTGATCATTATATATGAGTGAGATCATATGACATTTATCTTTCTCTAACTGGCTTATTTCACTTAACATAATGCTCTCCAGTTCCATCCATACTGTTGAAAATGGTAAAAGTCCTTTCTTTTTTATAACAGCATAGTATTCCATTATGTAGATGCTCATTGTTTTTTAATCCACTCATCTGCTGATAGGCACTTAGGCTATTTCCAAATCTTAGCTATTGTAAATTGTGCTGCTATGAACATAGGGGTGCATATATCCTTTCTGATTGATGTTTATGGTTTCTTGGGATATAGTCCTAGAAGTGGGATTAGTGTGTCAAATGGGATTTCCATTTTTAACTTGTTGAGAAAACTTCATACTGTTCTCCATAGTGACTGCACCAGTCTGCATTTTCACCAGCAGTGTACGAGGGTTCTGTTTTCTCCACATCCTTGACATCACTTGTCATTTGTTAATTTGTTGATGATAACCATTCTGACAGGTGTGAGATGGTTGTTTTGATTTGCATTTCTCAGATGATTATGGACTTTGAGCTTGTTTGTTTTGCTTTTGTTGTCTGTGCTTTTGGTATCATTCAAAAATTGCTAAACCAGTGTCAAGAAGCTTTTTTAATAAAGATCAGAGAAGAGATAAATGACATAGAGACCAAAGAAACAACACAAAAGATCAACAAAACCAAGAGCTGGTTCTTTGAGATGATAAACAAGATTGATGAACCTCTAGCTAGGCTCACCAAGAAGCAAAGAGAGAGGATCCAAGTAAACAAAATCAGAAATGAAAGAGGTGAAATAACAGCAGACCCCACCAAATTACAAAGGATTATTAAAAAAAATACTATGAATAACTCTATTCCAACAAACTGGATAACCTGGAGGAAATGGACATATTCCTAGAAAAATATAACCTTCCAAAACTCAATCAGGAAGAATCTAAACATCTTAATAGGCCAATAACTATGGAAGAAATTGAAGCAATCATCAAAAAGCTTCCAGCAAACAAAAGCCTGAGGCCAGATGGCTTCACGTGAGAGTTTTACCAAACATTCAAGGAAGAACTTAAACTTTCCTCCTCAGGTTATTCAAAAAAAATTCAAGAAGAAGGGACACTTTCAAGATCCCTCTATGAAGCCAGCATAACCCAAATACCAAAACCAGATAAAGACAACACAATGAAAGAGAATTACAGGCCAATATCCCTCATGAACATAGATGCCAAAATCCTCAACAAAATTCTAGCAAATTGGATCCAGCAGTACATCAGAAAGATCATACACCATGACCAAGTAGGATTTATCTCAGGGATACAAGGATAGTACAATATCTGCAAGTCAATAAAAGTGATATATCACATAAACAAATTGAGAGGTAAAAATCACAGTCATATCGATTGATGCAGAAAAAGCATTTGACAAAATCCAACACCCTTTCTTGATAAAAATTCTCAGCAAGGTGGGAATAGATGGATCATAACTCAACTTAATAAATGCCATTTATGACAAACTCACAGCCAACATCATACTCAATGGACAAAAACTAAAACATTTCCCCTAAGAATAGGAATAAGACAGGGATACCCACTCTCACCACTCCTGTTCAAACATAGTATTAGAAGTACTAGCCATTGTAATTAGACAAGAAGAAGAAATAAAAGGCATTCAAATTGGAAAAGAAGAAATAAAACTGTCCTTATTTACAGATGACATGATATTGTACATAAAAAACCCAAAAGACTCCATCAAAAAACTATTAGACTTAATAAATGAATTTGGCAATGTAGCAGAATAAAAAATTAATGCCAAGAAATCTATGGCATTTCTATACACTGATAGTGAACTTACAGAAAGAGAGACTAAAAAAGCAATCCCATTTACCATTGCATCAAAAAAAAAATTAAGATATCTAGGAATAATCTTAACTAAGGAGGTAAAAGACCTATATGCAGAAAAGTACATGACACTGAAAAATGAGAGAAGAAGACATAAACAGATGGAAGAACATACCATGTTCATGGATTGGTAGAATCAACATCATTAAAATGTCCATAGTGTCCATAACAAGCTATAGATTCAATGTAATCCCCATTAAAATACCAACAACATATTTCACAGACCTAGAAAGAACTCTCCAAAAATTCAGCTGGAATAAAAAAAGACCCCAAATAGCCACAGCAATCCTAGAAAGAAGAACCAAGTAGGTGGAATCTCAATACCAGATTTCAAGATGTGTTACAAGCCACTGTTCTCAAAACAGCCTGGTACTGTCATAAGAACAGACATATAGACCAATGGAATAGAATAGAGAACCCAGATATTGACCCAAACTACTGTGTTCAATTAATATTTGACAAAGGAGGCATGAACATATGATGGAGTCAAGACAGTCTCTTCAATAAATGGTGTTGGGAAAATTAGACAGATACATGCAAACAAATGAAACTAGACCACTAACTTACACCGTACACAAAAATAAACTCAAAATGGATGAAGAACTTAAACATAAGACTAGAAACTATAAAAGTACTAGAAAAATCCACAGCCAAAGAAACCTCAGACATATGTTGAAGCAATTTCTTCATCGATATTGCTTCTAGGGCAATGGAAAATAAACAAATGGGACTGCATTAAAACAAAAACTTTTCACAGCAAAAGAAACCATCAACAAAACAAGAAGAACCTATTTGCAAATGTTATCACTGATAAAGGTTTAATGTCCAATAGCTGTAGGCAACATATACAACTTAATAAAAGGAAGATAAATGATCCAATAAACAAATGGGCAATGGACCTAAAGAGAAACTTTTCGAAAGAAGTCAGAAGAAAGGCTAAGAGATATGAAAACCTTCTCAAAGTCACTAATTATCTGAGAGATGCAAATCAAAATGGCATTGTGGTACTATCTCACACCTGTCAGAATGGCAATTATCAGCAAACCAACAAACCACAAGTGTTGGCGAGGATGCGGAGAAAAGGAATCCTCGTGCACTGATGGTGGGAATGCAGACTGGTGCAACCACTGTGGAGAATAGTATGGGTTTTCTTCAAAAAACTAAAAATGGAACTCCCATTTGACCCATAATTCCACTTCTAGAAATATATCCCATGAAACTATAAACACCTATCAGAAAGGATTTATGCATCCCTATGTTCATAGCAGCACAACTCACCATAGCTAAGATTTGGAAACAGCCCAAATGTCCATCAGCAGATGAGTGCATTGGAAAACTATGGTACATCTACACAATGGATACTACGCTGCTATAAAAAAGAAGGAATTCTTACCATTTTCAGCAGCATGGATGGACCTGGAGAGAATTATGTCAAGTGAAATAAGCCAGTCAATGAAAGAAAAATAACATATGAATCTCACTCATTTATGGAAAATAAAGAACATTTTAATCTGGTGAACAAAAAGATAGATACAGAGGCAGTAAAGCATTGGACAGACTGTCAAATTACAGTGAGAAGGCTGGGGAGTGTTGGGGAGATGGGAAATAGATCAACCAAAGGACTTGTATGCATGTATATAAGCACAGCCAATGGACAGAAGACACTGGGGAGGGGGTGGGATGAGGACATGTGACAGGAGGTATGGGAGGCTGTGGGAAGGTCAATGGGGGAAAAAAGAAGATATATGTACTACCATATGCATTACTTTAAACAAGATAAAAAAAGAAAAAAAATCTGAGTGGTTCGCTTTGTGTAGCCAATTATAATTGTTCTGGAACATGACACATGATCTAGTTAAAGGGAAGAGTAAGTATAATAGAGATTCCTATTCAAAAGCGGGACAGAAAATCTATTGAAAATGCAATAATCTCCACAGTAAACTTTTTCTTATCTTTCCTTCAGTGAAATTTGAAAGAGCAAACAAAATGAAATCTTATTATTAAGTTATTGACTGGTTCATAGGAGAAATATATTAGGTCCAAATAAACATTTCCTACCAACAGAGTTCATGGTAATTTTTAGAAATATGCACATCCTTGGTAAACACCATGAATTTTCTTTATGGGTAGATTCTTAGTAAAATGTTTATTAGGTTCCCTAGTTTTATCACAAGCACATGTGTGCACTTTAATGAACAACTGGGTTACTTAAAGGTTAAGAAACCAAAGCACACACACAAAAAAATTGCTTGGGTGATTTGTTAATACAAAGGCCACAACAAGGGTGAGAACTTTTTGACCTCAGGGATTTTACACTATACCAGAGGGTCTCTCTAGTCAATCTCAAGACTAGATGCTCATCACAGGGGTGACTTCTTTGCCTTCTGGTACTGCCAGATTAATCATATTTTTGAGATATTTTTTCAGATTTTCCTAGAAGCTTTCATCAAAATTCTACTCAAGTTGTTCCTGACAAATCTGAATATTGGGCATGTGTTCTAGTATTAAGGTTTTTTTTTAATTTTTTTTCCGTGATTAATATGAATTATTCTTTTCACCTATAAAAATTTTATAAATTGTTACTAAAATCTTCAAAGTGATATTCCAGTTAATGATGTATTTGATCTCTTATCATCTCCTGATTTCCTAAAACTTAAAGTAGTTCAATAATGTAGGCACAGTGATCAACAGATCACAGTAGTAGAATGTATCGTTTGTTTTATTTGTTTATACAGAAACCGATCAACATTCTTCACTCTTCATGTATTTCAACAAAATTCACATGACTATCTCTTCTACATATGTCCTGTTATCTTGTGCTCTTTATAAACAACCAACAAAATACAATGATATCTATCATCTATACAATTGTTAAAGAATTAAGAATCTTTCAAATTGCTTACATGGGCTCATTTTTTAATTCAATCTGGAAATTGCAAGTTTCTTATCAATAGGTGTCATCATTTGACTAACATTGGGAAAAGCTTTATTTATGTGATACTTGTTAGTAGAAATTATTTTAAGTGTGTTAATATAGTCCAAAGAAAGACTAGATTCAAAGAAGTTAAATTTCTCTTGCATATGATATCCTTTGTCCCTGTCAAATAAGCAGGTATAGCCAACTAAATAAATATTACATAGCTAACATTGTTAATAAAACTATATGAAAAGCGGTCTCCATGATCCACAAAGTGAACAGACAAGTAACTGGACAAACAGTGGGTCTGTGCTACCTGTCACTAATAGAGCCAATGAAGCAGAGACTGAGTTGAATCATCTATGAGCATTTATTCCAGTACTGCCTGCAGTGTGGGAGAGTAGCACGTCAGCCACAGGAATCTGCTCTGCACCCAACCATAAGCCAGCTGCTTAAATAATAAAAGCACAAAGGAAAAGTAAGCAAAAGGGCAGTTGATAGAAATGCAAAAAGACTAGGGGTCTTAAAAGGGCTGAGTGATATGCAAGGGTTGGGATTACAGAGGAAATAGCCAAAGGGAGTGCCAGGTGGGCAGTTCACAGGTGAGCAGGCTGGAGGTCTGCAAAACCCTGCAGGTGTGCAAAAAGGGCTGGGAACCTTCAAAGGGCTGGCAATTCTGGTTTCTGTAACAAATCTTTGTTAATCTTTCCATGATAACAGGCAGCTCCAAATGGGGAGGAAGAGTTACATCTCCAGGTGAGCTCCAACCAGGATAAAATGTGCCTTCTTTAATCAGAATAAAACAATCATGGTACACAGAACATGATTCATATTTCTCAGAATAATAGCTGGTTCCCCAAATTCTATTGTTGCCCCCTTTCAAAACCACGTGGCTACACCCCACAAATAAATAACCCAGTTTACTGGCAGTGCATGGGTAGTGGAGGGAGGAGAAGGAGACTCAATAATCCAAAGAGCACAGGAACGCGGAGTTGCCAGTGGATATTCACTTGCAAATTGAAAGGCCCTCTTATCAGCAAGTAATTTAGGTAATATAACCAGTAAAGTAGGAAGAAGAAGCTTCCACAAATGTCAGTTTTTATTTTAACAGTGTTATTAAAATGTGATTTGCATCCCATAAAATTTTACCTTCTTAAGTATAAATTAAAAATTCAGTAAATTTATAGGGTTATGGAACCATCATAACAAATGGATTTTAGAATGTGTTCAGCACTTCAAAAATATTCCTGTATACTTTTTAGATAACCCACATTCCCATCCCTAACTCAAGGCAATCACTAACCTACTTTCTATAATTTTTATAGACTATTCATATAAATGGAATCATAAAAATTCTGTGGGAATTTTTTTGAGCTTGAAATATTTTTCATAGTATAATTTTGGGAGTGTTAATGTAAAAACATTCAAACCTGTAAAGAATTTTTGTGAGTTTACTTGAGTCAATTTCCAGGAAGCAGTGTTAGGGTCGAAAAGCTCGCCGCTCAAAGGAAGACTCCAAGAGACGTTCTCATGCAAACAGCAAGGGGTTTATTGCAGACCAAGCATGCTGGGGCTCACAACATACTCTGAAAGCAGAGCAGAGGCTGAGAGCCCCGAGTTGATACAAAGCTGAGCTTATATACTATGTAACAAGTAACAGGGTTATACAGAGGTCAACACAGGGCTTTACTACATACATTTCACAATTTACAGACTCTGCATATTTCTGGTTACCATGGGGTTGTGACAACAGGATGCGGCTGATGGTTATCTCTGGGTTAGTTTCTGGAGACATCTGGACCATGTCTCTAGTCATAATTTTACTATAGGCTATCTGCTGACGGTTATTCTGGAGATGTCTGGGCCATGTCTCTTTCCGCAATTTGGCTACAGGCTATCTCTCTACACAAGATTATCAACCTACACCTGGGTTACAGCATCCTGGGAGTTTCCACCCTGTTCTCAACCCTGAGACTGCAATAATAGGATGTAACTGAGGGATATAATTTTAAGCCGAGCTGTGTTAACTCTTTCCCAGCCCAATCCTGATTTTTGCAACCTTACAGCAGAATCTCAATAGATTGGGATAATGCTCCAGAGAATGGCAGTTCACCTTTTTTTATAGATTACAATCAAAGAAGGAGACATAAATGGGTTACATGAAATCCATCAGTGATAGATTAGGAAAGCAGGAGAAAGCAAAGCAGGGAAACCCAGGGATTGGATAAAAAAAGGAAATGTTGGACACATGTTTCTTTTACTTATGTGGTAGGTGGGTGCAGGATAGTTAACAGTCAACAATTAACATGATAACAATCGCAATGAAGGAATTTATTGTCTCTGTCCTGGTACCCAGACACATTTGGTACCCTGAGGGGTCTGGATAAAGGGAAGTTACAGTTACCCTGGCATTTCACATGGATGTTATCTTAGATACAAAAAGACAATTAGAGAAGACACAGGTCTAGGACATGACTACCCACTATACACTGCTTTTAGTTAAAGTTTTAATTTCAGACCATCCCTAGTGGTTACTTTAGGTCTTTGAGTTTGCAAAACCGCCATGCAGGCCTTCCCTGAGCTAGTCAGGTTAACATGTGGCCTTTTTTTCCCCCACCCACAATTCCACAGAAATAAAGCTTTCAACAATATCTCATTCTCTCATGTTATTGCACAAGACCAGAGAAAAACCAAGTGACACTTTAAAGGAGTGACACTGTTTATTTATGGTGGACTCAGGGAATAACTTTCCAAATCTGAGTAAAGTCACATGCAGGGGGCTTCTCTTTTATATCTTTCTGATGTCTTTGTCCTGCAAATATGGATTATGCTTCTGGTCCTTTTCTTGGGCCTTGCAAGAGGCCCTCAGGTTTTGGGGGTCTCCAGGCCATATCTGATGGTCTGGCCTGATGCCAGCATTAATACCACCCCCGCCCCCCCCAACTCCAAGACAGTGCACTGTTCACAGTTTTATGGCCTCTGTAACAGGTTCTGTAAGACCAGTTTCTGGGGAAGAAGTAGTGACTTAATTATAGGTCCTCAAGAATGAGCTTGCTGGAATAGATTCAGATTGCTAGCCCTTCTCCCCCCCCACCCCCCTGCCAAATACCAGGCTTACATTGGAACTAGCCTTTTAGCCTCCTCAGTGTGAGTCTCAAAAAATTCATTTTCTTCGGATATCATAAGAAGCTCACTTCTAGGAGCACCTGGTGGAGACTTGGAAATCTTCCCACTGATAATACTTTACTAAGTAAAAAATAATTGAAGATTAAATTACAGTAAACATGAAAGCTCCATAGTTTAAACCCTATATAAATAAAGCACATTCAATTATCAATTTAAAGCAAAAATATTAACTCCTGAAAGCTAAAAACAATGCTTTCTTTTTTAACATAGACACCCATTGTTTTGGCATTTTTATTGTGTATGGGTGTTGTATTTGATCTCATGACTTTTTCTGCATTTGTTGAGACTTTGTTCTTTATTGTAGTCACATATGTATGATATTAATTGACTTTGGGATGGTCAACCACTACTCTTGGGATAAATTCAAAATAGCCTCATTCTTTGTAATTATTGAAATGCGGAAATTAAACTGGAACCCATGGTGTTCTTCTGGGCAGGATGCAATGGTGATTTCTCGGGTTCCTTGTCCAGGTGGATTCGAAGATTGAAGCCATAGACAAAAGGTGGGATAGGAAAAGGTGGATATTTATTGGGACACAAACACAGATTTCTATGTGAGGAGGAGAGAGACCCACTAAGTCCCTCTTTTCTAAGGATTATAAAATCTGCAATTCTTTGTGTCCTGATACCCCCTCTGATTAGTCACTACAGCAGCTTCAGAGCTCAAACCCCACATAGGGTTCTCCTCTTTGTTTCCTTTTTGTTTTTCTATTCCCTGTGGCCTTGCTCTTTATTCTGTGAATGTATACCTTCTGGTAGTTCCCAGTCCCCCTATGCCGTGAATGTATGCCTTTTGGAAACTCCCAGCTTTGCAGTCCCACAGTTCTCCCCCATGAGCCCCCTACTTCCTAAAACTCTTAAACATGCCTTTTTTTTTACCCCTAAAAACTCCTTTCATTATTTTTAAATTAAGTTTAATAATATATGTTTGCTATAGTAAATTTGAACTTACTTTATTCATGATAAGAATTTACAAGTCATAACTTTAAGTAAAAGGTATTTTCTAAGTAAATATATTAAATTTATTCAGTGGCTTTGCTTTACCCCTGGGACATAATTGCAAATCTTCAGATGTATTTATATCCTGGTGTGTAAACAAGGGGATTATAGAACTACCAGACTGGTTTAGAGAAACAAAGACTTATTCTTAATGGGAGAAGAGTATTAAACAGATAAAAATCTTTGATCTGTCTTCAGGGGATTAAAAGAGGGAACAGCTGTTTGTTAGAAGACTAGCAGAGTAAAAATGTAGCTAGTCTCTGAAAGGAAATGCATCTTCATTTTGAAAGATGTTTTGGGGATAAAATAGACAGGTTTAGGGAGATTTAGGAATGAGAGGGCCCATAGGAGAGGAATACATAGTGGGAGACTTGAAGATGTCAAGGTGCTTATCTTACTTGTACAGAGGATAGAGAAATGTCACAGGCTAATGGAAATATTTCTGGCCTAAGCCATTCAAATAGCCATAAACCAAGGACAGATATATCTCTGGCCAGAGTAGCTGGGAGAACAGTAAGATAAGGTTTTCTCTGCCAGCATAACTGGGAGAAACCATAAGATAAATCAGAAGTGACTCCAACCGGTAAGATAAGCTGGGGGGAAGGGGGAGATTGGGGCCACCAAGGGGGCTTTGAGCTTTGAATCTAATAGCTTGTAGCAGAATGACTGATGAGGAAAACAGGGCATGGGGGTGTGTTGGGCTAAATTAATAAAAGGTCCAATAAGAAAAGGTCAGATTCAAACAAAGAACTGTAGCATATATAAATTAGAGACAAAGGGACACAAGGAAGGTTTTTTTTTTTTATTTTCCTACTGGTGCATGAAATTTGTGCACAGGTACCATCCCTAGGACTGACTTGAGATCAGGGCCATTTTCCCCAGCTGCCAGCAGCCGGCCCTGCCATCCGCTGCTACCCACCCCCAGTTCCCTTGTTGGCTATTGGGCAATGAGAAACTATCTGATGGGAGTAAGGACCAAGAGGTTGGCTGTTCCCACCTTTTCACTGGCCCTGCCCCCCACCACTGGTCATCTCAGTCAATTTGCATATTACCTTTTTATTATATAGGATTAGAGGGAGAGAGCAGGCTTTTCCAATTAGGGGGGACACCCCTGCCCAAATGGAGTTTGTATCTGCTTCCAATAAACTTTTACATTTTTTATTAAAAAAGGCTTTTTGTACAAGAGTTTATTATTCAAACTTCATGATGTCAAGAACCCATGGGGAAAAAAGTCTGCACCCCAAACCTCACATTTCAATTTGAAGGTTTGTTAAAACATTAGAGAAGCATCTGTGCCTAGTGCATTTATTTTTAAAATATATTTTATTGATTTTTCACAGAGAGGAAAGGAGAGGGATAGAAAGTCAGAAACATTGAGGAGAGAGAGACATCGATCAGTGGCCTCCTGCACGCCCCACAGTGGAGATGTGCCCACAAGCCAGGTACATGCCCCCGACCGGAATCAAACCTGGGACCTTTCAGTCTGCAAGCCGACATTCTATCCACTGAGCTAAACCAGTCTCGGCCCTAGTGCATTTTAGAGTGAAGTATTGGGAATGATATACAGTGGTACCTCGGATAGGAGTTTAATTCGTTCCATAACCTTGCTCATATATCAAGTTGCTCGTATATCAAAGTAAATTTCCCCTTTGATATCAATTGAAATGCCATGAATCCATTCCAGCCCCCAAAATGCCACCCCGGTTGTTCTTGTTACATGTTTTTGAATAAGAAAAATGTATTTATAAATGACAAATATTGTATAAAAACATAATAAAAAAACTGTAAAGGAATAAACTGGTTTTATAAAGTGTATTTACCTACTCCTTACACTCTTAATGCTACACTTTATCCCTAAACTGAATGTAACTTAACTAATCTTCGCTGAACTTAATTGCTACTGGTCTTTGCATTTTTGGCTGATTAAAAAAAAACAAAAACCTGTCCAAAGAGGTTTGCCTCTTCCTCCCTTTCAGAATGTTTCTAAAATGGGTGAGGCAAGTTTCATTGAACAGCTCCGATGCATGACCAGTAGCAACTTTTTCAGGGTGTTTATTTTCCATGAAGTGTGACACCCTCTCCCACATTCATAAGATCTCCTTTATCTCACTTGTAGAGATCTCGTCCACCTCTGGCTCCTCCTCGAAACCAATTTCTTGGAGAACCTACACATGTTGTTTAGACTGCAACTCTTATAACTCCTACGTGGTGAGTTCCAGAGAGTGCTCCTCGATGAGCTCATTCACATCTCTCTCATCCACCTCCAGGCCCATGGATTTTCACAGAGACACTTTCTCCTCCTCCACTGGCACCTGGGGTTCGAATCCTTCAAAGGTCCTTTTGGCTATGGCCTCAGGCCACAGCTCCTTCCATGCAGAGGTCAAAGTCCTCATTGTAACACCCAGCCAGACCTAATCAATAATTCTGAGGCATATCATGATGTTAAAGTAGTTCTTCCAGAACTCTCGAAGGGTGAGGTTTGTGTTCTCAGTCACCTCAAAGCAGTGCAGGAGCAGGTGCTCCATGTACAGCTTCTTAAAATTAGAAATCACCTCCTGATCCATGGGCTGCAGGATAGGAGTGGTGTTGGGAGGTAGGTAGACAACCTTTATAAACTTGAACTCTTCGAGGAGTTCATCTTCGAGGTTCGGTGGGTGAGCAGGAGCATTGTTGAGGACGATGAGGGCTTGCATGGTTAGGTTGTTTTCCAGTAGATATTTCTTAACAGAAGGGCCAAAAACCACGTTTACCCACTCCACAAAGAACTGCCTGGTGACCCATGCCTTCGGGTTTGCCCTCCACATAACTTGCAGTTTATCTTTTAAAATCTTATGTGACTTAAAGACTCTGGGGTTTTCTCAATGTTATACGAGCAGAGGCTTGGTCTTGCAGTTGGCACTCACATTGGTGCACAGTGTGAGAGTTAGCCTATCCTTCATGGGTTTGTGGCCTGGCATCGCCTTCTCCTCTGCCATTATATAAGTCCTATTTGGCATCTTCTTCCAGAAAAGCCCTGTCTCATCACAGTTGAAGACTTGCTGGGGGATATATCCTTTGGCTTCTATCCTTTGGAAAAAGTTTTGAGGTAATCCTCAGCTGCCTTCACATCCGAACTTGCTGTCTCACCATGCCCGACGATGGAATGAATGCCGGACCTTTTCCTGAAGTTATCAAACCATTCTCTACTGGCTTTAAATGAGTCTTTCGATGCTTTGTCCATGGAAGTGTGAGGGGTCTGCTCCAGCAAATCTCCGTAAATCACTCATGCCTTCTCGCATATGATGCCCTGTGTTAATGTATCTCCTTTAAGCTGCTTCTCTGTCACCCACACCATCAGTAGATTCTCCATCTTTTCATGGAGAGAGCTACGGAGCTTAGAAATTATTGTAATGCCCTTAGCTGGCGTTATACCCTTTATTGACTCCTTCTGTTTAAGCACAGTGCATATCGTTGTAGTACTACACCCGTATTGCCTCACCAAGTCAGCCACTAGCACACCTTGCTCATATTTTTCTATGATTTCACGCTTTAATTCAATAGACATCATCCTCTTTTGAGCACTGACCTTTCCACTCGCTTTCTTCAGACCCATGGTTATAAAAAGAAATGTGATAAAGTATGTAAATGGACAAAAGATGCTTCGATAGCAAGGTAAACAAGCGCACTGACTGAGGGAAACTATGAGATGCTGGAGTCGAGGTAAACTGGTGGGTCGTGTGCAGCTGGCCGATCCACGCTATTACTTCTATCTCAAACGTTGCTCATATTTTAAAGCATAAAATTGCTTGTTTGATGGCTCGTATCTCAAAAATCTCGTATGTTGGGCGCTGTTATCTCAAGGTACCACTGTATATCATGATGATTCAAGGTTACCTTTTGTCCTAGTGGGACTATATGACAATTTCCGTGAGCCATATATGGTCTGAAGAAAATGAACATGCATAATGTGCCATTACGCATTATTTGTGGGAGAGAAGTTGTTGAATGTGTGAATAAGAAAGGGTGTGTTTGTTCTGAGTTTTACATGGGGCAAAGAAGTCATTGCTGAGGAAGAAGATCCAAAATCTGAAGAGAATCTCCTCTTCCTCTCTGGAACAGACAAGGTTAGTTCTCATCCCAAAGAACCTACAAAATCATCTGCTATTTTTTTTTGGGGGGGTTGTTTTCTTTTGTTATCTTTTCGGGCTTTTGTAATGGGACAAACAATGGGTCCAGGCTATCATAACTTGAGCCAATTAAGTGGAGACAGGGTTGAATCATATACGACTATTGTTCCTGTACTATGGGCAGTATGAGAGAACAGCAGGTTGTCCATCCAAATATGCTCTCCACTCTACCATAAACCAGCAGTTTATATGGGTAGAAGTACATAGAAGTACATAGGGAAATAGCCAAAGGGTGTGCAAAATGAACAGTTAACAGATAGCAGTCTGGGGATCTTAAGAGTACAGGTGATTCTAGTTTCTACAACAAGGTTGTTAATCTTTCACAATGATAGGCAGCTCCCCAGGGGGAGAGGGGCTACATTTCCAGATGAGCTCCTAGGTCCTGAGAGTAGCTGCCAGCCTGGTTAGAATGTGCTTTCTTTAATCAGAACAAAACAATCATATATTACAGAGCATGGTTGATATTTCTTATAATTCTAGCTGGTTCCCCAACATTGTTTCTGCCCCTATCAGTTTTATAGCTTTACAAAGGTTATAAGATCTGTGTCTAGATTAATTTGTTGTGTGTGGATGTCCTGTTGTTCTGACAACATTTGTTGAAAAGTCTTATCTTCACTTCATTGTATTGCTTTTGCTCCTTTGTCCAAGATCATTTATTTGGGTGTACTTCAGACTCTCTGTTTTGTTCCATTGATCTATTTATCTGTTATTTTATTAATAACACAATCTTCATAACTAATATTTCTTTAACTAGCCATTCATGTCCATTTAAAAGGTAGTGGTAACCCTTCTTATATTTCTGACATTAGTAATTTGTCACTTCTCTCCTTTTAGTCTCTCTTCTTGCTTAGCCTCACTAGAGGTTGATCAGTTTTAATAATCTGTTCAAACACCACTTTTCATTTTCATTGATTTTTTATATTATTTTCCTATTTTCTATTTTCTCACTTTCTTATGCTTCTTTTAGACTTAAATAGCTTTTCTTTCTCATTTCTTTTTTGTTAAATGTATTTTATTGATTTTTTACAGAGAAGAAAGGAGAGGAATAGAGAGTTAGAAATATGGATGAGAGAGAGACATCGATCAGCTGCCTCCTGGACACCCCCAGGAGGATGTGCCCACAACCTAGGTACATGCCCTTGACTGGAATCAAACCTGGGACCTCTCAGTCCGCAGGCCAACGCTCTATCCACTGAGCCAAACCGGTCTCGACTCTTTCTCGTTTCTTAAGGTGAAATCTTAGATTATGGTTTTAAGGTAACCCTTCATTTCTAATATATTTATTAAATGCTATAGTTGCATCTCACAAATTTTGCTAACTTGTATTTTAATTTGTTTTAAAATAATTTAAATTTACCGTGAAATTCAATTTTAGATTTGTATGTTATTTAGAAGTACTTTGTTTCATCTCAAAATATTTTGGAATTTTAAGTTATATTTCTTTTATATAATTTTAATTTCACTTCATTATTCTCTGAGAATACACTTCATATAACTTATTTACTTTTAATTTTCTTAAGGGTTACTATGGCCCAGAATGTTGTCTATATTGGTGAATGTTCCTTCTGATCTGAAAATTATGTGTATTTTACTGTTGTTGAAGTATATTATAATTGTTAACTAGGCCAACTTGATTGATAGTGGCGTTTAGGTAAAATCTGATAGAATTGTACTTTAGTATATAATTCCAGTTTTATAATTGGAAAGTTTAACATGCCCTTGTGATAAATTGACAGTTAATCAGGCAAAGGAAAATCAGTAAGATATTTGTGAAAAGCACGGAGGTTAGAAGGGCTGAGGAGAGTGAACATGAGGATGAAATGTGTTCAATATGAGGAGGAAGGGCAGACCATATGGGCCTGAAATGAGATGTGAAAGAAGGATTAATTTGAAGGAATGGTGATGAGCTCATTTTTCAAAGATGATATGTTCAAACTGAATATTAGAGTTTCAAATGAAGATGTCAAATAGACATCTGGGATATTAGCAACTACATTATACAGCCTCTAAGAAATCCAATGCCTCTATGAAATACTATTAAATAGTTACCCATGACTGCAATTATCCATATCCTCCTACTAGTGGAAATACATTATGAATGCCTTCCACAATTAAGACCCACCTGGGATTTGTTCATCAGTTGAAAATAGGGCAAATCAGTATGATTTTTTCTTATCTCTACTTTAGCTATTAAGGTAGATACAGAATATGTGGGAGTTAATTCTTTTTTTCTTTCTTTTCTCTCTTTTTATGAGAGTTATTCTTAACAGGTTGAATGTTGGAATACTAAGTTATGAAGGATGATGTGATTATATGTGAGAGAATAATATTAATTGTAGATGATAGATTTTAAACAGATTGAGGAGGAATATAAAAGTGTGAGGAATGTAAATATATGACAATCAATAAAGGCCAAACTTAATATTACTGATAAATTATTTGTTAGCATATTAGAGGGAGATGGGAAGTATTGATAAAAGAATATGATGCATGGATGAGTATACTGACAACTTACTGGATATTCTAGTGGTGAAAAAGTGGGCTATGCCTACTGCAAAAAACAGGAAACAATGGTAATAAATTACCTAAACCTACAACTCAAAGAGCTAGAAGGAGAACAACAAGAAAAGCCCAGTGTACTCAGAAGGAAGGAAATACTGAAGATCAGAGTGGAGATAAACAACTTGGAGACTAAAGAAACAATTCAAAAGATCAACAAAACAAAGAGCTAGTCCTTTGAAAGGATAAACAAGATTGATGGACCTCTACCCAGGCTCACCAAGAAGCAAAGAGAGAAGACCCAAATAAACAAAATCAGAAATGAAAGAGGAAAAATAACAACAGACCCTGCGGAAATACAAAGGATTGTTAAAAAATACTATGAACAACTCTATTCCAACAAATTGGACAACCTGCAAGAAATGGACATATTCCTAGAAAAATATAACCTCCCAAAACTCAATGAGGAGGAAGCCAAACATCTCAATAGTCCAATACCTAAGGAAGAAACTGAAGCAGTCATCAAAAAGCTTCCAGCAAATAAAAGCCAGGGACCAGATCACTACATAGGAGAGTTTTACCAAACATTCAAGGAAGAATTAAACCCTATCCTCCTCAGACTATTCAAAAACATTCAAGAAGAAGGAACACTTCCAAACACCTTCTATGAAGCCAGCATCACCCCAATATCAAAACCAGATAAAGACAACACAATGAAAGATAATTATAGGCCAATATCTCTCATGAACATAGATGCCAAAATCCTCAACAAAATTCTAGCAAATCGGATCCAGCAGTACTTCAGAAAGATCATACACAATGACCAAGCAGGATTCATCCCAGGAATGCAGGGATGATACAATATCCACAAATCAATAAATGTGATACATCACATAAACAAATTGAGATATAAAAATCACATAGTCAGATGAATTGATGCAGAAAAAGCATTTGACAAAATCCAACACCCCTTCTTGATAAACTCTCAGCAAAGTGGGAATAGAAGGATCAGACCTCAACATCATACAAGCCATATATGATAAACCTACAGCTAACATCATACTCAATGGGCAAAAACTAAAACCATTTCCCCTAAGAACAGAAACAAGACAGGGATGCCCACTCTCACCTCTCCTGTTCGACATAGTACTGGAAGTATTAGCCATTGCAATTAGACAAGAAGAAGAAATAAAAGGATCCAAATTGGAAAAGAAGAAGTAAAGCTGTCCTTATTTGCAGACGACATGATATTCTACATAAAAAACACAAAGGACTCCATTCCAAAACTAATTGACTTAATTAATGAATTCGGTAATGTAGCAGGATACAAAATTAATGCTAAGAAGTCTGTGGCATTTCTATACACTAATAGTGAAATTACAGAAAGAGAAATTAAAAAAGCAATCCCATTTACCATCACACCAAAAAAATTAAGATACCTAGGAATAAACGTAACTAAAGAGGTAAAAGACCTTTATGCAGAAAACTACAAGACACTGAAAAACGAGATAGATGGAAGAGCATACCATGCTCATGGATTGGGAGAATCAACATCATTAAAATGTCCATACTACCCAAAGCAATCTATAGATTCAGTGCACTGCCCATTAAAATACCAATGACATACTTCACAGACCTAGAAAGAATTCTTCATAGATTCATCTGGAACAAAAAAAGACCACAAATAGCTACAGCAATTCTGAGAAAGAAGAATAAAGTAGGTGGGATCTCAATACCAGATTTCAAGCTATACTACAAAGCAACTATTCTCAAAATAGCCTGGTACTGGCACAAGAACAGACATATAGACCAATGGAATAGAATAGAGAATCCAGATATCCACCCAAACCACTATGCTCAACTAATATTTGACAAAGGAGGCATGAACATTCAATGGAGCCAAGATAGCCTCTTCAATAAATGGTGTTGGGAAAATTGGACAGATACATGCAAAAAAATGAAACTGGACTGCCAACTTACACCAAATACAAAAATAAACTCAAAATGGATACAGGACTTAAACATTAGAAGGGAAACCATAAAAATACTAGAGGAATCCACAGGCAGCACAATCTCAGATATATACCGAAAGAAATTCTTCACTGATACTGCTCCAAAGGCAATGGAAGCTAAAGAAAAAATAAACAAATGGGACTACATCAAAATAAAAAGCTTTTGCACAGCAAAAGAAACCATCAACAAAAAAAAAAAAACAAGAAAGATCACTGTATGGGAGAACATATTTGCAAATGTTATCACTGATAAAGGTTTAATCTCCAAAATCCACAGCCAACTTATACAACTTAATAAAAGGAAGATGAACGGTCCAATAAAAAAATGGGCAATGGACCTAAATAGAACCTTTTCAAAAGACGATAGAAGGAAGGCCAACAGACACATGAAAACATATTCAAAGTCATTAATCATCAGAGAGATGCAAATCAAAACAACAATGCAATACCATCTTACACCTGTCAGAATGGCAATCATCAACAAATCAACAAACGACAAGTGTTGGCGAGGATGCGGAGAAAAAGGAACCCTTGTGCACTGTTGGTGGGAATGCAGACTGGTGCAGCCACTGTGGAGAACAGTATGGAGTTTCCTCAAAAAACTAAAAATGGATCTCCCATTTGACCCTGTAATCCCACTCTTAGGAATTGATCCTAAGAAATTACAAACACCAATCAGAAAGGATTTATGTACCCCTATGTTCATAGCAGCACAATTTACAATAGCTACAATTTGGAAAAAACCTAGGTGCCCGTCAACAGATGAGTGGATCAGAAAACTGTGGTACATCTACACAATGGAATTCTATGCTGCCATTAAAAAGAAGGAATTCTTACCATTTGCAGCAACCTGGTTGGAACTGGAGAGCCTTATGCTTAGTGAAATAAGCCAGTCAATGAAGGAGAAGCATCACATGATCTCACTCATTGGTGGATAATAAAGAACATTATAAACTGATGAACAAAAGGATAGATACAGAGACAGTAAAGCTTCAAACAGACTGTGAAATTACAGCAGGAAGATTAAAGTTAGGTGAGGTAGATAAGAGATCAATCAAAGGACTTGTATGCATGTATATAAGCATACCCAATGAACATAGACACTGGGGCGTTGGGGTATGCCTGGGAGGGAGGGGGGGCAATGAGGAGATATGTATAAAAATTAATAAAAATTTAAAAAAAGTGGACTATGATCACAGATGTGAGTGACTAATACAGGGTGAAAGACAAAATCATTGGAAGAAAATATCATTTATAAAGGAAAATTTAACTTTGGGAAATCAGCCTAAATTAGTCATTCTGATTATTTCTTGCATATTCAACTAATACTAAAAATATTTGGAATATTCTTGGGTAGATTTTATATACCTAAAACTCAATATAATTTAGTCTAAGGAAATATTAGAAAAGTGAATAAGGCATTTATGCAATGCAACCATTAACAGTGATTTATTTTTACATGTATTATTTGACCTGTAAAAGTGGTTAACAATACATCTTACGTTTACAAGAAAGTATAGTATTCATTACAGTATGTAATGAGTACTGGGCACTTGATAAACAAAACAGAATCTCTTGCTTATTATACTATTTTAAAAATAGTTATGTATTTTCATATGAAAGTTTCCAAAAGTTCTAGAAACAATTTCTACAGCACAATATGTTTTAAAATATATTTTCTTTTATACTCATCCAAGGGTATGTTTATTGATTTTAGAGAGAGAGGAAGGTAGGAAGGAGAGAGAGAAACATGAATGTGAGAGAAAGAAACATTGATCGGTTGCCTTCTGACCTGGGACCAAACCTGCAACCTTTTTTTTTTTTTTTAATTAGAAGATTATTTTTTTATTTTTTGTTTTTTATATATTTTATTGATTTTTTTCAGAGAGGAAGGGAGAGGGATAGAGAGTTAGAAACATCGATGAGAGAGAGACATCGATCAGCTGCCTCCTGCACGCCCCCTACTGGGAACATGCCCACAACCAAGGTACATGCCCTTGTCCGGAATTGAACCTGGGATCTTTCAGTCCGCAGACCGTTGCTCCATCCCCTGAGCCAAACCGGTTTTGGCATAAAACCTGCAACCTTTTGATGTAAAGGACAATGCTCCAACCAACTGAGCCACCTGGCCTGGGTAATTTTAAGATATTTTCAAGTTTCAATTTCATCTTGCCTCTCTGGATATTATAATGTTTTATAAGTTAACTTTATTTGGACAAAGAAATAATGTAATAGAAAGGACTCATAAAAGAAATGAAGTTACAGGGAGACTATTCAAAAAATGCTAAATACACTTATTTAGAACTTATTTTTTGAAATAATTTGCCAAATTCCCTCTGTCCAGGTCCCCAAAGCAGGTCCCCGATATTCTGATGCCTTGTTTAGAGAGATCTTTCAAATCTACAAGAAACATCAAATTAAATCATTCCTAGAACCCTGATAGCTACAGATATCTGGCATAACTCAGAGAGGGAAAACATAACAACTACAGTTGAGGTATAGAGTAAAATAATGTGACTATGGAATCTCAATCTTTATTTAGACATTAACATGGGTCGGGGGGGGGGTGTGATATAAGACAATTGGGGAGCTAGCAATCTGAACCTGTGCCAGTAACCAGTATTCTGACGCACATTCTTGCTAGTATATAAGTAAGCCCATTCTTATCTGTGATGCTTGTCCAGCCTTGCAGAACTATTTATCTGCAGGGGCCATAAAAAGCTCCCATAGAAAATTAACTGCTGGTGCCAGCTAGCCTGAGCAGTTGGTCATAATCTCCCTTTCCCTTTACCATAGTCAGAGGGACTGCAAAGCCTTCAAA
The DNA here is from genome assembly GCA_011751065.1 of Lasiurus cinereus. Classification (NCBI taxonomy): domain Eukaryota; kingdom Metazoa; phylum Chordata; class Mammalia; order Chiroptera; family Vespertilionidae; genus Lasiurus; species Lasiurus cinereus. The sequence goes on from JAAGEH010000389.1 coordinate 1,391,288, forward strand.
AAGTCATGAAGCCTGGTCCATATTTGAGAGACAAAGAAACCAAGGGGATAAATGGGAAAGACACTCCTCATTTGGTGCTCAAGCTTTGGAAGCTAACTCATCTGAGTCACTGTACTAATATATCTGCAAATAAAGGGTTTTTCCTGAATCTTCCAAATACCCATTGTGTGTGTCCTGGTTGCCTGGTAATTTCTGCAACCAACTCATCATATAATTGAGTTGAAAAAATACTGAAGGATCCTAACCTTTTTGGTTTCTTTTTTCCCAAATGTTGCAATCATAGTAAAGTTGCAAGAATAGTAATGAACACCCATTTATCCTTCAAATAGATTTAGCGGTTGTTTACATTTTACCATGTATGTGTAATTTAATATATATTTTGAAAACATTCTCAAACCATTTGAAAGTAAGTTGGAGGCATCATATCACTCTTGCCCTAAATATTACAGTGTGCTCCTAATCAGAATATTCTTCTTCCTAACTACATAACTATATATCTTGCACATAGCAATTATCTTATCTAGGGAAAAATAATGATACTTTCAAAATATAATTTGCTATACAAGCCATACTTAAATTTCATCTTCTTAAAAAAAAGTATTTCGTATCTTTCTATTCTATGCATGATTCAATCATGTTTCATTCATTGCATTTGGATGGTTCATCTCTTCAAACTCTTTGACAGAGACCAGTCCTTATGCCTTATTTTTATTGGCTGAATTTAACAAGAAGGTCTTATTTTGCTCCAAAGAGGGCCCTTCATTTTTTTTTTTTTGTAAAATTTTTGTTGTTATTGTTAATACTTACCTGAAGATATTTTTTTCCATTGATATTTAGAGAGAATGAAAGAGAGAGGGAAAAACAGAGGAAAACATCATTGTGAGAGAAACACATTGATTGGTTGTCTCCTTTCCTCACCCTAACCAGGGTCTTGGCCAGGGATAAGCCTGCAACTGAGGCATGTACCCTTGACTGGAATCCAACCCGGGACCATTTTGTCCACAGACTGACATTCTGTCCACTTAGACAAACTGGCTAGGGCCTTATGCCTTATTTTTAAAAGTTTTATATTTCCAAAAAAATAAGAAAATATAGAGTTGAGTTCTCATATATTTGAACCCCACTTTCTCTGTTTGGACATTTATATATGTACTAGAGGCCTGGTGCACACTAGTGGGATCCCTTGGGTTGGCCTGTGAACATCTCCCAAGGGGTTCCAGATTGTGAGAGGGAGCAGGCCAGGCTGAGGGACCCCACTGGTGCATGACTGGGGCCAGGGAGGGACTGCATGAGGGCTCTAGGGTCCATCTTGCCCAGCTCCAATAAGGGCCGAGAAAGGCCAGTTGACTGGGGAAGAACCACAGGAGGTTCACTAGCTGCGGAAGGACTGCAGGAGGGCTCCAGGGCATGTCCAGCCCATCTCGTCCAGTACTGATTGGGTCCAGCCAGTCAAAGAGGGACTGCAGGAAATTGGCTGGGCAGGGAGGGACCATGGGAGGGCTCCAGGGCATGTCCAGCCTGTCTTGCCCAGTTCTGATTGGCCAGACCCCAGCAGCAAGCTAACTTACCAGTTGGAACATCTGCCCTCTAGTGATTAGTGCACATCATAGTGACTGATTGAACATTGGAACATATATTCAGACACTTAGTCTACTAGGCTTTTATTATATAGGATGGTGCATTTGTTACAAATGATGGATTGATATTGATACATCATTAACTAAAGTCCATGTTTATTCAGATGTGCGCATTTTTTTTAACCTAACCTTTTTATGTTCCAGAATCCCAACTAGGATACATATTTTCATGGGCTCCTCTTAGCTGTGAATGCTTCACAGCCTTTGCTTTTTCTGATAACTTGAATAATTTTTAGGATTATTGATTAGATAGTGATAGAATTTGCCTTGGTTGCAAATTGTCTGATGATTTTTATTCGTTTTTGTTGCTATATCCTCAAACTCAGATTCTTGTCTCAGCTGTATTCAGTCTACTAATAAATCCATCAAAGGATTTCTTCAAGATTCTTAATATCTGTTTTGTTTAGTTCTTTCTTAGGATTTCCCACTCTCTGCTTATACTGCCCATTTGTTCTTATATGCTGTGTACTTTATCCATTAGACCCTTTAGCAGTTGCTTTAAATTCTGGTCTGATATTTCCAATTTCACTGCTGTATTAGATTCTGGTTCTGATGCTTGTTCTATGTCTTCAAATTGTGGGGATTTCTCTCCTTTTATTAGACCTTGTAATGCTTCTTGACAGCCAGACATGATCTACTGTGTGGTGTAAATATGCCTATAGTATTGTGTGTTGAGGTTGGGGGGGATGGGACACATTCTATGATTTGTTCTCCCATGTTTTAGTGAGCCTATGCCTCTGGATGGCAAACTTCACAAGAGTTTCTCAGTTTATTTCTCCTCCTTTAGTTAAGACAGGATGGATGATAGGGGCTGGAGTTGGGTATTTCTCTTCCTTCTGGTCAGATAGGTTCTGATAAAATTTCAGCAGGTGAGGCTCTCCTTAGCTAGTTTTTCCTGAGTGTGGGTCTTGTTAAAAAAGAATGCTTTGCCCTAGCCAGTTTGGCTCAGTGGACAGAGTTTCAGGCTGTGGAGTGAAGGGTCTCAGGTTCGATCCCAGTCAAGGGCACATGCCTGGGTTATGTGCTTGATCCCTAGTATGGGGTGTGCAGAAGATACTCAATCAGTGAGTCTCTCTTATTATTGATGTTTCTATCTCTCCCTCTCCCTTTCTTCCTGAAATTAATAAAAATAGAACAGAGTGCTCTGGTGTGTTTCAGAGTTGTTCTCCCTCTTTCTTACCCTCCCACCCTTACCCCTATGTCCCTCTAGATGCATTAGAGAATTTTCTCTGATATTTATCTTAAGAACCTGATTGAGATTCTGGGGAGAAATCTCACAAAATTAGGGGGCTCAGTATAACTGGATTCTACTGGACTTTTTAATTCTCAGAGTTGTCCACACAGAGCTTCCAGCAGTTCATCAAACCAATTCATTTTTTGGTTTTCCCACCTGGCCCTGGTTTCTGCAGCAGCTTCTGGTCAAGATTCTGTGCTTCATAAGTGATAATTCCTTGGGTTCTCCTATCTCCAATATTGGGCACAATGACTTGCCTTGTATCCTCCTCTTTCTTACAACTTCAAGGAAGTTTTTGATTTTTATTCTGATCAGCTTTTTACTTATTGTTAAAATAAAATAGTGACTTCCTTACCTGTTGGCACGGAAACGCCTTAGTTAATTTTTAAGGACTTTCTCTTGAGCATGTCTTCATATGGGAACAGGGAGATTAAAAAGCATAATGGCCCTATTGCCCTATGTCTAACCATCCCAGTCTTTCATCTTGGTACATGTGATCCAACCTGAGCTTCTCTCTCCCTCTCTAATAGTGGTGTTGTGGAGGGAACTCAAGTGAACGACCACTGGAGTCTGGACCAAATTAAAATTTAGGAAGCCTTTATTAGCCAGCTGGCCAGCTAGCTGGCCAGTCAGCTGGCAACTGCTCTGCCTTTCTCCATGCAGGGAATCCAGAGAGCAGCCCCAGCCCTTTGCGTAGGACCACTTTTAAGCACATTTACCACATCCTGTTTTTGCAGAACAAGCAACCCAAGACAAAACAGTTTTTCCCAAGAAACGTCAGGATCATGCCATTGACGACCATGTTATTTAGAAAGCTGACAGTGATCTATGAAAGAAGGCTTATGTGCTGGGAAGAGGCCATGAGACCGTATCTCAAGGCCTGGCCTGATGTTAACTCTCTCTGGGGGACAGTCCATGGTCTCTCTGGAATGGGGCATGCTCAAAAATTCCCATTCTCTAACAGTGGATGACAAAACTCAAATTATAACTAGACATTTCTTTTTCTCTTCTACCTAAATGCTCCTTCATATATGATGATCTCTTCTTCTTTTTTTTCATGTATAAAAATGCATTCTTAAATTCCTTCCTTCCTTCTCTTTCTTTCTTTTTTTTTCTTTTCTTTTCTTTTTTTTTTTTTTGTGTGTGTGTACTTGGAGGTTTTGCATATTAAAATACTCAAAAACTGGGGATTTTGTTATTTATTGTTTTTCTGAATAAGAGTATTGGATAATTAAAGATCCAGGGTTCTTTTAAAATCTTAGTTTTCCTGTGCCCTTGCATGATCAGAGATTTTGTAACTGATTTGAACTTTCTAATAGGATTTTTTCGGGAAGCACTGACTATACTCTCTCAAGAGGTATTTGACACTCAGCTTGTGGAGATAGAAGAACCTGGAAAATCTGATAATAATTAGAGTACTTGTGTTCTAAGATCTTTTCCTCATCTATGTGCTGTAAATTTATACATTGATTTTTATTTATTGTAGTCATGAATGTCACTGGAATCAATCTGCACATTCACGTATTCTTACACAAATAACTTGAAGTATGGTCAGGCAAAATATTGGCCCTTGCAATGAAATGATTGACAATATCGTTTAAACCAATTAAATAAACTAATTTTGAATGTTTTAAATAATATTTATTTTCAAATCTGACTTCCTGATTTAAATTTATAACATTCTTTGTTGATACAGTTATAGTTGCTGTGGAATAGGAAAATTGATGGAAACTTAACCTGTGCAGGCACCTAACTTTGTACAAAGAGAGCAAAGCTGGAAGATGAAAGGAAAGGTAAGCTGACTTCTAAACAGTTGATTTTGGCCCTAGCCAATTTGGCTCAGTGGATAGAGTGTCAGCCTGTAGACTGAAGGGTCTCAGGTTCAATTCCAGCCAAGGGCACATGCCCAGGTTTCGGGCTTGATCCCCAGTAGGGGGTATGCAAGAGGCAGCCAATCAATGATTCTCTCTCATCATTGATGTTTCTATCTTTCCCTCTCCCTTCCTTTCAGAAATCAAAAAAATAAATGTATTTTTTTTTTTGTCTACTAGTAACAGTTGACTTTGTTTTGTGAATGTGGGAGTGAAATATTGCTATGGAGGATGGAACATAAGAGTTCCATTCAAGAAGCATTTGACAAAAGAAACTGTCAAAGATTTGTGTCTGGTCTGAAGTAACATATAACTTTTATGTATAAAATTGATGTAAAGGAGTTAGCTCTCTGAAAGCATTAGGGTTCGAAAGTAGCAAAATTGGAAAGAACGTCAAGAAGCCGGTGAAGGTCTTTGAAAAGAAGTTGATTTGAACTATGTACACTTTTTAAAATGAAGCAATTCAGTTCCCAATTCCCTAGCATTTACTCATGTGATTTTCATGGCAGTTAGTAAATGGGTTCAATATTGATAGCAAATTGAATTTTCAAAAAACATTCAAGAAGTATTTATTTTAAGTAAATAAAATAGATTCAATTTTTATGAAATAAAGCACTATAAAAAGGCATCATATTAGCTTTAATAATATCAGAGTTGGTGGCTATTCATACTCTTTCGTTCACTTCATGCCACTATGTTCTTACTCTGTCAGGTCATTTTCAATTAACTTAGTTTGAAATGAAGTTTATAAAACATGGTGATGTTGTTTAAGTATCTTCCAGTTATTCATGATATATGTATTAGATAAATTTTTCTCATGCAACGTATCTATCACTGGTCCTTTGGAAATAAATAATGCATTATTAACCTTTGCCATGGATTCCAGGACCATGATTGAGTCAACTGTCTTTGTTGCTACTGTGAACTTTACTAATTCTCTATATTTAATGGTCAGGAAAATTGACTTGACATTCCTTAATGTAAGATGGATTAATTACCCCAGGATATCATGCCATTCATTTTTAAAGTACAAAATAACAATTTAGCGAGGGGAGTATTCAGTAGTCTCTCTCTTCCCCCACCACTCCCTTTTTCATTTCAGAAAGATCAGGAGAAAGCCAGTGTAGTGGTTAATATGAATTAGCAGTGATAGAGTTAAACAATAAATACCAGTATCATACATTTTCCCATTATTGAATAAAGCTCTTGGAATGCACACACTAGAAGGAGAGAGAGTTTGTTTGGTTTTAATTCTCATCCAAGGATATGTTTTTATTATTTGAGAGAAAGAGAAAAGGAGAGAGAGAAACATCAATTACCTTTGGTATAGGCCCAAACTGGGGATTGAGTCCAAAATCCAGGTATGTACCTGACTGGGAATCAAACACACCACTTTCTGGTGGATGGGAGTACACTCCAACTAATGGATCCACAATGGCCAGGGTAAGAGGAAGTATTTGAAAGTAAATAACTGGGTTAATGGACACATACCATCCATATAAGTGATTATTCCCATTTCAATTAGCTTAGTACACAGGATTAAAAATTATAAGGGTGAATGTGAGTTTCACATCACAACTGGTTGGCAGTAAACAAAAATTCTCCATGGAACAAACTAGGGGTCATAACATGATTCTAGAAATAGTCTCTTGTTAAGTAAAAGTTTTTAAGAGAATAGAGTTGTAAAGATACTTCTTTAAGATCACTATGTTTTAGTCAACTTTAACTTTTTACTATCCTTTGTGTTTATGAAAGCATATTTCAGTTAAAAATTCATAGTAATGTGTTGATGTTTTTCAACTATAATATTTAAAAAAAAAGTTTTCTGCAAATGAGCATTGCAATAGATACATGGTAAAAATATAATCAATTCTAAAAATAAATTTAGAATTTTCCTTGACTACTTTTGAGATCAGTCTTTTATAAAATGTGCATCATTCACTTTTACTTTTATACTATAGTGTTAAAATAAAAATTATAGAAAGCATGTTAAATTGGTGATTTTTTTTATGGATTACTAGTGTTCTTAGACTTTCTTTGCTAATTTTCTCATTTAATAGGCATAAGTATGTCTTTGTTTTACTAATTACATCTGATCACTTTATATCTGAAACAGGATAATGAAGTGGGTGTTCCTTCATGAATTATTCAACACTTGTTTTCATTCACATTTTTTAGGTTATAAAGATATATAAATATATTTTTTAGCTTAAACACTTCTTCCAGTAAAGTATAAGCAAGGAAAATGAGATGCAGCTGTGAAAATTAAGAAACAGAAATCTTAAAAATAAGAAAAATGGCATTGTAAAATGGCATGGGGAGGCTGGAATACAAAACTTTTATTTATATGTCACTCAGCATACACTACTGACTCCGCAGGAAGAGATTTACCTTGCATCTCCTACAGGAAGTAATGACATTTTATTATCTCAGCAGGAAGAACAAAGATTTCTTCTTGGCCAGTAACAGCTCCGCCCATGGGAAACTTCCATAACTCAGCCAATCAAAAGTCCCTATACTCTGAACTTTCAACTTCTTCTAAATTGTTTTATCCATATGATTTGGAATCCAATTGTATTAACCCACATCCATGTGTTATAACATTTAATACGTATGACATACATACATACACAGACACGTGCATGAACACATGTCTTTCGTTTCATGTCTGCCTGAGTAGAATGTCTGCTCTTGGTTTGAAGTGTCAATTAGCTGTTTATCTTTTTATTGTTATACTAGAGGCCCAGTGCTCGGATTCGGGCACAGGTGAGGTCACATGGTCTGGCCTGTGGGGATCTGGCTGAAACTGGCTCTCCAACATCTGCTGAGGGGTCCTGGATTGCAACAGAGCAATTCTTAAGGGACACACTTTGGAATTGGGCTCCCTTCTCTCTGGTTCTGGGTGTGTCACCCAGGAACTGCAACTGCCAAATCACTGTAGTTCTGTAGCTCCTGCATTGAGCATCTGCCCCCTGATGGTCAGTTTGCATCATATCTATTGGTCAGATGGTCGAACAGTTGGATGGTCACTTAGGCATAAATAAATATATATATATGTATATGTATGTATAAGTATATGTATATGTATATATATATATTTGTTAAATTTTATTTTTCAATTACAATTCATATTCAATATTATTTTATATTAGTGGTCTGGTGCATGAAATTTGTGTACTCTGTGATAAAGACAGACTGTTCAATAAATGGTGTTGGGGACATTGGACAGGAACATACAAAAAAATAAAACTAGATCTTGTTATACCATATATAATAATAAACTCAAAATGAATTAAAGACTTAAATATAAGGCTTGAATTGTATTCCATACAATACTGGAAGAAGATATAGGCAGTAAAGTCTCTTAGCATTTCTCTTAGCAGTGTTTTTTCTGATATATCTCCTCAGGCAAGGAGAAAAAAAAATGAGATTATATCAATATAAAACAGTTTTTGTACAGCAAAATGAAAAGAAAGCCTTCTGATTAGAACATATTACCAATGACACATTTGATAAGGAGTTAGTATAAAATTTATAAAGAACTCCTACAACCCAACAGTAAAACAAATAAACAACAATCCAAAAAAAAAAAAATGGTCAGAGGACCTGAATAGACTTCTCCAAAGGGGACAGATAACTATCCAATAGATATATTAAAAGATGTTCAATATCATTAATCATCAGAAAAATAAAAATTAAATCCACAATGAAATATCACCTCAGACTTGTAAGAATAGCTATTAATTGGGTGTTTAATAAGCCCTCACAATATTAAAGGTATACAGATGCTAAAAATATATTTTCAAAGAAAAAGATAAAAATCAAATATAAACCTTTTAAAGGTAGTAAGTAAATTGGGAAGGAGTAAATATAGATATAATCACTAAAACAAAACATATAATATTTAGTTTATAAGTGAATGTTGTGATCATAAAATGATGCATCAAGACTTTAATTATCATGGCAACAAAGATGCTATGATAAAAAGACTAGGATCATAGAATTTAGGCCCAAAAACCCCAAAAGGAGACAATATTTCTAAACTTTGTATTAATTTTGCTGAATAATTATATGAAGGAATTTATTCATGTCATATAATTATATAATTTATTACCCTGGTTGTTTATAATGTTTATTCTCTATTAGCCTTTTAAGTGTCTATAGGGTCTGTGGTGAAGTTTTTCTCTCATCCACATTATTATTTTACTAAAGGCCTGGTGCACGGATTTGGGCACAGGTGAGGTCACATGGCCTGGACTGTGGGGATCAGGCCAAAACTGGCTTTCTGACATCCTCCGAGGGGTCCAGGATTGTGAGAGAGCAGTTCTCAGGTGATGCACCCTGGAATTGGGCTCCTTCTACTCAGGTTCCAGGTACATCACCAGAGAATTGTAGCTGCCAAGTCACTGTAGCTCGGCAGCTCCTGCATTGAGTGTCTGCTTCCTGGTGGTCCTTGCGTGTTAAAGCTACCATTTGGATGATCGAATGGTTGGACAGTCGCCTAGGTTTGTATATATAGATAGATCAATAGATAGATAGATAGATAGATAGATAGATAGATAGATAGATAGATATTCCTCTTTAGGATTATTTTATCTAGATTTTTGTAAATTTTCTTGAAGCTTTCAAAGGATGAAATTATTTGTTTATTTTTTCTGTTGTTTCTGTTTCCTAATTCATTAATTTCTACATTCATTATTTTCATTTTTTACTTGCTTTGTTTTAAATTTGTCTTCTTTTTTTGTTTTTTAAAGTTAATATTTATTTTTCTATTATGAGTATAAAAACCATACATTTCCCTCTTCGAACCACAAATTATATGATTTCCTATCTGGCTCCATGTTTCATTCAGACATATGTTCCTTAATTTTCAAATTTGGGGCTTTTCTAGAAATATTATTTATTTTAATTTTATTACATTTTTGTCAGAGAATATTTCAAAGTTTAAAATTATTTACCGAGAATGTTTTATAGCTCACCTTCTATCCCATTTGCACTTAAAAAAATGTGCCCGTTTTGATTACTTGACATAATTATATATATATGTATTTATATATACTAGAGGTCTGGTGCATGAAATTAGTGCACTCAGGGTGGTTCCTCAACCCAGCTCTGTCCTCTTACAGTCCAGCAGCCCACCAGGAAGCAGGCCTAAGTTATCAGTCTGACATTCTTAGCCTTGCTGCGGTACTCCTACCACCCACACTGCACTCACCAGCCATGAACCTGGTTTCTGCCTGCGTGGCACCCTCCCTCTGGGAGTGCACTGACCACCAGGGGGCAGCTCCTGCATTGAGCATCTGCCCTGTGGTTGTTAGTGCGTGTCATAGCAACTAGTCATTCTGCCATTCAGTTGATTTGCATATTAGCCTTTTATTATATAGCATAATCCTCATATGAGGATATTTTTTTTAAATCAGTTTTTAGATAAAGAAAAACATTGATGTGAGAGAGAAACATTGATTGGTTGCCTTCCATATGCGTACAGATGACACTCCAAAGAACAGAACTACCAAGCCAGGGCTCAACTACATATTATTATGTATTTTAATATAACCAGTTGTCTCATAACATTTTTACAATGATGCATATTATTTATAGATAAGTAGTCAAATTACTATCAATTATTGAGGGAGGGAAGTTGAAAATATCAAAATTGGACTATGGATTTCTCAATTAATCCAGTCAGTTTTACCAGTTTGCTTCACAAGTTTTAAAGTTCTGTTATTAGAGAGAGAAACCAAGATGGTGGCATAGGTGAACACCTAAAATGCTGTCTCGCACAACAATTTCAAAACTACAACTAAAAGTCAAAATGGACATTGTCCAGAACCACAGGAAAGTTGGCTGAGTGAAAATTCTACAACTAGAAGGAAAGAAAGGGGCTCACAGAGACTTAGAAGAGCTGTAAGAAGCTGAGGTATGGAGATGCACACATGAAGAGAGCGGGTGGTGCTGTGCCTGGCTGGCTTCCTCTGGCGGGAAGGAGACAGAGACTCCTGACAGCACTGAACCCCTTATCCTATAGCACTGAACCCCAGCTCTGGGCAAAGTCTGAACTATGAAAAGCGAGGAGTGCACAGAAATTTAGGGAAGCTGTGAAAGGGCAGAAGTCTGGGGCATGCACACCAATGTGCGCAGAGAGGACGAACTGCTGATTGTGCTGCTGGCTTTCTCTAGTGGGCGGGAGAAAGAGCCTTCTAACTGTGCCACTTCTAACTGCACTGAACCCAGTTTTGGGTGAGACCCTGGGGACCCAGACTCATATGGGTCAACTCTATGCTCTTCTTTTCTCAAACTATTTCTCTTCCCTAATAATGACCTGAATGGAGTTTTAATTCAGGACAGCTCCTAAGAAACTAAGAGTCCTTTAACCATAACTCCTTTCTCTGCTACTTACCAAAAAAGATGAGATAGCAAAGACCTGACTGTGCTCTGTCCTTTTCCTGTAACTCCTAGTTCACCAAGAACAAAACACAAATAAATATCTCCATTTTTTGTGTCATTTATTGTATTAGTAAACTTTAGCTTCCTAGATTAAGATACACACATAGAAATCCTAATGTAGCATTTTCATGTCTCTGGGTTTTCTGTACTAGTCAGGGATAGGGAAAAATAAGAACAGCACCCCACATTTGTAAAGCTGGATTACATCTCTCAGCTTTGCTTAATTTAAGACAAAAGCCATCTCTTCATCCTTGTATATTTTAGGTATTATCATAAAAACAAATTAATACAATAAAATGTTTCTCCAACAGAATGTACATTCTAGAATTGAATGTGCTCTTGATTCCTTGGCAAAAGGAGAAAGAGGTGGAACTGTGCTTCTGTAAGAAGAATTGCACTTTGAAGTCTAGCTGTCAATTCACAGCATGAAATAAATGTTTCAAAACACAGGCTGCTATTGAGCTACAAGAAATATGAGAATATGAAAACTATAAGTTCCATGTTTCTCACTTCTTTCATTTGTCAGTGGACATTTATGGAGTAAATCCATGTTTCTTAAGTTTTGACATGGCAGCCAAGAAAATAGGCCAAATTGATGCAGCAGTTATAATCATGATAAACTGACATATCTTGGTTTGATTCTTCATATTCACAAGAAACAAACATCAAGAACACATAGGATTAACAATCCACAGAAGTTACCACAGATTGTTAAGTCTAGGATCACTTATTGCACAGTTCTTAAGTTTCTTCTTATTCTGTCATTCAAAAAATCATATGATAGTGCTTAGCATGGCTTTCCATCTTTTTCAAAGAATTCAAATTCAATTATACTACATTTTCACCTGTTTTATTTTCCTTTCTCCTCCCCTCTGTTTCTTTCCCCATCACATTTTGTTGTTCTCTTATCCATAAATGAAATACATTATTTTGCTCTGTTCTTGTTTATCTTGCCAATAATCAATAACATGTACATGAAGGCAAACAATCACCTGCTATCAATATAAGCATTAAAGGGTAATCACTTTAGAAAGATAATTTGATATTTTTTTATTGAGAGCTTGAAAATATGTAGCTTCCAGTTATCCAAGTAATTTTTCTCATGAGAACTTATCTTGTATCAACATTAGAAATATTTAGAATGTCTCATGTATTTAAATTTTGAGAAAGGAAAATGTTAATGCATAACATGATGGTTCAACTCATGCTTTTATAGACTCTCTCACTCACTAAGACAGTGTCATGTAATATTAAGTAATAAGATGCTTAGATCATGATACAAATATTAGATAATATATTTTAATAACTTCAAATGTGTATAATGAATTTGCATTTCTTTAGGTGGTAGGAAACTAACTGAATTTCTTTTTAATTTTTTTCTGTGTAGGTAAAGCTAAAGCAATATTTATATTCAAATTTTCTAATCTAAAATTCTTATGAATATTAAAATAAGTATCAGGATATTCTCTACCTCATGAGATAGCACCTTCTTAACCAATGCAGGGGCTATTGGCAGAATTCACCATGTGTTAAAGGTAATGCACATGTCTTAAAACTGGAGCAGCACCACGCTCTTGTAAACATTTTACAAAAATCCAAGTCAATGTATTTGTTAACATCAAGAGTTTTCTAAATGAAGTTCCTTTGAAGACTCCCAGGAATCCCCTAAAATTGGCTACTTGGCATAATTTTGTACTCTGTCAGCACATTAAGTTCTTAGCACATTTTTTAGAAGATGTGGCTATACCGCTGTTATGGGTATGTTAGGAGCTGTGCAACATCTAATTCATAGTATTCTTCAAGAAAATGACTTATTAAGAGGCTGTAACAATAATAGCGGGTTTTTATAGCATACCTTTTCCCATAGGTCCTACAAAGAGCCTAGTTAATACATGCCTCTGAGATGAGCAGATAGCATGGATCATTTCTTTATTTGCAAACAATAAAATTATATTTCAAGAAATAGTCATCATAATCAGAAATTGATGGTAGAAGACAAATTAAAAATATCTGTCAATTTTCAATGCCTATCACACAAAAAAGTATTGATTGTGATTGCATACAAAAAGAGTGATCCCAGTCCTGGCCAGTGTGGCTCACTGGTTGGAGCATCACCCAGTGCACCTAAGGACAGGCAATAATCTAGTTTTAAATGGCAGCTTTTTATTGTTAGTTGCATTGTGTTAAGACATTTTAATAATTGTGAATAAGGCATTAGGTAACACAGCAACTTATCAGAGGGCAGGAAACATGGATTGATGCTTCAGAGGTATGGAACAGTGGATCAATTCCAACTATGTAAACTTTATTAGAATTAATATAAAGATTTACAATTATGTTAACCAAAATATTTGCAGAAATAGAGAATTGGCTAAATAGGAATACAATTGATTAGAAGTCTATTATCAGCTTAAATTAAAATGTGATCACCAAAGCATTATCTACTATATTCCTAGGTTGTCTTACTATATCTACTAAGTCATAATATGTAAGCTTATTTTAATAATAATGTCACTAACAATTAAATGAACCATGTTTTTTATACATTTCTTTACTTCCTGTTTAGAACAACATTGTGCGTTGGGGAATAAAATATTGCAAGAAAATCAGAGATATCTCTGTCATCCCATGCTCACTCTACCTTTTAGGCCACTTCTGCTGATGCCAAGAGAAAGTAAGTTGATTTGTAAATAATTGAGATTATAAAAGGGCATTCTTAGCATCATAAGAAGGTCAACACTTCTATTCACAGTAAGTAAAGTAAAAGTGATAAGATTGGAAAATAAATAGTGGGTTTTCTGAAGAAAATCAGTTCTTGTGATTCAACCATTTTGAATTTGTAGCTTTTACATTCTATTATTATACACACCAAGGCAGTGTTGGCTTTGGAGTGATACTTGCCCCAAACCAGACAATTATGTCCAAACTCCATTTAGAAACTATAAATTATGAATACCATTATTGTAATATATGTAGGTTTTATTAAAAAGGGGTTTCTCAAAAAATAGGGAAAACATATTTTGGAAAATAGGATGCAAGGAAACATGAAAAATAAAGTATTTTAATACACAGAAGGCTTAATATTTTTGACATCCTATTTCACTCAGGAAATTCTGACTTTTATCTAAGGAAAATTCTAGATGGCAGGACAAAATATTTCTAATATAGATATTTTTAAATAGCCACAATGACCTCTAAAACTCTGTACAATCTGGCCTCCTTTCTTCTCTACCTTCTCCACTACTGATTTCCCTGACTCTTTATGGCTCAATACTGGTCTACTAGCTGTTCCCTGGACAGAAAAGCTAGTAGCTTTTCTGAGGTGCTCATTTTTCAAACATGTCTTCATTATTTTTTCCATCTTATTAAAAATTATGACTCAAATATTTCTTCTTTAAGGGATACCACTTAAATACCTTTTTGTCCTAAATTCCAAATTCCACTTCCCATTTTATTTTTCTTTATTCCTCATCAGCATCTGGCATATACTATATTGTTCTTTTTTTTTCCTCCAGCCTCCCCTAATAGAAGGTAAATCCTCTGCATGTAGAGATTTTTCTCTGTTTAGTTCTCTGCTGTGTGATAATTCTGCCTGTGATAATTCTCTTATATTAGATTTGCCTAATCTGTATCTATTATTAAATATAACATGTATATTATTTTTTATCTATATAGTCAATACGGCTATTCAATTTTGGTAATTCTATTTCAGAAAAATAAAGCTGGTTTGTTTTTGCATGTTAGTATTAAAGAATTTAGTTAAACAGATGGTATATTATGTAAATAGACATAGGAACAGCTGCTAAGTTGAATATATTAGACTTTACAAAACTCTCAATATAATGAAAGCTCATGAAAGATGACTAATTCTAAATTAATGCCCATAAATTATCAACCATTTTGAATTTGTAGTTTTTACATTCTATTACTGAACAATAAAATGATAACCATAAAATAAAACAGCAGGAGAGAATAAATGGAGATATTTAATTTATATTAAACACTAAATTGCCAGCAATCAATAAGAACTGGGACCACGTGAACAGGAAGAGACTGCACACCCATGTTCCTGTTTTCTCTCCTTTATCTCCAGGCAAAGACATTGCAAATATTGTTGGGCTTACAGAGAACAAAATGAGGGAGTGGACCAGAGTGGACCAGAGTTTCCTATTGTGAAACTCTCCTTTTATCTCTTTCCCCCTTCTGCTTTTCTGCCTCATGCACAGAATATTTCACTTTCTCTTATATTTCTCAGACTCTTGATGAATTCATCTCTCCCAGCTCTCAGCAGACCCTGTGAAAAACAAAAGTGAAATTGTGTAGGAGGATGGACACAGTAAGAGTGAGAAAAGGCAGGCAGCCAAAGAGTGGCCCTTGAGTGACAGGCAGTTGACAGAAGGCCATGGACCTTTAACAGAAATACAGGAAGCGATATTTCTGTTTTCAAGTACATAAGAGGTAAGGAAGGTAGTCCAGAGTTTCAGTATAATTTACAGTCTCGTGTGAAGGTCATGAGTCTTAACACTCTAAAGACTTATCAGTCATCAAACCCTAGAGACCTATCTCTGGTTGCCAGATCTATATTTTCCATTACTCTGACTTGAAGTCCCAGTTTCTCACTCCTAGTGATTCTGCCTTCCCCAATTCTAAGTGGCCTTTGGTTTGCTTCCATAGATAAGGGCACCTGCCGGGTCAGTCTTGCACTGGAGACCATTTTCTCTGGCTTTTAGATCAACCCATGGAGCCATTTTTGTTCTGCAAGTCCCATTGAATAGTTTCGTAGCACACCTCCCTTTTCTGTGAATGCATAAACAAGAAAGGGGGGCAAGTTTTATATGTTTTTTCCTCATCTCTTCATACAGTCAGAACAAGGCAAGGATTCTGGGCTCATGGCAAGCCATCTTTTCATCTTATTTTTAACTGCATAATTCACCAGCAATAAACTGCAAATGCTTGCCTGTTTTCTGAGAAATTCAACTGCCTAAAAAAAATAACAGATAGAAAAATACCATATATATAAAAAATGGTAATTGTCATGAAAATAATTTAAGGAGGAGAAGTTGCTGGAGTTTGATGTTAATTAACATTATTTGATCAGAATTTTCTCTGAAAAGTAACATTTGATGAGACATCTCAGTTCCCACACTGGATCATGCATTGAGGGCAAGGATGGTTTACTCCTACTGTAAATCTAATGCCTAAAACAGTATTGACACTGACTGATGATCAAAAATATTTGATAGAAACTCAGTAAATTAAGTAATATTTTCTTCAGAGTACTATTTTAAAAGGACCTGCAGTTTGGTACAGACATGGAAATATTCCTATTAAAATTGTTAATTATATAATTTATTTCTAAAAGTTTCATCCTCAGCCACTCATAAATTTTGGCTAATTAAAGCAAATTAATGACCAAATATTCTCTCTTTTTTTCTTTTTAAAGCAAAATGAAGCTCACAAAAATTTCAGTCACACATGGAGAGAGCCTGTTGTCCTTTCAGTTCAATTCATTTAATCTAGATTGGTTTCTTCTGCCTTTTGGGGGAATGACTATTTCTTTAGTCATGATGTGACATACACACAATTTTGTTCTTCAGTGTATTTTACTTTCTCCTAAAAGAAAAGAGGACTATGCATATTAAATTCAAGCCAACCTTTTCAGAATCTACCTGACAGAAGTGTGTCTTACATATAGAATAATAAAGCAAAGAATAATGGCAAGAAGGCAACGTGGGACCCTTAGAGATTAATAAAGTTTGGAATCTTTCACCTCTAAGTCATTCCTTCACATTGACTTAATTTAAAGTGGTCAAGGTGAAGCATTTCTGTTGTATATATTTAAAATTTTATTTTAGTTCCAAGAGGTAGTGTTTAAAGGCATACAGAACAAAGAAGAACAAGACAGTAAGAAGGGCCAGCAGATGGGAATGAGGGTAAGTGAATTGGAATGAATATTAAGACATAGGTAGTTCTTAATTATTTTCTTTTCTTAAACACATACACTCATCTAAATATTCTTTATGATAAATTATATTTGTATTTTAAACATAATTCATGAAGCAATCATGGGATAATTTATAACCTTTTTAAAATCTTATTACTTACATTGGTGTTTTTGCTATAGATAACATTTTGACTAAGAAGGTATTTTTCTCTTTTTTAACTTTAGGACAATAGAAACTAAAATAGAAACAGTAATTGGATGACATTTAAGCTTTGTATAGCAAGAATGCATGTAATTTTCAGTGTAGCTTTTCATCATTCACCTCTAGGAGGATATGGATGAACTGATGCAGTATCTTTTCCTGGGAGTGGCAAAGAACTTATAGCAGCATGATTATACAGATGTAGCTTCAAAATAGGCTTGATTGTTATTGTTTTAGGGGACGGAAGCAGAAAAGATGTAGAAAAAAAGTGATTTTGTTAAAGTACTCTGTAGAATTTAGGCAGAGAAAAATAGCATGCCAAGTACATAATTAGGTAAACATCTAAGTGCATACATATACCTATGTACTCACAGGTGCTTCTACTTTAAAATATGCCAGTAAATTTTGTCATTTTTCTGAAGAGAAAATATTCATAATATCACATATGCAGAGCAAATGACAAGGTAAAAGATAAAATATTTTTTAAAAAAAATCTTTATTGTTTAGAGTATTACATATGTCTTCCCCATCCCTTCATTGCCCCCCTCTACCCAATTCTCACCCCACCCTAGGCTTTCTCCACCCTATTGTCTGTGTCTATAAGTAATGCATATATCCAATAAGGTATTTTGTTAATATCTCTCTGCCCCCTTCCCTCCTCCCTTCTGAGATTCATCAGTTTGTTCCATGTTTCCATGCATCTGATTCTATTTTTTCTATTAAATCTTTATTATTCAGATGATTACATTTATTTCTCTTTTTTTCCCCCTCCATACCACTTTTTTAAGTTTTAAATTATATCTTTGCCCTTCTGTTTCCTATTATCATGGTGAGTTTGTACTTCATTAAACTTATCCACTCATTTCTTGTTTCTACTTTTTCTGACTTTTAAAAATGTGAAAATTATGAAATACATATACTTAATATCTTAACTGCATATGTATTAATTATTAATATTTACAATGTTTAGATTTTTTAGAGCAGTAATTTTAAAATGTACCTAAATATTAATAAGTAATCTTAAAAAATGAAAGCATACTTAGAATTTTAATTTGTAAAATAAAAAATGTGGCACAAGTCTCTCAGGCTTTCAATATATCAGTATTACTCCTTTATCCTAGTGACATGTAGGTGAGCATTAAATAAGAGAGAGACATATTTTATCCCCTATTTGACAAATGAACTTTCTAAAATGGAGAGTATTTCTTCTTAGAGTTCATTAAACTAATTCAATGATTTCAATTTATGTGTTACAGGAATTTTTAAAACATGCTATACATGAAATAGTCATAGATACTGTCCACTTTTCCCTTAGATTGTCAAACTTTAAAAAAAAATGACAACATCCAATACAACAATAGCCATTCTGTGTGAATACCCTGCCTTGAATCATAAGTATATAGGACATATAATATAGTTGCATCTTCACATATGTAATACCTTAATAGATATAGAAAGTAAAAGAAAAGAAGGAAAGAAGGAAGGAAGGAAGGAAGGAAGGAAGGAAGGAAGGAAGGAAGAAAGGAAGGAAGGGAAAAAGGAAGAAAGAAAGAAAAAATAAAATAATATAGTTGCATCTTATTGGTTACATTGCATAATAAGATTGCATCTGATTGGTTAATTCTTGGTGCTAGAATTCCTTATATAAATGTATAGGCACCTGATTTTTAAAAAAAGACAATTTGAAGCAAAAAGGGTAGGTAATTATTATTATTATTTTTGTAAATCAATAAAAATTATACCTATTTTTGTCAGAATGACAAATTATATATATATGCTGAAGAATTTTAATAATTGGTTTATATATGCCATGAGATGGAAAAGTTTGAAAATCACTGATTTAATATATAGGTTAATATGTATTGAACTCAATATTTATGTTTTAAGTACAGTACCATACATAAATATTAAATCATATATATGAGAAATATTTAGAAAAGATGAAACTTTCTAAATGAAAATATTATGAAGAAATGAGATGTATTGAAAGATGTCATGGCAGAAACAATCTGTATGCCCCTTACAAAGGAACATAATTAAAATATAGAAAGGCCCATAAACATTGAAAATAAAAGGCATACAAAAATATAGTGGCCATAATCTAATCATTTGTGATATAGATGAAGCCAGAACATATTATTTGATATGAATAAAATTTATAAAGCTAAAGGCAAAATATCCAATGAAAAACTGTTTAATATTTGTGTACTCAATAGTAAAACAAAAGAGGATTCTGATATGTTGCAAAAAGTAATGGAAGAACTCTTAGCACATATCTTTCAGTTCAAGACAGATTCAGAAATGAAATAATATTAGAAATGCAAGAGACAGTCAAAACAATCAGTAAGGTACATCTTAGAGATATGTAGTGAACTGCAAACCCCAACAGTCAGCACATGGGAGATTTGCATATACTGGCAATATATTTATCCATAAGGAAAATATCTGTAAATTACAAAATATATGCAATAAAATAATGCAATAAAAGTAGAATCTACTATCAAAATCAAAGAAAATACTTACACAATAAAAAACATTACATTGAGGGTATATACTCTATTATTACAGCAGCCTTGCCCCCACCTCCCGAACCCATTAGTGTGCCATTAATTTAAAAATAAATTAATACTCAATAGCATGAACTTGAACCAAAAAATAGATGGAAGAAACATAATAGTTATAAAAACAGAATTTAATGATATCATTGACAAAAATATAGAATTAACAAACCAATAAGCTAAACAATTTTTTAAGTGGCAAAATAATCAAATAATGAACCTATTATACAAAGGGGAGAAAAAGATCTATTTAAAATCATGAAAATGAGGAATAGCCATCAAGAGAAGATGTTACAAAAATAACAAGAGACTTCTGTGTATAATTGTACAAAAATACATTTAAAAATCTAGGTTAAATGCATAGCTTTTTAGGAAAGAATATATCCAAATTGTGATATATTTAGTAGAGACAGAAAATTCAACAGAATAATTTCATAGAAGAAATAGAAAAATATGGCAAAGAATTCTCCTGCACAGAAGTACCAGGCCTGAATAGCCATGGTGATTCTCAAACACTTTTAAAGATATTTTTAAATTTAAGTGCTACTTAAATTATTTGAGAGCATTAAAAATCAAAACTAGTGTAAGTTTATATAGCAGGTGTAAGAATTATACCCAAACCTGAAAAAACACAAGAAAGAAAACTGTTGACCAACTTTAGTTATGAAGAACAAAGCAAAAAATCTGATTTACCATTTATTCAAAGAGAATCCAGCAGTGTATTAAAATCATTACACATTATGACTAAGTGAAGTTTATTCTAGAAATGCTATCATAATTAAATATAAGTAAATCCACTAATATGTTTAATGCTAATTGATATTATAGAAAAAATCATATGTATCATACTAGAATCTTAAAATGAATTTGACAAAAATATTCAAAACCCATTGTTTAAGTAATACTATGCAATAAAATAGATTTTTATGTGATAAAATATAAATGATAACTCCCATCTTACTTAGTAAAAATTATTAGGCCGAAACCGGTTTGGTTCAGTGGATGGAGCGGACTGAAGGGTCCCAGGTTCGATTCCAGTCAAGGGCATGTACCTTGGTTGAGGGCACATCCCCAGTGGGGAGTGTGCAATTGGCAGCTGATCAATGTTTCTCTCTCATTGATGTTTCTAACTCTCTATCTCTCTCCCTTTCTCTCTGTAAAAAAATCAATAAAATATATTTTAAAAATTATTAGATGCTTGGCCATGATTTCAATGAAAGTGACCTGTTTTTCTATTATTTAATATGTTTTTGGAAGTATTAGCCGATGAAATAGTCAAAGAAAAACTCTTCAAGATATAAGTATTGGAAAGGGATAGAGCAAAATTGCACTAACTTTATTAGGGAAGAAGAAATGCCTACTGTACTCATTTTCCTATTCGATAAAGTGGACATTGTTCTTGTTAACATTTGGATATGCTGCTGTTAGGAAATTTCATGGGAAAGAGAACATTACACTGAGGGTATATACTCTATTATTACAGCAGCCTTGCCCCCACCTCCCGAACCCATTAGTGTGCCTGACTGGCACAGAAATGCAGTGGCCATAGTTTCCTTGGCACCAGCAAGTGGGTTTTACTTGGTATCACTAAGTTAAAAAGCATGTCATTTACATCTTTTAGAATTGCCAAACTATCCATGGACAATGGGCATGTTAGAATACAAGTTAATATTCTAAGACGTTTGCACATATTTGCTTTTATTTTTCAGGCATTCTGTATTTCTCATTTCATCTTTATATGTGATATAGTTGACTCCTTTATCATTTTACATAGATGTAATAAAGCAAAGCATTGTGAGCAAATGCAAGCATCCTAAAGAAGTTTCAAAAGATTGTTTGTAAAAGAAGTAGAGCCATAACTCACCATGTGCTCTTTACTTTCTCTGTTCTATGCATCTGCTTCATTATCTGTGAAATTATCCTCAGTCTCATACTGACAGTGTTTATGTGGATTGAATGAAAATAACATTGACATCATGAAATAGAGAGCTCTATATAAATGAGATGTATTATTTTTACAAAAATGTATTATTTAGGAAAATTGGAAATAACCACTTAAGGGGTGGAACATAACAGCTGTTGAATAGAACACTTAGAGAACTAAAGTACAGTTTTGGAAAAGGGTGCCAGGATCTGCTGTCTAATTTTATTTTTCAAAATGAAATTACTGGAAGAATTTACTCTGCAGCACAGTTCATTTATCTAAATGGGAATTGTCCCAGGAACAAGGGTGAATAACTTCAAGGGTGAATAACTTCATCTCTTTCATGGTGTTAGCATACACACACACACACACACACACACACACACACACACACACACTCTAGAGGCCCAGTGCACAAAATTCATGCATGGAGGGGGGTGTCCTTCAGCCCAGTTTGCTGCCTGTCCGATCTGGGACTCCTTGAGGGATGTCCGACTGCCCATTTAGGCTCTTGCCTACTATGATCTGGCCTAAACGGGCAGTTGGGTATCCCTCTCACAATCCAGGACTGCTGGCTCCCAACTGCTCACCTGCCTGCCTTCCTGATTGCCCCTAACTGCTTCTGCTTGCCAGCCTGATCACCCCCTAACCACTCCCCTGCCAACCTGATTGATGCCTAACTGCTCCCTTGCCAGCCTATTTGCCCCTAAATGCTCTCTCCTATGGGTCTGGTCACCTCTAACTGCCCTCCCCTGTAGGCATGGTCATCCCTAACTGCCATCCCCTGCAGGCCTGGGTCCCCCTCAACTGCCCTTCCCTGCAGGCCCGGTCACCCCCAACTCCTCTCCTCGGCCAATCTGGTCCCTGCCAACTGCCCTCCATATTGTGGTGGCCATATTGTGTCCACATGTGGGCAGGATCTTTTGACTACATGGGTGCAGTCATCTTGTATGTTGGAATAATGGTCAATCTGCATATTACTCTTTTACTAGCTAGGATATACATAACATTGAGCTGATTTGCACATTACCAAATAATGCTTAAATTATCTAGTGCCAAATCTTCTGCCTTACTCTTGGAACACAAAGTCTTGTTTTAGTTTCTATACTCCTATAAATAAAGCCTAAAACATCCGAGATCAGTTTGGCTCAGTGGATAGAGCGTCAGCCTGCGGACTGAGGGGTCCCAGGTTCGATTCCGGTCGGGGGCATGTGCCTTGCTTGTGGGCACATCTCCAGTGTGGGGCGTGCAGGAGGCGGCTGATCTATGTCTCTCTCTCATCGATGTTTCTGACTTTCTATCCCTCTCCGTTCCTCTCTGTAGAAAATCAATAAAATATATTAAATAAATAAATAAATAAATAAATAAATAAATAAATAAATAAAGCCTAAAACATTCACACTATTGGGAGCTAGATTGATCAGATTACCAAAGCCTATAACCTTAAAAAAAATAGTTGGCAAACTATGATGAATCAAAAATAGCATATGAGAGAGTGGTTGTCATTATTATTTTTTAAACAATCTAGATTGACTTACGTGTCTTTAGGCAGAAATTTGCTGTCTTTATTCTACCACCCCATTATCAATTTTCTCAACCTTCAGATACTCAGGAGACCAAGTGTAATTCAGTTATGACAAGGAGACTAGATACATTCTACTATAAAGGACTGAGTTACTAAACAGGTTAGATTGGGTTGAACACTTAATTTTTATACATAAAACGACTTTGATATTTTTCAACTTGATATCATCTTCTCTCTTTTCTTTTATTAATTATCACCTGAGGATATTTTTTCCTTTGATTTTTTAGAGTGGAAGCTAGGGAACGAGGGAGAGAGAGAGAGAGAAACATATCAGTTGGTTGCCTCCAGCATGCATCTAGACCAGAGTTGGTGAAGGTCAAATCTGAAACCAAGATACATGTCCTTGACTGGGAATTTAACCAATGACACTGTGGTATGCAGTCTGAGCTCAAACCACTGAGGAATACCAGAATGGCCACGTTCTCTCTTTTTGTTACCAACACCATAGCTCCCTGAGTGGCTGCAAGAAACAATATCCCTGAAGCAAACTGGACAGGTAGTGTGAAGGGGAAATTGACCATTTTTAGTTAAATCCCCTGAGAGTTGTAGTTGTTAACTACAACACAAATTATCTCATATTTACTGTTAGACTCTTTGATGGTAATAAGAGTGAGGTGTATACATAAGTTACAAGATAAGATATACTCAGAATTATAAACACACAAAATAAATTGAACTAGGCTAACCTAAATGACTCTTTAAAAAACACGTTCTTATTGATTTTAGAGAGAGAGGAAGTGGGATAGATAGAAACATCATTTGCTGCCTCCTGCAGGCACACTACCAAAGATGGAATCTAGGGTTAGGAATCAAACCAGAGCCACACCAGCTGGGTCCTAAATGACTCTTGTAATGTTGAATGTAATTTATTGTCAATATATTTTACGAGCAAAGTCACATAAAATATGTAAATTATTTATTTATTTATTTTATGAATCACTTAATTTCTTATTTTATTTTATTTTTTAAATTAAATATTTATTGTTCAGATTACTACATTTGTTTCTCTTTTTCCCCCTCTATAGCTCCCCTCCACCCAGTTCCCACCCTTTCCTCTACCCTTCCCTCCCTCCCATTGAACTCATCCATAGGTGTATGATTTTTGTCCAGTTTCTCCCTGTATACCTCTCACCCCTTTCCTTCTGAGAATTATCAGTCCACTCCCTTTCTGTGCTCCTGATTCTATTATATTCAACAGTTTATTCTGTTGATCAAATTTTTAATTCACTTAATTTTTAGATTCACTTGTTGATAGATATGTATTTGTTGTTTATAGTTTTTTTGTCTTTTACCTTTTTCCTCTTCTTCTTCTAAAAGAGTACCTTTCAGCCAAAAGCGGTTTGGCTCAGTGGATAGAGCATTGGCCTACGGACTAAAAGGTCCCAGGTTCGATTCCGGACAAGGGCATGTACCTTGGTTGTGGGCACATCCCCAATGGTGAGTGTGCAGGAGGCAGCTGATGGATGTTTCTCTCTCACTGATGTTTCTAATTCTCTATCCCTCTCCCTTCCTCTCTAAATAATAATAATAATAATAATAATAATAATAATAATAATAATAAAAATCAATAAAATATATATTAAAAATAAATAAAAATAAATAAAAGAGTACCTTTCAGCATTTCATATAATACTGGTTTGGTGTTGATGAACTCCTTTAGCTTTTTCTTATCTGTGAAGCTCTTTATCTGACCTTCAATTCTGAATGATAGCTTTGATGGATAGAGTATTCTTGGTTGTAGGTTCTTGCTATTCATCATGTTGAATATTTATGGCCTGCATCATTTCTGTTGAGAAATCAGCTGACAGGCGTATGGGTGCTTCCCTGTAGGTAATGAACTGTTTTTCTCTTCCTGCTTTTAATATTCTCTCTTTGTCTTTTGCTCTTGGTATTTTAATTATGATGTGTCTTGGTGTAGTCTTCTTTGGATTCCTTTTATATGGGGTTCTGTGCGCTTCCTGGACTTGTAAGTTTATTTCTTTTACCAGATGTGGGAAGTTTTCAGTCATTATTTCTTAAATAGGCTTTCTGTATCTTGGTCTCTCTCTTCTTCTCTCACCCCCACAATTCTGATGTTGGTATGCTTAAAGCTGTCCCAGAGGCTCCTTACATTTTTGGAGTCTTTTCTCTTCTTGCTTTTCCAGGTGAGTGTTTTCTGATTCTTTATATTTCAAATTTTTGACTTGATTCTTCCCTTTCTCTAGTCTGTTGTTAGGACTCTGTATAATATTTTTTATTTTAGTCAGTGTACATTTAATTTCTAGTTTGTCCTTTTTCATCTCTAGTTGGTCCTTTTTCATCTTCTCTTGGGTCTAGCTAACTTTATCCAACTTTTCTAGGATGTTCTTGAAAAACCTTATAAGCGTGGTTTTGAACTCTATATCCAGTGGTTTATTTTCTTCCATTTCTTTTGCTTATGATCCCTTCACTTGTCTTGGCATTTTCACTATGCCAGGATAACTTCTGTGTTGGATTCAGTCTTATGATACAAGAGTTGCAAAACTGCAAAAGCCTCTCTGTTGAGCTTGGGATGGGTGGAGTCTCAGGGTTTAATGGACTGCCTTGCCTTCCAGTCGGCCCCGCCCTCCATGGCCCCTGAGTCTCACATGACTGGGTAATCACTGGAGCGGTCCCTGTGCACCGTGCACGCGCTTTCTCTTGCAGTTCCTCTAGACTACTGCCCCTCCATGTCCCCTGCGCTCCAGTACCATATTAAGGATTTCACCCAAAACTGGGGTTTAGTGGAGTTAGAAGTGGCACAGTTGGGAGGGTCTGTCTCCCACCCACTCATGAAAGCCAGTGGCACAATCAGCAGGTGGTCCTCTACTCACAGTGCCGTGAGTGCCACCAGACTTCTGATCTTTTGCGACTCCCCTAATTTTCTGTGCACTTCTCCCTTTTCACAGTCCAAACTCCCCCCGTATGAGTTTCGGCTGGATCTGGGGTTTAGTGTTGTAGGATAAGGGGTTCAATGCCTTTGAGAGTCTCTGTCTCCCTCCCGCCAGAGAAAGCCATCCAGGTTTTCCGGCACCCACTCTCTCCACTTGCACATCTCTGTACCTCAGCTTTTTGCAGCTCCTCTGGGTCTCCGTGAGCCCCGCTCTTTCCTTCTAGTTGTAGAATTTCCACTCAGCCAGCTTCCCTGTGGTTCTGGATGATGTCCATTCTGTCTTTTAGTTGTAGTTTTGAAATTGTTGTGCGAGGCAGCAGTGTAGGTATTTACCTATGCTGCCATCTTGGATTCTCCCCTGTAAATCACTTTTTTAAATAAACACAAAGCATCTGAGATACAAATTAGATAACTCATTTTAATATACTTTTAAAAATTTACAAGAGAATTTTAGGAGTACTTCTGTTACCTGTCTTACTGTTGTAGAAGACCAAAGAAACCCAAGTGTTTCTTAGAGAAATGGGGTTACACAGCTTTATTATGCTGGCGGTCTCAGAGGAGTCACCTCCATAATGTGAGCAAACTTATATGGTGGAAGCTTTCCCTTTATACTCTTTTGGTGTCTTTGTCCTCCAAACATGGGTTATACTTCTGGACCTTTCATGGGCTTTGCAAAAAGCTCCAGGTGTTGCATATCTTGAAACCATACCAAAGGGCCTGATAACCCCTCCCCCTCCCTGGGGGCTGTGTCATGGTTATGGCCTCTGTAAAATGTGAGCATTTAGGTAACAGGTCTTGCAAGACCAGTTTTTGGAAAAAGGGGCAATGACTTAATTATAGAATATCAAGAATGTATATTAGATTGCTGGCACAGATTCAGATTGCTAACCCCCTCTCCCCCGAAATATCAAGGTTACATTGGAATTAGCCTTTTAGCTTTCTTATTACTAAATACATGCTGAGAAAAGGTGAAGATCATTAAAGTTTTCAACACACTAATAAATTTAGCATATTTCTAGGTGTTAACAGAATGGTGTGAAAGTTGAAATACTGGGCACTTTTACATTCTCTGTTTTCTATTTCTAAAATTTATTCATTTTAATAAATATCTGCTTTATATGTGCAAGGAAAAATAAAGATTAAAAATCAAAGGGTGGTATAATAAAGACTACACAAAATTTCTTTCACTTAATCAAGATTTGTTGTTGTTGTATCATATTTTAATACCATAGCAAAATGTTTAAAGAAAAGTTCAGACGCTGCTAAATCAAAGATGTGGAGATAAAATATGTAAATAATCACTCTTCAAATCTCTGATATTTTCATCAATAAGGGCTCAGCTTTGTACTCCCATATACTGATGCAAATCCAGCTAATGATTTTGGCATTTTCAGCAAGGAAGTGTTTTCTGTATTTTGAATACCTCATTCTAATGCAATTGAGATTAGGGAGGCAATCACACACACAAACACACACACACACACACACACACACACACACACACACACACACTGGATTTTTTTTCATGGGCACCATTGCCTTTTTACATAAATGCCCTAAGCAGTTGGCACTCTGTTGAGGTCAATAAGTATTTCTCTCAGTGGTGCTGACAGGACTCTCATAGTATTATAGCTGAACTTCACAGTATAATAGAGTTTATCATCAAATAAGCAAAATTAATACAATTCTGAGGTTTGGGAGAATATGAAAAGCAGTCTTAGAGGGAAGAGGGGGAAGGAAGGAGGAAGAGATTAACCAAGAACTTACATGCATACTAGAGGCCCAGTGCATGAAAATTCATGCACTGGAGGGGGCGGTCCCTGCCAGCTTGGTCTGCCCCCTTTCACAGTCCAGGAGCCCTCAGCGTTGGGAGGTGATCCAGCAATCAGGGGAAGGTGATGCCCCATTATACCTCTGCTACTGCCACTGCTGGCAGTGCAAGCCTTGGCTGGCCCTGGTGACCTAAGCCTGGGGTGGCCCTGGGTGGCTGGGAATCCGCCATCCAAGGCTGGGAAGTTGCCAACTTGTGGTTGTGGGCGCTGCTATCTTTGAAGGTGGAAGTAGCATATTCCCTCCTTATTAGCTGTGGGTGCCACCATCTTTGAGGGTGGGGTAATCAATTAGATTATTCCCTTCTTTATGGCTGTGGGTGTCACCATCTTTGTGACAGTGTGAGGGTCAATTAGCATATCCCCTCTTTATTAGATAGGATATGAATAACCCATGGGCACAGACAATTTTTTTGGGTGATGAAGGCCTGGGGTGGGGCAGGAATTAGGTGGTTGGAGGAAAGGGGGAAGAAAAGAGGGAAATCCGTAATACTCTCAACAGTAAAGATTTTTTTTTTTAAGCACGACAAATGGAATGACAAAAGCAACTCTCTTCATTTCACTTGGCATTCTGCATCCCTTCTAAAAAATGAATAATATAGCTTCCATCAAGAGCCTGACAGTTCTAACCACACCCAGGAATTTTGCTTACTTGCTATTAATCAAAATCACTGTGGAAAGAGAGCACCAGGAAAGCAATTGTTACTATAGCATGTTACTTTAATTGTGCTTCTCTTAACTTTCTCCTTAGATAAATCATATAAAGTCAGGCAGATTTACTGTGGGACTAATCATATAAAGTGAGGCACATTTACTGTGGGACTAAAGGTTGTCTATACACATGGCTCCTGTGTGAGTGCTTGAGGTCCTCACATGCTAAATGGAGGGGGAAGCCATAGTGAAAATTAGGATACATTTCTAAGCAGCCATTTCTGGTAGAAAGGCTAAACAAACCGCTGAGGGAAGTGACTTAGATTTGCAAGGCTTATCTTAATTATTTTCTCATTCTAAAAACATATTTCCTTTTGTACCTGGTTTTTCACTTTTAAATGAGGCTCTCCAACTTTCATAAGATTTGGATTTACCCAATTCTTGATTCTTCTTCCAAAGAGGAACTAGTTTGCAGATATCTTTAACAATGTCACTAACTGATGAGATAAAGCCCTGTGTCATTTACCTACTGCTATCATAATGTTACCTGACCTCAAATTTCGGTGATTTAAAACAACAAACACTTATTTTGCTCATGAGGCTGTAGGAGATCAATGCCAGCTGGGTTTAGCTAGACTCACAGGTCTCCAGCAGCTAGCTTGTGAAAGGACAAAACAGAAATGAACTCCTCTCCATCTTGTCCTATAGGGGTGGGCCCCCTACCTAAACCTCCTCCCTTTTCTGGGAGTGGCCACAGGTGTGCCAGAAATGTCCTAGCTTCCCCAACCACCACCTGAATGGGTGAATGAAGCTCCAGGAACACAGTGAGGGTCCTAATTATGCTAAGTCACAGAAAGATCCTAATTCAAGTGACCATTCTCTGTAACCCTCGTCACTTCCCTAAGCCCTCCCAATATCCTACCCCATAAAACTCATTGTTCCCGCCCGACTCGCTCTCTTGTCTCACTGCTGCGCCAGAAAGAGATTGGGAGCCAAACCCGGGTTTGAACAAAGATTCTTTGCTTTTTGCATAGGAAAAGGCTCCTTAGTGGTGGATTATTGGGGACCCCGAACTCTGGGCATAACACTAGCAGTCCAGTTAGGCTGGTTTTAGCTTGGATGTCTGGGATGAATGGCTCCATTCTGCTTGTCAGCCGCTCTGGGCATGTTCACACAATAGTGGCAGAGGGAAAGAATAAATGAAAGAAAACATGCAAAAGTTTGTTCACGCTTCTGTGCATCCCATCCACTAATACCTCACTGACCAAATCAAATCGCAAGAGTGGCCCAACTCAGAAACAAGGAATGCAAAATCAATTTTTAGCTTTAAAAAATGTTCATTAAAGTGTTTAAAGTTCTTATATTTTAAAGGTACAAACTGAATATTTGCTCTTGAAATTATATGAGTTCTTTCAAATAATCTGAAAGTAGGGAAATAGGAATGAGATGAAACAAAATTGATTATGAGTGATAATTGTTGAGGCTGAAAAATGGGTATATGGTGTTTATTGCACTATTCTTTAATGTTTTGCAAATATTTTTTGGGGGGGAAGGTTTTATTAGTGCACTAAGAGGGGCTACTTTTAGCAATAATTTACTTTTTTAGAATATGGATTATATTATTAATTATATTATTTTTGCATAATCTACAATGGCTGGGAAAAATGAAGAATATAAATTTCCTAATAAAATATTAGTTAACTGGACAGGAAATGAATGTTATCAATTTTATATCTTTAGGGATGAGTTTATTTCTGGTTAATCTCTACATACATTTAGATATTTAACAACTATTTATTGAGCACACTTCTCAGCTCCAGCCATAGAGTGAAATGGATGAGGTTTTTGATCTTAAGGGTTTTATAATTGTATTAATTATCTATTGTTGCCATAAGAAATTACCGCAATTTTGGTTTCTTAAAACAAATATAATACTTAACAATTCTGTAGGTCATGAGTCCAATCTGGCCCTGGCGATGCTGAAATCCAGGTGTTGGCAGGACTGCCTCTCTTTCTGACGTATCTAGGCAGAGTCTGTTTCCTAGCATTTCCATCTGCTAGGAAATTCTTGGCTTATGATTTGTTTTTTTCTCTATCAAAAAAGCCAGCAAGTTCCATTCTTCTGTGCCTTTCTTTTGTAGGTCACATCTCCCTGTGACTGCCTATTGCCTTGGAAAGACTCTCTGCTTTTAAGATCCATAAGATTAAATTAATCTTACCTGGGCAATCAGAATAATATCCCCATCTTAGTGCCCAAATTACATCTGGAAGGTCTTTTAACCATGTTTGGTAAGACATTCACAGTTTCTAAGGTTTAGACTGTGGACATTTTAGAGGGCTATTATTCTGCCTATCACAAAAGCTAAATGCTGAGATAAAGAAAATAAAAACATAACAAATGAATAAGCAAAATGGGTACTTTGAAACTTATGTGTAAAATTCCAGAAAGTAGTAATATAATAGATAATTATTTGCAATTTGTGGGTAAGAAAAGGCCTCACCATGGAAGTGACATTTAAGTTGAAACTTTTCTGACAAGTCGAGATCATCTTACAAAGTTTTGTAAGTAGGTCATTTTTGGTAAAGGCAAAGGCTATATAAATGCCTAGTGAGGGGCCTAGAAAGAAGGTAAAGGGCTGGGTCCTCGAGAGATACAGGAAAAGTCGTCCTCCACAGGGTATAAGAGTAGTCAGGGTCCAGATTTATTGGTTTCTGGAGTCTGATTTATCGGGTTTGCTTTGCTTATTTTATGTAAATTGAAAAGAAAATCTAACAGAGGGTTTAAGGAGAGGAAAGTCAATATGATTTATGTTTGATTATTACATCTGGCTGATTTTTGGATATTAAATTATAGTTGTCCTCCACAGAACCAATTATAGGCCTTGGCAGTTATGTCCTAAATTAATTATTAACTTTTTAATATTATTAAATAAAATTAATTTTCATCAATTAATATTAAGTTTGAAAAAGGTTTGTTTCACAGGGCTTCTTTCCTAAATATAAATGCACTAGAGGCCTGGTACACAAAATTCATGCACCAGGAGATGTGTCTCTCAACCCAGCCTGCACCCTCTCCAATATGGGACCCCTGGAGGGATGCCTGACTTCCCATTTAGGCCCAATCCTGGTAAGATCAGGCCTAAATGGGCAGTCAGACATCCTTCTCACAAGCCAGGACTGCTGGCTCCCAACTGCTCACCTACCTGCCTTCTTGATTGCCCCTAACCACTTCTGCCTGCCGCTTGATAACCCCCTAACTGCTCCCCTGCCAGCCTGTTTGCCCATAACTGCCCTCCCTGAGGGCCTGAGCACCCCTAACTGCCCTGATCACTCCCAATTGTCCTCCCTAGTCCTTCCCAACTGTCCTCCCCTGCTGGCCTGATCACCCACAACTGCCCTCCCTTGCAGGCCTGGTCCCTGCCAACAGCCCTCCCCTGCTGGCCATCTTGTGGTGGCCATCTTATGTCCACAGGGGGGCAGGATCTTTTGACCACATGGGGGCAGTCATCTTGTGTCTTGGAGTGATGGTCAATCTGCATATTACTCTTTTATTGGATAGGATAGAGGCCTGCTACATGGGTGGAGGCCAGCTAGTTTGCCCTGAAGAGTATCCTGGATCAGGGTGGGTGTTCCCTTGGGGTGTGGGGTGGCCTGGGTGAAGGGCCTGTGGTGGTTTGCAGGCAAGCCTTGCCACAAACCCCC